>PVJD01002912.1:0-181546 GCA_004026545.1 Mormoops blainvillei
CAGACGCCCCACCCCGCTGGGGTTTATTACTAGGCCAGTATTCAAAACAGAAGCTCCATTCACTTCATCTCTCTTTCGGCTGCAGAGGGTGGCAGAAACACACTCTGGGCCATCCTTGAACCTGGGTAGGCTTGTTAATCAAAGTTTCTTTCGCTTCATCTAACAACAGGGGTGTGTTGAATAAAACTCCCAGAGTGGAGTGCTGGCTTTGCCTCCTTCAAAGGAAAGCAGTGAAACAGGAAAAGCATCCAACTGAGATAAAAGCTAAGCTAACAAATGATAGCATTTCCAAAACAAATCATTGGGCTTGAAAGCCCTGGAGTGAAATAGAAGAGGAGGGAGTGTCAGAGAAGAGTACAGGCTGAACTCGACCCTCTGGTCAACAGAAGGCAGGGGCTGACAGAAGACCTTGATATGAAGTGTATGTCTTTCTGGCAGGTTTTCCAAGAGCCCACCCTGCCTGTATCATTCTGCTCTTCCTGTTTTCCTCATATTCATATCTTCTTCACACAATGCATGCTGAGAGGACATGTTAGGTTGTCATTCTATGTTTAAAATTATTTTCACTGTTTAGTCTACAAAGAATCTATTAGAGAGAAATACGGAGCTGATTGAGAAGAAATAACCTCATCATTGTAGAACGGACAAGGAGTGGTGAGAAATTTGGACCAAATGAGACAACGGAAAGCTGTTTGATAGTACGGCCAAAATCAAGCCCAGACCCTAAGGGTCACATACTTGCTCCTATATCCTAGTCAAGCCTCCATTATAAATCACTGGTGATAATACATTTGTAGATGATGTCTGAATCAGAGTGCTGAAGAAACACGGACTGGCCACTGGGGTGTGCTGCAGGAAATGATTGCAATGCACGCTTTTTTGGTACCTTCTCCGTGCCAGGTATTGTGCGAAGCTGGAAAGGGTATCAGGATAAGCAAGGCACCATTGTGCACCCCAGAGACACATCATCCAGCAGAGAAAATGGAAATACAAGAACATGTAACCCAGTCACCAAAAGGTTTCACCAAGATGTTGTGACTGTCTTCATTAAAATTCTTTGGTTTCAAGGATGAACTTTAACTAGGTTTCAAGTGAGCATGGATTTTATCGGTACTATATTATAGAATAACTATGTATTGAAAAGGACAGTGATATAGTGGACTCTCAGAGTCAGCTGGAACCAGGGACTTGAATGCTGCTAAAAACTCTTTTCCTTCTTTCCCTCTTTCTCTGTTGACCATCCTCTGCCTCCCTAGCAGAGTATTCAGTAGCATCCAGCTGTTGGGGAGAGACTATTTGTGTTCTTTCTTGATTCCAAGTCTGAAAGCGTTGGGAACTGTATCACTGATTCATCCTGATTTGTGTTCCCACCTCCGACCAGTGCACCGAGGTGAGAAAGCAGATGCATATGAGAGCCCAGAAGCTCCACTGGAAACCTCATACCCGCCCTTCTTCACCTTGGTAAATGCCACCGTGCTTTACTTCACACACTCTTGGTTATCTGGTTTTTCTTTTTCTCATAGTATCCAGATCCTCCTTCACTGCCCAGGTTATTCAAAATAAGTGATTTGAATGATCTGTATGGTTTGAATTAACTTCTCTATAAGACAATGGCTCATGGATTTCCCACCTCAACTCCATCAACATGGACCACAGACTCATAATGTATACTCACCCCAGGCTCCCAGATGCCAGGCACCCTTGACTACATAGCAAAATTAAGATATCCATCGAATGATCACATGGAACTACTGTGTCGAGATGGCTGGTAGAAATGTATGTCTAGAGCCTAAGGAAGCATTAGGACTGAAAGCACTGATTATGGAGAATCATTGGCCTGGGGATGACAGTTGAAGCTGTGGAAGCATGTATGATTACCAAAGAAGAAAATGGTGTAAGAGAAGAGAAAAGAACCAAAGAGAACCTAGAGCATCCTACATGTATGGGATAAGCAAAGTGTAAGAAACTTTCAAAGTAAAAGAAAGAGAGAAGGTAAAGAGAAGGATGGGAATTTGATTGACTTAGAGGATGAACTTGTGTTATACTGTAGGCAACTCTTAACTACCCAATGGTCAGCCGGTAGTAGACTTTCCAGGTTTATAATTTCCTCCCTATTTTTCTACTTACAGTCCCCTATTTCATTTCTTGATAACAGTACCCCTTTGGGACTGAGAAAGTAGCATTTTACTTTCAAGCAATAGGCCTAATTAAAAAGATTGACTGGGTAAGAGAATGGCTAAGTTGCACGGTAACGATTTTTATTTTCTTATATATGGATTTTTATTCATCCCTTCAATAATGCACTAAATTTTTAATTTTCTTTTTTTATTCTCACCTGAGGACATTTGTTCTTTGTGTTTAGAGGGAGAGGAAGGGAGAGAAAGAAAGAACGATGCAAAAGAAAAGCATTGATTTGTTGCCTCCCGTACATGCTCTGGGCAGGAATTGAATGTGCAAACTTTTGGTTACTGCATGACATTCCTACCAACTGAGCCACACCGACCAGGACAATAAAGCATTAAAATTTTGCATCATTCTAAAGTTGCTAGGATTCTAAACAACAAAGTGACAGGCTTTCAAATTTAGGGGACCAAAGCATGTAAGATTGCTTATTGTTCTCTAAGAAGGTCTTTCAGCATAGGATATATTACTTTTCATGTCATCCTGTTATCCTCTTATTTACACACTTGGTATTTAAACCATATCAGGAAATGAATAACTCTACCGAGAAAAAAATATGTCTGTGTCTTGATAATGGCCTTCATTGCCCAACTGCTCTGGCCAGTTTCCAAGCTTCTGAGTGTATGTCTGAGATGGTCGTGCCGAGCAGCTATGAAAGGATATAACCATAAATTAATACAGTTTTTGGAGGTCATAAATGATTTAATAAATAGTTCTTCTCTCATCAATGATGTAAAATCTTCCCTAAGGTTTTTAAAATCAGATCCTGTGGGTCAGATTATGGTTCCTTGCCAGGCAAGGTGTATGTCCCGTGATGTGTTTTTAATAAACAGCTCATACCAAATTTCTGTAAAAGTCATTCATCATCGACTCCTGATATTAGCAATAATGGAGATTTTCCAGTGCCCTTCAAAAATGCCTTACTTTTTATACTTCGGACGATGAGCCAACTGAACACAACCAGAAGAATTTTTCCAAAGACACAACAACAATGACAATAAGTAGGACTGGGGATCATCGTAGGGGCAGTGCCGCCCTGGAGTATCAGCACCAGAACCACACTCAGAGTCCCCAAGCCAGTGTCGCGCTCATGGCATCAGTACCAGTATCAGACTCAGTCGAGCCCTTCAAGTAGTGACAGGGATCATGGCAATTCCTACTGTGCTGGCACTGTGCTGATTTTCACTTACCTTACCAATCTGCTAGATCTTTCCATTCGTGTTTAAACCACATTAGCTATACTTTTCTTTATCGGAGGCAGCCCCTTCCTGATCCACTCAAGGGTCCCTTTTAAAACTTGGGATTTAACGAGAACAGAGGATGGCGGCAGGACTTTTAAGGTTCTGGAGTCTGAATACTGCATTTATTTTTTTTTGCACAAACTGTGACAGAAATTGTTTCATTAGTGACCTACTTCTTATTTATTAAAACACACTTGATAGAATGGCTTATGTAATTCTTCACACTGCAATAAGGAAAATCTGGGAGTTGAAGGCCAGGAATTTCAGGGGCACAGATAAATGCGAAGAAATGTTTCTTCCTGAGGAGCCATGGGCAGAAAGAGAGGGACTGGGTAAAATAGCTCACTACTTTTAAGGACTGGGGGAGGCAAAAATGAGTGAAGAAATAGTAGGAACTCTAGTGCAAGAATCCGAATGCAAGGTGGGATCATGCATGTGATATGAGGAAAGAAGAGCAGAACCAAACTCGAGCCACAGATCGGTGGTGCATCACGTGGTGCACCACAGAGCACCCTCTTTTCACAATATCCTGTGAGTGTTTTGGGGGTAGGAAGCATGGTTTCTTAGATTAGGCTAGACAAGATCTACATAATTAAATATTTAAACAAAATCAGATAAAACATTTATAAATTTCCCCTTCATTGGTGGTTTCCAAATGCTAAATAAAACATTTGATCCTAAGTGGGGTAGTCACTAGTGCCATTCGGAAATTATTTCTAGCTTTCGTTTTCTAGGAAGCACTTTGCTTCCTCTTTGAAGTCTGATGTGGTCGTATGACTACTCTCAGCCACTGATTTGGGAGTGGGAACCTTACAAGTTGATGTGCAGTCTGCCGCGTTGCCTTCCCACCTCTGAAATGATGAGTCAAGATGATGCCAGTGTCAAGGTGATGCCTCTACCAGCCTGAGTTTCTGGTGGGCTAAACCCTTCTTCTGACCTGCTTTGGACGTGTAGCAGAATTGAGAATTAGGATTACAAACTGGACAATTTTGAGAGTGAAAAGGACAACAGGCACATTTCAAAAATGTAAGGTCAACTTTGGGAGATTTAAACTTGTATTAAGCCTCTGAGGTTTGGGGGTTGTTTTTTTAACTGCAACATAACTTACCTTATCTTGATTGATAAATCAAGGCATGATTAAGCAACTTACAATAACCTATTTCAAGGAGGCCAACAGGTGAACCATGCAGTCCTCACTATAACTGTACAAAGTCAGTAAGAATTTGAGTTCCATTTTCTAGGCCTAAGGTGAGGTTAGCTATTATTAGCTTTGACAAGTAAGGAAAATTTTGGGGACCAGAGCCCTTGGTTTCCCCACCTTTACAGAGAGATGAAGATGTGGCAAGTGAAGGCTCTCCTCTCTGGGATCTTGCAAGGAAATACTTGCAGAGCTGTGTTAAGGCTGAAGGCAGCTGACACCAGAAAAGGGTTAGCATTGCCCAGAAAGACAAGCCTCAATTTTGTCTGAAAGTCCCTAAGTGGCTCTGCTTAAAAGTATGGTGCCAAGTTTCCCCTACAGAGAGCCAAATCAACTAGGAGATGTTTGATTTGGCCAAAAGAATATCGTACAGAAAATAAATTTGCATGCCTTTAGGTTAAGCGAGCGCTCTCACCTTTGCCACTGCCTTCTCTTACTTTCTATCGCTGTATCTTATTTTTTCCACTTCTTCATTTCAACTATATTACCTTCTTGGCTCCTGAAGACATTTGAGTTTGGACTTCTGCAGAGAGACTTGTGCCTAAGGTGGAAAGAGTACATAGAGCCAATGTTCCAGTGCTCCGGGGACTTAGGGGGAAAGCACACATACATGTTAAAACTTCACTGAGATTATCTCTCAGCATTCCTCAATACCAGCAGCTTGTCTGTCTCTTTGCCATCCCCTGGGCCAAGTTGATACCCAATCCCAGAATCGAGGTAAGCCTAACTGGATGTATATGAATAACTTTTTTCACATGATCTAGGGTAGGAAAAGAGGGGATAAGCCACACATCTTGGGTGACATGGTAGATGGCAAGGAAAAGATTCAGTCATTGCCATCAGAATATAAAGCCATCCAAAGAAGAGATTCTCAGATTACAACGACATTAACTTCAGACTGAGAAATAAGCCATTTTTCACTCTACTGATGATAAATCTACTGATGTTTTCACTCCTAAGAATGGCCACTTTCATTTTTTTCTTTTACCTAAATGAAATTCTTAATTTATTAGTGTTTAACAACATAAAACATTCAAACAGAGGTACTCGGAACAATATCTTCTCAAGAATGTGTTGACTCACTATGGAAGTCATTATATGGCAGCTCATTAGAACCTTCAGTATTCAAATGCCCAGGCTACACCTCAGACCAGCTAAATCAGAATCTCTAGGGACAGAACTGAGGCATCGGTATTTTGTAACTACTCCCCAAGAAGTTCCAATGTGTAGCCAAACTTGAGAACCGCTGAAATAATGTGTTAATTCACTTACCTATCAGGTTAACCAAGGTCCTGCAATCAACAGCTTCACTTTCCGCTTATTTATCTGCATCCTGGCTTCTTTACCCAGGTCCATGACTTGGGTCAGACTGGACATTCAGTCCAGGCCCCTAGTGGTCCATAGGACATCGCATGAATTAAAGTAGTACCCTCTCCTTCGAGACACATTGCTTCATTCCGTTTGAAATTGTCTTAATATTGTAAACTGACTATACAAGAATACAATCTTTCCATGTATCATGGAAGTGTTGTAATAAACATACAGATCAATGATGCCTGCAATGCAAATAGAGAACCCTTATAAATATCAGCCTTGTACAGGGTACAGCCTGTTACAGCCATATGTGATAACCCTCATTTAATCAGGGGAGGTGTATGATTCCAACTCCCCAACTCCCTGATCTAAACGCAGCCAGCTTGCTCTTTGACTCCTTTCCAGTCAGGATAATCCATAAAAAGAGGGAATATATTTCTAAAGCCTAAATACATACTCTTAGCACCGAGAAAGGCTTTTATTTTTCTGACTGGTAGATTATTTAAATGAAAAGTCCTATAAAAGGCATAGAAATTAAATCACATTTAGTTATTTATTTAATGAACCATCTTTATTAAAAATAATTATGTTGCATGAAATTGGAACCGTTCTGGAAAATCTGAGAAGGATGGCTGCCAAACTCTGACTTCCAGCTGAAATCCTGCAGCTCTGCTCTCTAGTCCTCCATGATGGAACATTTGTGCTCTCTATGCCTCGCAGGTGCCTTGCAGGTTAGAGGCCACCGGTGACTAAGGTGGTCCTGACTATGTGATGACAGGGCACAGAGCACCATCCTTGCCCTGCTCTCCCTCCCTGGCCCCTCGTGCACAGAGATGGCTGCCTGAGAAGGAACAACTGATCTCTGTGCCTCCCTAATCCTTGGTAAGCATGCCAAGGTGGCAATGCCATGGGGGAACCTGGGCTCATTGGTGGCTAAGGAAAGGAGAGACAGAAACTGAGAAGGGTGATGGTGGTCCCAGAGACCCTCATGGAGCATTTGTCCCACATATGATGAGGAAATGTACCTTCAGAGGAGGAATGCTAGAAAACACCATTTGTGAACTTGAGCAGAGCTTCTTTAACCCGTGGAAGGACAGGACAAGGACTGTTGACCAGTAGACAATACAGACAAAACCAGTAATGAAAGTAGTGTTTCCCACCCCGCAAAGAACAAGAGATGAAGATATGGCAAGCCCGGACCCTTCACAGGTTTCTTTGCCCAAATTTGTAAGAGTACAGTAAAAAGGGTCCTGTTTCAGAAGATAACATTCTTGATCCTTTCCTAATATTAACCAGCTGTTTGATCCTGGACAAGTCACCTAACTACCTGGTACCTATGAGTCCACATCTGTGGAATAGGGGAAGAACTAACTAATCTACCCCTTCCAGATCTAGAGGCAGCACAGCATGGAGCAGAGACTCTGGAGCCAGAATACCGGGATAAACGTTGTGGTTCTGCCTTCTGCTAGCTATGTGACTTTGGGCAAATTACTCATCCTCCCTGTGCCAGAGTAAAATGGGATAAAATTGGTGCCTACTTCATAGAGTTGTTGTGAGAATTAAATGAGACCTTGTATGTAAAGCACTTAGAACAGAACCGAGAACATAGAACATGCTTAATAAGTACTCTATTAGAATAGAAGCCCCATGAGAGCAGGGATCTATGTCTGTTTTGATGGCTGATAGGGTCTAAGGGCTGATAACATTATTTGGCGCATAGCAGACACTCAGTAATTATTTGTTGAAAGAATGAATGAACCGCTGCATACCTGTTAGAATGGCCAAAATATAGAACACTGACAACACTGAGTACTGGTAAGGATATAGAGCAACAGGAACTCTTATTTATTGCTGGTGGGAATGCAAAATGGTACAGCCACTTTGGCAGTTTGTTACGAAACTAAAAACACTCTTACCATAGGATCCAGCAATTTCACTCCTTAGTATTTACCCAGAGGAGTTGAAAACTTTGTCCATACAAAAACCTGCATACAGATATCTATAGCAACTTTATACATAATTGCCAAAATGGAAGCAACCAAGATGTCCTTCAGTGGTTGAACAGATAAATTGTGGAACATCTAAACAATGAAATATGAGTATCATCCAGCACTAGAAAGAAATATACTATCGAGCCATGAAAATACATGATAACCTTAAGTGCATATTACTAGGTGAAAGAAACCAGTCTGAAGGCTACATACTGTATGATTCCTACTATGACATTCTGAAAAATGCAAAACTATGGAGACAGTAAAAAGACCGCTGGTTGTCAGAGGTAAGAGGCAGGAGGCAAATGAATAGGCAGAGCACAGAGGACTTTTAGGGCAGTGAAACTATTCTGTGTGATGCTGTAATGGTGAATGTATGTCGGTAAACATTTATTCAAATCCATGGAATGTACAACATCAAAAGGGAACCCTAATGGAGGTTATGGATTTTGGGTGATGATAATAATAATGTAGTAATGTAGATTCATGGGTTACAACAAACACACCACTTTCATAAGGGATGTTGATGGGGGAGGATATTGATGTGTACGAGCAAGTGGTATATAAGAACTCCCTGTACTTTCTGCTCAGTTTTGTTATGAATCTATACCTGCTCTAAAAAATAAAATAAATTTTTAAAAAGGAATGAATGAGTGAATAAGTATCGCGACTCTAGCCTCGTGACCAGGGTTTGCAGCTGGGTTTTCTCCTTTCCCATCCTCACTGAGGTTTCCCACCATCATTCTTATTATTGTGCAGAGAATCTTAAAGGAGTACAAGAAAAGAACACAATACATAAATTTTTTAAAAAATAGTTACTATTACAGACTGTATTTTCCAAAAATGTCTGCAACAATACTTTCTGTCCCACATGTTCTTCCAAAACCTTGTCACTCCCCTATCAAGAGATTGAGTCTAGGTCCCCTCTGCTTAAACACGAGCAGGTTTTTTGACTGCCTCAACATATGGAATTGGTGGATAGATGCTGTGTGACCTTCCAAGGCTAGGTCTAAAAAGCCACGCAGCTTCTGCTGGGCTCTCTCGCTCTCTCTAACACTTAACTTGGATCATTGAGTTGTCATGTATGAAGTCCAAAGCTGCCATGCTGTGGGGAAGCTCAAGCTAGTCCATGGTAGAGAGATCACATGGAAAAATCCCAAGACTACTTAATGAGAAAGAGATGATAGTCAGCTCCCAGCTGCTCCAGCAGCCCCTCCCCCCCAATTCCAGCTCCAGCTGGAGCTGAAAGACGACAACTGCATGAGACATCCAGAGTCTGAACCAGACAACTGACTTATCTCCTAGTTCCTAACCCACGGAAACTGTGAGAAATAACAAATGTTTGTTTCAAGCCACTGTTTTGAAATGATTTTTTTTCCTGCAGTAATAGAGGAACTGGACAAACTACTTGGCAAAGCATAACAACCAAGTCTGGCTTATTCAGACCCACCTCTCTCAAGCCCCAGATGGCTACTTTGTCCTTGAGAATTTGGGGACTTTTCCTCATACAACTTCCCCCAATCCACCTGGGAATTTTCCTCCTGGCAGTGCCCCAAGATCCCAAGCTCCTGCCCACGCAGTTCAAGGCCAAAATCTCCTGGAATACTCTAACCTTGGCCCCCAACTTTGCTGGCCCTCTTCAGATAACGAGGAAACATTTACCTTTCAGCAGGGACCCTGTTTTCTACCTTTGCTTCAAGTAACTTTTAGGCATCTCAAAAATCCTTTCCCATTGCCTCTTTCTTGAGAGGTTTCACAATTCCTTTCTTTTCCCAATATTTACTATCATTTTCCTCAAGTCTCCAGATGACAGTAACTCCAGTGCCTTGTCATTAATGTTTTCCTGATTATGAAAATAAACAGGCATCCTACATCCACACCGATAAGCATAATAAAGAGTTGATTCTAGAAGGATAAGGTAAATTTATTATGATAAAGGAGGAAGCATACTATTTATCATAATGGCAATTCAGGGTGTATATTTACACATTTTTAAAGAATAACTATATTTTATGTAATCTCTTATAATAAAGTATTCAAGTTGCTGTTCACACAAATCTTCACCCTTGATAAATTCAGGCCCAGCTGCTCTTCAGAAATAGAGATGTCACAGATCAAGTTCATGTCAGACATAACAAGCCTTGGATGCCTGAAAAACAGTGCTCTGAAGTTGAGAACAGAAAGTAAGAAACCTTAACTCCAGGATTGCCATAGGGGACAAGTCAGATCTGACTTCCCAGAAACAGCTCATAGAGCCATGGAGATATTCTAGAATTTAGATGCAGAAACCAGGATTTATATTCCAACTCTGTGATTTACTAACTATATGACTTGAACAAGTAAGATCTTGTAGGCCTAATTTCTTCATCTATAAAGTACAACAGTAACTATATCTACTTTTAATAGTACATAAAAAAGAATTTTTTAAATAGGTGTTCTAGCAAAAACTTGAACACAAATCTTCATAGTAACACTATTTACTATAACCAATTGGCAGAATTAACCCAAATGTCCATCAATTGATAAATGGGTAAACAAAATGTAGTACATCCATGCCATGGAATATTATTCAGCCATAAAAAGGAAGAAAGTATTGAAACAAGCTACAACATGGGTGAACTTTGAAAACATTATGTTAAGTGAAAGAAGCAAGACACAAAAGGCCACATATTGTATGATTTCATTTATATTAAATAACCAAAATAGGTAAATCCATAGAGACAGAAAACTTTGGAAGTAGGGAAGATTAGGACCCAGAAGATTAGTACTTAATAAGTACTGGGTTTCTTTTTGGCATGATGAAAATATTCCGGATCTAGATAGTGGCGATGGTTGCATAACATTGTGAATGTTCTAAATGCTGCATGTGTTTTAACACGATTACCAAATAAAACATATAAAGTGCTTAGTACAGTATCCAGCACTTGATAGGCATCCAATAAACAGTATTTCTTATTCTTCTGTTGTTGACAACATTTTGTTAGGTTTGCTTGCTCTCTCCCAAAGCCCGGAAAATAAAGATGACCACACAGTGCATCTCATTGGCAGAACCAAATTTGTATCCGGCACCAAACTTGTATCTGGCAAGAAAGTCTAGGAAATGTGCTACTAAAGGGAGTACCAGCAAAGGGCTAATAAATAATATGGAGCACAGACAGGCACCATGTGTGCCCACAGTGATGACATTCTCAAGGTATTACAGCTACTACAGTAGTTTTCACCGCTGACTGCCACACATCACTGTGGCCCCATCTCAGGGCACAGTCCTGGGCCCCATCATCAAAGATTCTTCTTCAAGAAGTCTGGGGTGGGGCTTAGCACCTGAGCTTTTAAAATCTCTGCAAGTAAGTGCACAGCCAGGGTTGGGAACCACAAGTCTAGAAAGTAAGCTAGGACAAGAATATGTGAAGAAACATGAGAAGATAAAGAGAAAGTGTTATACAAACTCAAAAAATCATGGGGGAACTTCCAGTTTTCAACTGGGGGAAGAAGGGGAAAGGGGTCCTTGAAGGTTTTGTGGAGAAGATGGCATCTTAGCAGGGAGAATTGGAATATGGGTTGAATGGGCAAAAGCCATTCCAGGTAAACAAAATAGATGGAACCAAGCCGTGGTGGTAGGACACCCCAAGTGTATGGGGATCATCAGCTTGTGTTTTGAACTGTCCATAACACAAATCATATTTTGAACCCCTTACCCCAGTGTGGCTATATTTAGAATAAGGAAGTAATTACAGTTCAATGAGGTCATAAGGGCGGGGTCCTGATTGAACAGGATTCTCTCCCTCCCTCCCCAACCCCTTCTTCCCTTCCCCCACCTCCCATCACATGCGCGCACCAAGGAAAGACTATGTGTGGACACAGAGACACGGAGAGAAGGCAGCTGTCTTCAAACCAGGAAACGAGCTCTCATCGGCGACTGACCACGTTGGCGCCTTGATCTTAGACCTCTAGTCTCCAGTCTATGAGAAAATACATTTCTGGTGTTTGAGCCACCAAGTCTATGGTATATTGTTATGGTGGCCTGAGCTGCCTATCCCACTTGGCCACTGTGTAGTATGATTCGATAGATAATGATTCAAACCAGAAGGTAGGCTACATCCTGGAAGGCTTAGAATGAAAGTTCTTGCATAGACGATATTTATAAGAATTCCATACAGTTTTTATAACAATGCCTGAGGTATTATTTTGACTCCCACCTAAGAAAGACCCAGTGTAAAGACGTGCTTGTTATCTCTGGGAAAACCCATATTTGAAAATGAGCTGCTGCCTTCAAAACACCTTTGGGAAATCTCTCCTATGAAATCCTAGCTCTGAGACATACAAGCTTCAGGTGATTTACTCTGAAGCCTGGGCTAAGTCTGTAGGTGAGCAGAGAGTCTAGCTTACTTGGAGAAACTGAGTTTGCACCAGAACTCCCTAATGCCCCCTTCTCAATATGCATTGTTCTAGCAAGACGTAGGAGTCTCATTAAATAGCTTTCCTCCTGGTGAACAATGACTGCAGAAGAACAAACATAAAATCAATAACCTTTTCAGAAAGAAATGAGAAGACTAGGTGGTTAGGGCTTTTCTTCAGAACTTATCACCAGAGTAATCAACACCAGAAATCTCCAAGACGTTAATGGTTTCTAAGACATACAACAATGACCTTCATACAGTTCTCTCTTCCTTCACATATGTCAGATACTGTGTTCTGTGTTTTCTGTATGTTTCTTTGAATCTTGATAACAACTCTGAGTTAGGTATGCTTTTTCCATTTCGAAGGTGAGTACATTGATGTCTAGAGAAGGATAGATGTGTCCTTTGGAAAGGAGCCAGGAAAGCAAATCTAGATGGAATCTTGAGGCCACCTGCACTCTGACAGACCATTTGCCCCTTTCTCCCCCTCTTCATGTAATTAGACTGAAAGGAAACCAACCTGGAACATGTTCTCCAAACTGTTCCATCTTGAATGGAGAGTCTCATTAAAAAGTCAATACAGAAGAAAGGACAGTAGATGTCCGAGATCCTCCTTCATTGACTTTGGGTATGACTGGGGCATGTGTATTTGGCAAAATCTCCCCCGGTGGTTCTCACGTGTGCCTCTAATTAGAAACTTCTTTGCTAGATCAGGCAGCCTCCCACCAATATTCATTCTGGCCAGGTGCTGACCGAAACTCTGCTCCACATTGAGAGTCCTGTTTGTCACCTGAGTTTACCTACAAGGAAGTTTTCTCCACCAAATGCCCACAGCTCACAAGACATTCTACTCAGGGAGCAGAGGATGGATAAACCATTGGTAGTTCAATTAAATTGAGCTACCTCTCTTGAGTAGGCTGAATTGCAATAAAAAATCTATCCTTCTATCACTGTAAGAAACATCCATTTAAAAACATTTCTCATTGTTTTTGCAGAACAGCTGTTAAGTGCCTTGTGTGGTAAATTGACTAGTGGCCCCGCAGAATGTCCAAATTCTAACCCCTGAAACCTAGGAATGGGACTTACTTGGAAACAAGGTCTTTGCAGATGTAATTAAGTTAAGGATCTTGAGATGAGATCATCCTGGACTTAAGCTGGGCCCTAATCCAATGGCTGGTGTCCTTACAAAAGAAAGGAGAGGAAGTTTTGAGACACAGAGTGGAAGGTCACGTGAAGGTGGAGGCAGAGATTGGAGTGCTTCATCTATAAGCCAAGGAATGCCAAGAAGCTAGGAGAGAGGTCCACAGCCATCGGAAGCCAGGAGAGAGGCACGGAATCTCCCTGAAGCCCACCAGAAGGAACCAACCCTGCCAACACCCTGAACTGGACTTCTAGCCTCCAGAACTGAGAAAATAAATTTCTATTGTTTTAAGCCACATATTTGCAATAATTTGTTATAGAAACCTTAGGAAACTAATATATTTGGTATCTTATACCACACTTAATATCAGGGAGTAGACAACAAATTTCCTTCAAGAATTCAGTATAAAGCAGCAGTGCGTCTCTCCAGATTCTCCCCCGTCCCTCCCTTTACTGAACAAGGAATAAGAGGGTTGCATCTTGACACATTCTGCACTCTTCTTGTCAAAAAACTCTGTAGGAGATTAGAGCCTAAAATCTGTGATTGCCCATCTTTGAAGTTGCTATAAATATATCCTTGCTTGTCTATGTTTCTATGCCCTCTTTCATTTTGAATTTCATTTTAATTTGTTTACTCTGTATATGTGTAGTTTTATTATAAATCACCTAAAATCCATTCTGAAAAAAGTAGCTATAAGATTATAAATAATAGCAGAGTGGCTAAGAGAGTGTGTTCAGGAACCAACTTTCCTAGGTTCAAATCCCAGCTCCATAATTTAGGAGCTCTGTAACTGCAGGGTCACTTCATGCCTCAATTTTCTCAGTTGTGAAGTGGGAATAGTACTAGTAGATGCCCTATAGGGCTGTTGTAAACATTAAATAAGTTAATACATGCATGCAAAGAAAACACTTAGAACAATGCCTTACATATGAAAGCATTTAATAAATGTTAGCCATTACTATTATTTGTATTCATATTACTATGTATCCATATTATTATATATCCATATTACTGCCTTCATTAAAACTCTGTACTGGAGCTGCATTATTCAGAGGATGAAGTTCAAGCTCTCTCTCACAGCACACAAGGCTTTCTATCACCAGCTTCTTCCTGGGGTTGCAGCTCATCTTTCGACAAGTGTGTTCTGCCTGACCCTCCAGCAACAACATCTGCGTACTTGTCTGTCTGCTGTGTAGGGCACACCCTGGCTGGTTCCTGCTCACCTTCCAGACTCAGTTCTGGGTGACCTCCTTCAGGAGCCCAGCCCAGGCAGTGGTAGATCCCCCTCATCTGTTTTCCTCGGCGCCCCGGGCTTGCCTCCATCTGCAGCCCAACCCTTCCTCAGCCTGGTAGAGTGACTTGCGCAGTGTCTCCCATCCAGGATGTGTCTGTGTCTCCTCATTTCAATGGTCTCTGTGGGAAGAGAATGAAAGCGCTGAAGTCCTTTGAAGGCGGAATTAGTAGAGGTGGTGAGGGAGGGGCCTGTCTGCAGTCTATACCTTGCCTGACCAGCAGGTTGCCAGAAGAGATGAGTAACACCTGACCATGTTAAGTGCCAGAGGTTCCACGGACCACATGGAGTCCGTTAATGTTGGAGATAAAGGCTGGCTGTTCCTTCAAGGCCTTCGACCCTCAGGGGTGGCATTACTCCGTTGGCTAAATGTCACTCTGCACTTAGCACCGCGGACCTCTGCCTTGGAGGGACTTAAAGAACAACAGCCTCCGGAAGAGTCTCCAGGTGGCTCTGTTTAATCAGGTTGGGAAGGGTGACAGCAAATCCTCTGAGAAGTTTGCCCTCGTGTCCACTTTTCTTTTGTTTTTTCTTTTTGCTTTATTGAGGGATAATTGAGAAATAAAATTATGAGATAAAGTGTACATTGTGGCAATTTAATGTACACGTGCATTGTGAAAGGATTCCCACATCTTGCTAATTAACACATCCATCACCTCACATATTTTTCTTTTTTATGAAAACATTTAAGGTCCATTTTCTTTTAACAAATTTGAATTATATAATAGTGTTATCAACTCTCGTCACCACTATACTTTAGCTCCTCAGACCGTATTCATTTTATGGCTCAAAATTTGTACCGTTTTACCAACCTCTCCCTGTTTCTTTGCTAGTACCTCCTCCCACCCCAGCCCCTAGCAACTGCTTTTTCTACTGTTTCTGTGTTTGACTTCTTTTTTAGACTCCACACATAAATGATGTCATGCGGTATTTGTCTTTCTCTGTCAAGCTTATCTCACTTAGGATAATGTCCTCCAGGTTCACCCATGTTGTTGCAAATGGTAGGAGTTCCTTCTCTCTCATGGCTGAATGATACTCCTCAGGTTCTCACTGAGGGCCTCACACCTAGGGTTTGGCAGCATGTGTGTGTGGGTGAGAGAGAGACAGAGACAAAGACCGAGACTGGGACAGAAAAACAGAGGGAAAGAATTGGTCAGACGTTGCTCTGTGGTATCACTGACACATTTCTCATTTGAGAATCAAAGGATATCAAAGTCAAGGAAAAAACCTGCACGTGGTCCTACATTCCACCCTTATCCAAGCCCAGCTCTCCAGTGTCTCCCCACAAAGCTCAAGGCCTCTGCTCCCAAGACCCCTTATTTCTACTGAGAGCAGGAAACATGAGTGTGAAGGCCCCAGGCCTGGTGTGTGAGAGCTTGTGCACTTTCTGGGACTGGGGTCCAAGCCTACCCAGGAGGAGCAACCAGGCTGCAAACTCCCTGAAAACAGACCTCCTGCTTCCCCGGGGCCCTCCCAAGGCTGCATCTTTTGACACCCTCTGCAGCTAAGGAAGCCCTTGGTGGCCTCCGTGCCTGATATTCAGATGCAGGCACGTGAGGAGTCATTTCAGTGCAGAAAAGCTGCTGTTGGTGGGTGAGTGGAAAGGAAGCACAGGGTGACTTCTCAGGACAGGCCTGCTGCCATCAGCTAGAGTGGAAACGAATGGAGCCTGTAGTCAGGCAGACCTGGGTTAGAGCCTCAGGTGGGAGAGGGAGGGAAATTCGGAACCTGGTTAGATTTTAAAGGCAAGTGGATGGGTAGCCCGAGTTAGGTTCTCTTCCCTGCCCCCACCCATGAAGGCTGTCACAGTGTACATCTTTGCACACAGAACTCCTGGCACATCAGCCTCTATTTTTACCTCCACCTCCCAACTCCTCCTCCCTGCAATCCAGCTTGCCAGGAGCAAAGGGATGGGAAGCCTGGTGCTCCTTCAAGATTATTTGGTCTAATTTCTTCACTCAGCAGGTTGGGAAATGGAACTGAATGGTGCTCCTGCGAAGATCAGACCTGTCTCGAGCCTGAATTGCAAGTGAACACATCTCTGGCTTTAGAGTGGGGCTCAGATCATTTATAAACAGGCCACCGACCAAAAAGTCAAGAGCAAACCAGGAGGCAAGACATGAAGCGAAGTCAATTCAAGTGCAGGACAAAAGGTGCTGAGTGGAACAAGCTTCAGTCTGAATTGTGGCCTAGAGCTGAGGCTGCACATCACCAGCAGCAAACAGGTGACGGTCAACAGGTAATTATTAAGCATCTAGTGTCAGGCACCCCAGTAGATGCTGAGAACAGAGTAGAAATCTACATTCCTGAATGGGAAGTACACACCGAGGGGTCAAGCCAAGTCTGAAAAGTGCACCTCAGTGCAGTGCGGAGCTCGGGTTCTGCTGGGGTTTGAGACCTTCTTTGACTCTTATCCGGGTGACCTTAGGCAAACCATGTAGCTCTCCCTGCTTAGTTTCCTCATCTATAAAGTGGGGATAGTAACAGTAACAGCCTCAGAGCCCTGCTGTGAAGATTAAATCAGGTGAGTAAGGTAATTCATGGTTAGAATTTAATCATTATCATCCGGGGCACCATTCTTATGCAAACGCTGGGAATGCACAATGCTTCCACCGCAGAGCATTTTCAAAAGGCTACCCAGGGGCCTAACAGCTGGTGTTCCATCAGTGTTGACAAATTGCTGCCTGACCTCAGACAGGTCACTAATTGTTCTAGGCTTCCATTCCATTCCCCAGTCTTGGGATGGCAGGGGAGGGACGATGCGGGCTGGCTCAAGAGGCATTGGGAGGTGATATGAGGTCACCTCCAGCAGAGTCAGGGCAAACAGCTCCGTGTGCACCATGGAAAGAGATGGCAAGGCAGCCTGATCACAGGGCACTTGTCTTCTTCTGGGTGGGAGCCTGGGGCTTTCAGAGGTCGCGTGTGCCCTTGTGAGCTGTTTGAGGGGGAAGGGAGCGTCTCGAGCCGTCATGCCATGATTTATTGAAAGCTGTGCTCAAGTTAAATTGAGAGTGAAAAAGTTAATTACTTGGATTGTCATAATTTAAAAAAACACATAATTGCTTCATTTGACAAAGTTGGAATAAGAGCAAGGAAGAAGAAGTTTCAGTGTCTCCCAAATAAAACTCGGAAGGACTTTCACTATTTGTTCTGATTTGCCATCTCCAGGCTGCAGTCTGAAATAGTATGAGTATCCAGCCACACACACACACACACACACACACACACACACACACACACAGGCCTTTGTTGCATTTAAATGTTGCACTGTCCAATATGGTAGCCACAAGCCACATATTGTTGCGGAGCACTTGAAATATGGTTAGTCCAAGTTAGATGTGCTGTATGTATATATCTTGGGTTTAAATGCCCACTCCCTGCCAGGCACGTGTTAGGGCTGGGGAGACAGAGGGACGCAAAGATCTAACAGACAGAGCTTCAACCCTCAAGGACCTGGCCGCCTGCTAGGGAACTCAGCGTCAAAACCAAGAGACCATCACATACCACGCAAGTGATGAACGTCGTAGTCCTCACCAGCTCTGTGCACAAGCATGACTCAGCAGCTCTATGAAAAGATAGATGGCCAGGCCAGGTTGGACAGATCTAACGAATATTTTTCTCAATTTTTTATTTAAAAATTTCCAAGAGAAAAGGTAGAGTGCGTACAATAAACACATATTAAGATAGAAATACACACACACACTTTTTTCTGAACCGTTGGGAAATACGACTGAGATATCATGACCTCAGCTAAGAACATCAGCATGCATAGCACAAACCTACCGATTTAATAGACCTGCAGTGGGGCCTTGGCATCTGTAGTTTTAAAAATTCTCCATTTGAACACACAGCCAAAGTTGAGGGATTATGGGGATCAGGTCATTCTTGGGAAAGAGAGAGGCTTTCTGGAGGAGACAAAGCCAAAGTTGAGTTTCGAAAACAAAAATCATCTGGATAAGTAATGCAGAGGGGGAAGTTCTAAGCAAAGGTAATAATGCAAACACAGATTCAGAGGCTAGAAATGCCATGGTAGTTTAGCATTCCTGGGGCACAAAAGTGCAAGAGGTGAGTCTGAAAAGGAAGGGGAGACCAGTCACTAAAGCCTCATGTGGTACATGTGGGAGCCATTAAGAGCTACTGAGTGTTTTAGGCAGAGGAGGGACATGTCAGATCTGGCTGCTGGGGGGAGACCAGGTTGAGGAAGGAAATGATGGAGAAGGTGACACCAGTTCCGCTATGGCGTTGGTCCTAGAGAGGGACCTGAGGGTCTGAACCAGGGCAGCAGTGGATGTGCAGAGAGAAGAAGGAAGGGCCTCAGGGGAATTTGTCTAGGGAGTCATCGGAACCACCTGGTCCCTGGTTCACCTCTCCCCGCTCTGGCCTGGAGTACTCCTATCTGCAAGCTCACTTCTCCGAGACAGGGTCATCCAGGGAGGTGCTGCCCCAAATCAGATCACTTTGCCAGGGTCTCAATTCTGACAGCTGTACTTCTGTCCTGCCCGCATGGGGTGCCATTAGTGCTGGGATCTTGTCCTTGCCTTGTTCCTGCCCCGTGCCCACATTTGTAGCTCCACAGCCTGCCCGGGGCTCCCTAGGCCTACTGAGATTGGAGCCCTCACTAGCCCTCCTGCTTCTAGCAGAGGCTCCTGAGGTCTTCTGCCTGGACCTCTGAGTTCCTCCTGCCCCCCAACTAACAACCCTATTTTCTGTGTCCTGCCGGGCCCCTCAAGTATGCCAGCTCAGCAACGGGGAAGTGGAGACCCGTGGCAGGGCCTTCTGGACACATTTCTCTACCTACCACAGAGTGGCCACGGCCCTGGCGCACTTCCCCATTTTGGTTTCCGTTTCTCACCTGCACACAAGCTGGAGGCTTGCTTGAGTGACTCCAGGGTGTCTTGCCAGTCAAACATCGTCCGATGCTCAGATCTGATTGATGATAACAGTGAGCATCAGAGTGTATGCAGGGTGCTCCTACCTGGACCCTGGTCATCCCGAGCAGCTACAAAAATCCAATATTCAGTGAGAGCAAAGCCATCAGACAGGCTGTGTTTAGTCAATATACCAACAAACACGCACTGGTTGGTTGATGATATTGTTGAATAATATGCTAAATGTCTCATTACTGTCGTCGTAAGCCCAGGATTCGGGCTAATGCTTCCCTCCATTTATCTTAAGTAGGTTTAGCTCTTTCATTCCCCTCAATTTTGTAAATTGAAGCAAAATGCCTACCAAAGCAGCTACCTATAAAAGGTCAGAACAGAAGAGAGACATCATTTGAGGACAAATGAAGTCAGGCCTGACCTTTGGACTTGTGTCTTCAAGTTCTGCTCTGTTAGTTGTGCACAGAATGAAATTTGGCTCCCAGCTGGCCCTGGTGGCCGAGACCCAGGGACACTGTGTTTGTGGGCGGATCACAAGGGCCAGAGGCATCGTAGTTGCCAAACTCCTCCCAGGGGGGAGCCTCTGAATCCAAGGAACTCTCAAGGTGGAAAGAACCCGCAGGTCACCTAGGCCAAATTTCCTTTTTACAAATAAGAAAGTGAGGGACAGGAAAACCAACTGCCTTCTCCAAGGTCGTACATCCAATTAGAATGTGTCTGTCTGTGCTGCGTCTGTCTTTCTGTCTGACCCAGAAATTCTACTTCATGGACTCTCTAGCACAAATCTGCCCTCACACAGGCACAACAATGTATGAGCAAGGTTATTTGTCGCAGCACTGAAGCACAGAAAAGGCCGGAAGCAGCTTCAGTGTCCACCAGTACAGGACTGACTGACCAATGGAACACTAAGCACCTGGCAGAAGGAGGGAGGCAGGTCTACGAGCTGATGTGGAAATGTCCTGAAATATGTTAAAGGAGAACGGGAGGTGCTGAATGGTGTGTATGGTGTGTTATTTGTTTGAAACTGGAGGAAAAGAAGATTAATCTCTGTGCGAATGTGTGTGTTTATCCTCTGGGAGATGACAGGGACCTTGTCTTCCTACAGAATGGCAAACTGCATGGCTGGGGTAGGAGCCAGCATCTTCAAGTTTTAGAATCACATGACTATGTATTCAAAATCTGAAATAAACATATAGGCCGCATGGCAAACTGGAAGCCAGGTCCCTTGTCCAAGCTGATGCAGCTGGCTGACTGGCAGAGCAGCTCCTAGGACCCAGGCCTCCTTGCTCTTGACAGGTACATACAAAAAAGTTTTCCAAAACACTTCTTAAAGTCTAGAAGGACAAGAGTGGTCAAATCAGAAAAGGAGGAAAAGTATTTGAAAATGGAGGAAACGGGAAAATAAGCTTAGGTGAGGGGAGAAGACCAGAGGAGAGGGGCAGGCAGGCAGGCAGGGTGGAGAATGGGAGGTGGCGGCTGGGTGAGCGGGAGTGCTGCGAGGGCCAAGGACAGACTCGGAGGCTGTGCCCCTCACAGGCTGGAGGTAGCTGGAGTTCAACAGTCACCATAACCAAGGCCCCTTTACTAAGTGGCAACAGCAAGGATGTCAAAAACGGGCGAGGGTTTGCTGGGCCTGCTGCCCTTCTGTGCAAAGGTTATCAAACCCACCAGCGCCAAGAAACCATCTCCACACAATTCACCCGTATTCCTCAGGCATCGATGGGCCTCGATGGGCCAAAACTCAAACCCCACAGCGTAAACCCTCTCAGAGCGACTACACTCTTCCATGCCGTGTGCACTCCAGCAACCCCCTAGCCTCACCCAGCGCGGCTGTGTGCTAATCTCTCGGCCTCCTGAGAGAGTGACACCCTCCGAGGGGCATTCATTTCTCCATCAGAAAGCTGACAGAGCCTTGTGAAGGCCCTGACTGGGACCAGCCTGCCCCTGCCGCCAGCTTGGGCAGGCCATTCACTTTTTCCATTTCATAAATGTGCCCCTCACAGTAAAGAGAAGTTCTCCATCAGAAAACCATTTTAAGTACTCGTTGCCCTCCTCAGCTCTGACCTTCTCAGGGCAGAAGAGAGAAGACATGGGGAGTCAGGTCCTGTGCCCCATCTTCACGCTCTCACGATGTGGAATGAATGAAGCTACAGTTCCCTAAAAGCTCAAGGGCAGGTCCCAATGCCTTCACCCTTCCCCACACCTGCTGGGCTCAGGTTCCTTCATTTAGTCATCCTTTCCTCTTTGTAAAGCACAAAAGCAACTTTCTGCTGTTATTTAGACTCGCTAACACAAACTCAATGAGAAACTTAGAAAAGACCTCTGCTTTCCCATAGTCCAACTCCTATTTTGCATTGAAAGTCATGCCTATTTTGCACTCAGCTAAGGCTGAGGGGTCCCAGAGGCACCCTGGGGGAGCTGTGTGGCTGCCTTGAAGTCCCATGGAGTCCCGGCTTCCACAGACCTGGGTGCCCCACCCCCAGCCAGAATTGAGTCACATGGTCTCAGGTGCTAGTTTTATTGGTGGCAAAAGTTCTTCACCCTGGAGGGAAAACAATCCCAGAGGTTTCAAATGACTTGCCTCAGGCTATGTGTTATCTGAAAGCGGGTTAAAGGAATCAAAGAATGTGTTAGTCAGACATAGAAAATCCCTCTGTGCAGAGAGAGGACACAGTGATAACTTTAATATACAAGTTCTTGGGAACAAAGTGCCTGTTACTGAATCAGCTGGGCACAACGGGAACTCTGGTTTCCACTCCAGGCTGGTACTATGTCCACTTAGAGACGTCAGGGACGTGGCCTCAGCTCAGGTGTGGGCCTCTAGAAGGTGGAACAGGCATGTCTGAGGGAGGAGCTCGCACAGCCTTCTCCGACAGTGTCTCGTAGGTCTTGGGAAGATGTATTCCTTCTGTCACAGCAGGGTGGGAAGAAGAGAAGGGGTCCCATCATAGAGCCATGGGCGGGGAATGCATATCCAGGTCTCATCCCTGTAACTGTTATCACTTCTTCTGATTAAATAGTTTTTCTAACGTGGTCACTAGAATCTTCCGTGGTGAAACTTTATTCATGAATAAATATGGAAAGGACTTAGGGCTTGTAATATGGTGCAGAGCTAATTGTGAGATAGATGGAGAGAATGATGTCTAGCAATTTTTAAGCATGGCACACGATGGTCCACAGTAGACCCCACACTGTGAAACTAACTGTTCCCCACCCCCACACACCCCCAATTCTAGGTTTTACCCCATCCTACAACAAAGCCCATTCTTGTACCATCATTTTTGAAGCCTCAGTTGAGCCCTGAATTGTGAGTACCTGATCCCACAGTGGTCCTGGGGGAGTGGGCTGGCATTGTTGGGTTCTCTGTGCTGCGGTCCAGCGCTGGGGCCTGACTAGTGCTAGGAAAACTCTGTAAAGATAAGCTTCTCCACCAGTCACCCAAATGATCTAGACTCAGTTACTTTCCTTCAAAAAAAAAAAATCTTCAAAATTCTTTCCATCTCAGACCCAGTGCTTAGGCGTTGCCCACAATGGCTCTGGCTTGGCCATCACGGTGTTCCAAGTGGCATTCATTTTCCATAGGTTTTAGTGTCCAGCTCATAGCCAGGCATTTCCTATTTCACACAAATAAAACTAAAGGCTTTTCTTGTGAACATAGGAAGAAACTCGATTCTCTAAACTAAGATCAGGTGACAGAGAGGCCCCTCTGTATACCAGTGGCCAGCTGGTGATAGTCTTTTCTGAAACCAAGCCAAGACCTAAGTTCTTTAGGAAAAGAAGACCCAGATCTACTTTAGCAGGGAGATGAGATGCCAACTCATTACCACCGCATCTCCAAGTCCCTTCTTTCTCTCGGCAGACATCTGCTATTTTGGCTTCAACATCGTAATGGTGTCCGACAGCAGTAGCAATGAGATTATTCCTGAGGGTCCAACATCGGACAGACTTGTGCTTATTCATTTAATTTCCCTTCATTACAAATGCATTTTATAATAATTAAGGGCACTCCATGGAGTACTATAGGTTTCAGTATCTTTATAGTCTTCAGTAAAAATATTGCCTTTTCATATCAAGATGCTTGATAAATTGATGTTTAGTTGAAATGTATATTCAGACCTATAAATAAATACAGTTTGCACACAAGTGGCTGGCCAAGTCCTGGACATCTCCACAGAGTGGGAGCCTGGGGCAGCGGATGGAGGGTGAGAAGCCTCCTGGCCTCTTCATTTGTTGCCATTGGCTTGAGTGCTCGTAGCTTAGTAAAGGACCTTGGGCTCATGTTCTTCCAGAGCAAGTGGGAAATTGTCGCCAGCTATCACTTAAGAAGCGTTGCCCTAGACTTTTGGCCATATGCACAGTTCATCAACAGGCCCTGCAGATTAGATGGTGATTAATTCGTGGTGGCAAGAACATTTCCATTTACACTGCTGCTCTAGTTGCATGCGCTGCGTGGTGATGGGAAGCCCTGGGTCCTTCTCCTGAAGTTTGTGTCTATTGGATGTGTGTAAAGAAGGCAGGGTTTAGAACCTTTGGGAACAGCAACCCCTTCACTCAGTCCCACAACTTGCCTGGGGCCAAAACAGACAGGCAGCCTGGGACAACTTGAGTCCCTTCAAGTCTGTGCACATCTTAGCTTACCTAATGTATTCTTTCCCCCTCACCCCCACTCATCCTACACGCACTGTAGTCTCAAGATCCATCTTCCTAAACGACAGCTCTAATCATGATGACTTCCTGTCTAAACTATAGAATGATGACTAAACCCTTAGTGATGAAGCTGCTTGAAATCTGTGTGGTAAGAGCAATTTCTCATTTTCTTACATTTGTGAAGCTGAGGTCTGCCCTAGGACTGTGGCTCGGAGGTTTCTCCATTCCTGGTAGACCACCATTCCAGCATGTGTCCACTACAGGCTGCTCTTTGAGGCAAGGCATGGCCCCTTTAAGCCAGGGATTTATCTTGCCTGGCAATTATCATTGGCTGCTGGGACAGTCATGATCATCAATTATGAAAATCTGATCTGCCGTGGGTGGGAGTAAGGGAAGTGATTGGTGGCACCAGTTCTTAGTATTTGTCACTCATATTTATAAAGGCAAGAAAAACAAGTGAGAGGGTGTGCGTGTGTGTGTACACATTATCAAAATCTATACAAAGCCCTCTTCATCACTAAAGCTGACTAACCACTAGGCCCAGAAAAAGATATTAGCTGTTCCCTAATTGCAAAGAGGACCTCTGAGATCAGGGCTAGAAGCTGGAACTGGAAGATGTCAGTATAGGCTGGGAACACCTACTGAGAAGGTGCTCTGGATCCCAGAGCTCGAAGGACCAGAGCTCCAGCAGGGGCAGAGAATCAAAGCCAGCCCCCCGTCGGGAAGGTGAACTCAGGAACAACCAGCAACAAGTGAGGAGCTAAGTGCAAACTGAGCAATTAACGGAACAGGCAGACAGAGGGAACTTCGAAACTGAAGAAAGCTTCCGCCTCCTGCCACAGAGGCCTGGATTCCAAGGGTGAGCCCTGCCCCAGACTCTGTGGTATTGCTGCGCTGTGGCCCCCACATCTGGCCCAGAAAGTCAACCTGTGCTCCCATCAGCTGCAACCCGCCTCCCTCTGCCATGCCCAGATCTCTAGTCCAAATCCTTTCCACCCAGCTTAGATGCCTCTACTCTCTCCCTGCAGGAGAAACCACTAGAGTCCTCCTAACCTCATTCCTACAATGATTTTTGTCTGTCATTGAGTTCACCTAAACCAGAGGTTCTCAATTTTGGCAACACATTAGCATACCAGGTAAGCTTTTATAAAATATTGATGACTTCACCCCCAAAGATTCTGATTTTAATTGGTCTTGGCTGGAACCTGCACACGGATGCTTCGTAAAGCCTGGTTGACTTCGATGTGCCGCCAAGACTGAGAATGACTAACTTCAAGTGTTCCTCAGCCAGCAGAATCTCAGCCAGAGAAGACACTCCTCTAACCCATGCACTTTACGAAAACCTTCCCAAAGGTCCCCTCTCACACTTAGAACAAAATACGGAGTCCTCGCCGCCCCCGCCCCCAGCTGCTCTGAGGACACCAAACACCCCCCTGCCTCGGGGCTTTTGCCTTTGCTGGTCCCCCACCTGAAACGCCCTTCCACCGCAATTCCACGTCTTGTTCCCACACTCACTCGAGACTGCTGAAATGTCACCTCCTCGGAGAACCCCTCCCTGATGCCCCTGGTTACAAAAACAGCTCTTATGACTCTCCATCCCTTGCCTTGCTTATTGTTATTCTCTTTGCCTGATAATATATTAAATTTCTATTTAATTATGTTTTTGTTGTTTATCTATGGCAGAATATAAGCTAACTATGGGCAGGGATATTTTCTGGTTCACTGTGATATCCCCAAAGCCTGCAACAGCTTCTAGAACACAGTAAAGTTTCAATATATATTTGTTCTGTCAATAATGAACTGGTTTAACAGATGAGGAAACAGAGGCTCAAAAGGAGGGAGTAACTTACAAAGGCCTGGGAAGCTGCTAAACATCCTACAACACACAGGCCTCCGCGCCACAGCAAAGCCAGAGGGTCGCTGGTGCTGAAATGAGAAACCCGGGCTAGAGATCAGGTGGGGAGGTTAAAAGTGAAGAGGAGGAATTAGAGCTGGTCCTCGAATGATTTCACCATTTGCACGTATGGAGATAGGCAGGAGCTGGTGGGGAGGACACTAAATGCCTGGTTCCATCACTTCCTAGTGTGTGGCCTCTGTAAGTCACACACCGTTTTGAGCCTAGCATTCCCCGCCCTCTCCTCCCACAAGTTGGGCCAAACAAAAACATCTCCAGACATTTTCCCAGGGAGACAAAACTGCCCTGGCTGAGAACCACTGAGAGTCTACCCTCGGCCTCCTCAGAACTTCAGCCCCACTTTGCAGGAACCCTTCTCCCAGGCCCTGGGCTCCATCTGGGGACAAGGCATGTCTTTAACTTGTGGATCTTCTCTCCTGCTGGACTGCAGGCTCTTCGCTCACCAGCGTCCTAGCTCCTCTCTGCACACTCTTCCCTCTGCGCCACGCCCTTTTCTCCACACACAGGAGCAAAGGACATCCAAAAGAACTAGGTTCTAGTATACTTAGCAACCTTTGAAGAACAAATAATCTAACTTAGAGCCAAACAGAAATGAGTCGAAGTCTAGAGATTCCTGGTATCACCAACTGCCATACAGGTTTGTAACAATATTAAGTTGTCATGCTAGATTGAGTTGTAAACAACTAATAATCTCTGATATTATAGGGAAGGTTTTTGAAATACAGGTTCACTCTCTATTAATCACAGCAGAATATCTGAATAAAAGCTGGGAAAGAAAAGAAGTGTGCAGGGCAAAAGACCAAATGACTTGATTGGCAGATCAGATGACAGTCCCTGAGGGGCACCCAAGAGGTCTCGGGTCTGCATGATTTAGCATTTAAAGTTGTTGCTATATGTTCATTCAAAAGGAAAACAACCTGTTTTTGTTTGATTTGGTTTTCTCTTTTTTCTGGTTTAAGATTCAGCACATCACCAAGGTTGGTGGATTTCATTGAAATATTTCCCCCTAATGACCTACAGTTTCATTTTCTAAAATGCTGCCACCCACCCAACAGCATAAAAGTCAGTGACTAGTATTCTATAATTTTCAGCAACTAGCTGAAGCTTTCCTGTGCACTTCATGAAGTAATACCGCTGCTCGTTACAGGTAAAAATAAAGAAAGTGATCATTACGCTGGCGGAAAACTCAGTTGCAGCTGAAAGACGGTGTAACTCTAAATTGCAGAAGAATTAGGAATCTATGGCTGGACTGAGCAAGTACAGCTCAGCAATTTCATGTTAAATTGCTTATTGCAAGGTGGAGCAGGAAGTTACTGCAAAGCAAATTCAATTTACCTTGAAAATAATTAGTGAGATGCAAAGGCCTGGAGTTGGAAAAATTTTTTAAATTAATTATTGCTGCTCAAATTGAGCCTGTCTCTCGGCAGCGAGGACAGTCTGCAGCTCCACATTTCATCTCTCTGAGTGCCACTGAAAGGATCTGTTGGCTTCTCATCTAAAACCAGCCTGAGTCTAGCGTTCTAAGGGGGAGATCATTCTGCACAAGGAGCTGAATAGTCAGAGGACCAGATAAGCTTCAAAACGCACAGGGAAGAGAAAAATAGGAGGCACTATCTGAACTGAACCATCAAGTCGGATTTAGAGGTCCTAGCCTGGCCTAGTAGCCCAGGTAACGGTCAATTCCTTTGTGGGAATGAGGAGAGAGGAATGTCCCTTTCACTCACCATTCCCAGCATGCCCTGGGTCACTGAAGACATAAAAATCAATCGGAGGACTGACGCATCCCATTTCTAACATACAATTCACAGCATCCTTACTTGGGAGCATTCCAGGTGCTGTGGCAGTTGTGAAGTCTGTTAAAATCGTCAGCAAAGATTGGCAAGGAAACTTGAACAACAAAGGAGCAGGACGTCTAACACACCCCACAGGACTGGGGCAAGAGATGAAGCAAATCATTTCATTGCGGCAGGCAGCCTTCGTCCCGTAGACCTGTGCCCCTCCTTCACACTGAAGGTGGGAACGGTAAGAACATGCCAACTGTGCTGAGGGCCCCGAATCACCCAGCCTCCCATGAGCAGAGAGAGGGCGAGCCTGCATGAAAGCACCGCTGAAGGAACAGGCAAAAACAGCCACAAAACACCAAGTGACCAGAGGAGCTGTTATCAGTGGTTTGTGTTCTTTCTGCTTCTGTGGGAAGAGCCAAAGTAGTCAACACTCAGAGAGCCTTTGTGGCTGCTTTCGTGGCCACAGCTGTGGCTGGAGGTGACTCACACAGGCTGCAGGCAAAACTACAATCAGAGGATAAGAGGGGAAGGAGGGACAACAGAGATAATGGATCTATCAGCAAATTTCCTTTTTTTAATAAGCTGAAGCTCAGATACATACATGGAGCCCAAGGTGGCACCAGTCCACACAGTATGTACATCAGGAAAAGGTACCCCTTCCTGTGGGGCACACAACGTGGTGGGCAGATTGCAGGCTGAAGTTTAGGGTGCATGTACCCCATGGCCATCTATACAGTAGTGGTCCAACAGGAAAGAGATGGCACATTCAAATTAGGATGATTATAGGAGAACTTAATAAAGGGACGTGTACTAAGGTGTGGGCAGGGTGGTGGGAAGGGACAACAAGGGATAGCCCAGAATGCCTAGGCTGAGGGAATGAGGGTCAAGGTGCCATTGGAACCTAGAAAGAAGGATGGGACAAAGAGGTTCACCTGACTGGTGCTATGCCCTCTGGAAAGCGGCCAGCTGCAGGTAACCTCAGAGGAAAGAAGTCAAGGGAATAAATACCCCAAATGCACTCTCCTCCATTCCCCCAAACTCCTTCTAAGAGTCCTCATTGGCTGAACTCCCCTGAAAAGCCTGAGATGCCCACTCATGTGGCCTGTGTGGGGTATCGTCCTGGGCAGAGAGGCAGGTAGGGAGTGCAGAGCGGGTATGGGGTAGACACAGGAGGAATCTACCATCCAAGGCAGGGCTGCCCCTGTCATTTTTTTTAATCTTTCAAATGTGTTCAGAGCCATCTCCTAGGGGCTCCCTTGGGCTCTAGAGATGCCTTGACATGTCTATAACAGATCCCTAGCCTCAAGAAGTTTTTTTTATTTAAGTCGGGAGATGAGTTTTATTGTTGTTGCCATTGTTATTATTGGTTAGTTGCTTGATTTCCTTGTGAATCCAAAATCTCCTCTTCTGAATAATAGGTCTAACAACCTTGGGAAGTTGGAATTCTTTTCTCTTTATCTCCAGCCATGTGGCTTAAGCTTTCACTTTGACTAGAGGGAACCCCTATTATCTTGAAATCTCCCAACAGCTTGCATTTTATAAGTTTGTCTGCTTTATAAAATATTAACCAGAAAAATATTAGTTTGCAAATGCAGCAACAGACTCAGAGGGGCAATGTGATGATACATTTTTTTATATGTTTTTAAAAACATGAAAAGCATATCTGACCCCCCAAAAAGGAGAGAAAAAGCAAGGTGTTTTTTTTTTTTCTCCATTCAGTGTAGGCAGGGTTGTATATGTTTGTTTTCTATGGGCAGTGCTGATTCACTGACAGTTTAAGGATTACTAATGTGTGTTTTCACTTCTCATTTACAATGGGAATATATTAAGAAATTACTCAGCCACTCTGTGTGCCTTTTCATTGAAACCAACCTCTCTTTATGGATGAGGAGAATTAGTTTTTCACTACATTCAGGTGCCGGTTGACCTTTTCAGCTTCAGAGAGCCTGAAATGTGATCGACATTTTTCCTCTTTTCCCATGAATAACTCATAGATCTGTTTAAACAGAGTAACCAAATTGTCTGACTTTTCTCAGAATTCAGAGCTCATTGCCTTAGAATCAATCTGTCTGTCTGCCTGTCTGTCTCTCTTTCTCTCTGCCCCTCACCCCAGCCCCACCTTCTGAGCACTTTTTAAGTAGAGAAACACAACAGGAGATGACACATTTATTAGCCCAGCTCCTACTCTCTATTTTAAAATATGGAGTAAGCCATAGCCTGGAAGGAACTATTGGCCCAAATGTGACAGGAAGAAAGTTAATATCTTATAGTCAAACACTAGTAAAAAATCAATAAAAATCTGACGCTGGTAAGGAAATGAACAAAGTACAATGAATTCAGAAATCGCAGCTACTGAATAAACGTGGGAGGAAAGTCCAACCTCATTTACTCTTACTCATTCATTCACTTGTTAAATAAAAATGTACTGAGCACCCACTGTATGCGAGGCATTACACAAGACCCTAAGAACCTACAGATCCTCAAGAGGTTCCTATTTTGTCAAGAGAGGCCTGCAAACAAGATCCATGGATCAGGCTGTTTTGCTCAGGAAGCTATAACTAAGACTGCTAAAATAAAAAATTAAAAATCTAAAATGCTTAAGGTAGGAAGAATGAAGATGTCCAAAGAAAGAGTCAGCAGCCATACAACAAAAGAGAAGTCAAACAAGTGCCGTTTTCAATGAGGAAATCAGCAAATATTTGTAATGATGTCACTCAATGTTGTAAAGCAACAGTGAATTGGATTGGCCCTGTGACTATGTAAATAGTAATAACCATGACTGTCTGATTCTGTTTCTGAAATTCCGTATTAAGGGTATAATCTAACAGAAAAGGCACATGCCATATGCTGTTTGAATATCATATAATATTGTTACATATAGTAGCAAAAAATGGAATTACCCTGAATGCCCAACAACCACAGAAACATTCAGTGAACTGTAGCATATTGATTTGCCTGGATATTCTGCCTCCATTAGAAATTCTTGTGGCATATTAACTTAAAAAAATGAAAATTATGTATGCACTAAATAACAATTATTTTGAAATATGCACAGGAAAAAAAAAAGAAAACCTCTGGGAAGTAATGTATTAAAGTGCTGAGAGTAATCACGTGCATGGTATTTTTTCTTTTTCCATTCCCAAATAATTTTGAATAGAATAAAAAATCAAACTTGTATATAGTGAATAGTTAACGAGGAAAACAGAATCTTACCCAGATCAAGCAGTTCTCCATTAACTTGAATTCAAACAGCAGAAAAAGCAGTGTTTTCTCTCCTCAGTCCTGGATGGCAAGCATCTTTCTTCTCTAGTTTTGTTTTCAGAAAGTAAGAGAGATGAACTGAATTATCTCTAATGACCTTGCTGGCCCCAAAATCTATGAATCTTGACATTTTAGAAGGAAGAATATGTGCCTCAATTCGCTGAAATCATAGGCAGGCAATTGACACTTCTTCCCATAAATCACGTGCAAAATGTCAGGCAGAGAATAAGAAAATAACGTGTTTGTTTCATCAGACATTTCTCAGAAAAGATTATCCAGTGTCTTTTCCCATTGAATTCATTACATCCTTTGGTTCTTGTTTCTAAAACCAGTACTTGTGGAAGAGCAAGCCTTATCAATTATTTAACACGTCAGTCTATTGTTATTCTGCCACGTGGTAAGGGTGGATTTTATGCAGGATTTGGGTTTCCTCATGCCAAGACAAAACCCATCTCTCTAATTATAGATCCCCCTGCCCCTTTTTTGTGGTCATTCATGATACAGCATACCCTGAGCCCCCGCAGACCCGGCGGCTCAGCCTGAAGGTGACCCTGGACTATAGAACCTACCTCATTTCTTCAGGCTGGGGGGAAGTACAGCATTAGTAGCGTACTTCTCAGCATATCCATACTTTGGGCCTGGAAATATAATCAATTTCTTCTCTCAATTAAAGAGCTTTTAAACAAGGCATTGGTCTTTTGCAGGGGGACCGCAGTAAACCAGTCATCTCTCAGATTGAAGGAAGGCTGATGGGCTTCCCTTGATCAAAGCAGTTGGTCAGTGGTTGGTGAAATACATCCGGAAATACCTTTCATTTCATGGGTGGCTGCAAGTGAGTCAATTTCCTCATTTGTAAAATAAGAGGCTTGGACTTTATGCTTCCAAAGGTCCCTACTGTCTCCTTACTTTAGAGTATTGCTATAGAGCATCTATTGCTGTTAACGACTGACTTGTGAGCTACTAGAAGACGCAGAGGTAAGAACTTATGGGATTCTGGCTCTCAGGGAACCCTCAAGAGTCACACGCATGAAAACGGAGAGCCCATGGTAAAATTCTCTGAAACTGTGCACAGCTGCCAACAAACATACAGCTGCTTAAGGTGACAGCCCGCAGGGTCACTGAGCATGGAAAACCTCCCCCACCCTGGTCGTGTTTTTTCTTTATAGGAGGGTTTCTAGGGTTCAGGGGATACCAGAGTTATGAGAGGTAGGCAAGAAAGAAAAGGAAAGAGCTAAAGAAAAAAACTCCTCTGGAAATTTCCTTGACTATTGATGGATCAGTTAATATGAATAGATTATTAATCCTTAGAGATCTTGCAATTCTACCGGTGGGGGTGGTTTACTTCTGGCCATGGCTGGGCATGCTTGGGAAGTCCGGGGTCCCTTCACTTCCTCACGTACACACTCTCCTTCAGAGCCTCATCGAGTCTTCGGGCTTTAAATACCATCAGGCTGTTGACAACTCCCAAATGGATCTCATACTCAGTAGTGTGGCCAATTGTAGAAAAGCACACTGGTAAGTTGGATGGGGCAGAGCCTTAGGTAATCACCAGCGTGAGGCAACCTGTGTGAACCAGGTTGACAGAGACTCTGATATGGTGTCGCCCCTCTGTTGTTCTGTGAAGGGGAGGGCTCAGAGAGAGGACAATGCCACTGCCTGTCCTCTGGAGTTTTGTCTGGGAGGAAGCTGTCCCCTGGCACTCACCTTGATGACAGAAACTTCAATTTCTCCCCTATGTCACCGGTGCCCTTCCATCTGCTGCCTGTCACTGGAGCCCAGAGTGATTGAGCCTTAGTAAGTCTAAAGTCCGGTGTAGGCCCTTTAAGAGGAGACTCCTGAGAATTCCAGTTTCTTCCATCACCCCAACACCCACTGGTTTTTATAGCCAGAAGGTATGTTCCTGGCACTGGAACCCTGGGCTGGGTGGTCTGGGGTGGGGCTGGGATCCCTTGCTGCTGAGGTGTCCCTCCCAATTTTTATCTGGCACTCGTGTGTGTGGGACCACACTTTTGCCTCTCTGCGTCTCCACCCGTCCTACCCAACTGGGTGAATGTGACTTCTTTCATTCCTTGGTTGTCGGACTTCCATACAACTCGATCTTCTGACGATTCTTGGTGGTAGTTATTTTGTAGCCTAGTTGTAGTTTTTGCTGTGGTTGTGCAAGGAGGCGGGCCGTGTTTGCCTGTGCCTCTGTCTTGACCAGCCAGTTGCCCCTTTTTAAAATTATAAGAAACAATCCATCTACTGGATAGACTGTTATACAGCCATATAAAGTTATTACTAAGTAAACATAGTAACAACTAGCAACATTTATAATTCAGTTGAAGAGGCAAAAGCAGCATACATAATTGCCCTGATTTGTAATTAAAACTATCAAAATATGTATACAAATGCACAAGCACTAGTAGAGAACAGGAAAAACACCTTGATTTTCTAGTACAGTGGATTCGTGTATGATTCTTTTAAAAATTATTATGTCTTGATACAATATTAATTGCACAATAAAGTCTGAGCGAATGCAGGCTGTGAACATGATTCCTGGTGTGTACCTGCAGTTACTGTATTAGAAACACATGGATTAGTCAGAGAAACTCTCACTGTTACTACTCCTGCTTCTCTGGACTGCCTAAAAATCATGCCCTTCTCTTTAATGACTATTACTTTAGTGCCCGATAAAATCCTTCACTCAAATATGCCTATCTGGAAACAGCAATAAGAATGAGTCTCTTTAAAATTTATGTTTCCTATTAGTGCTCCATGTAGGTATCTTGTGAAGTGTGTGTGTTAGGGTGGAGGAAATATGGAGGGCAATGCATTTAAAATAAATGTAAAAAAATAAGTTAAAAAGAATAATATGGAAAGATGGATTTGAATGCCCTATGTGGAACAGTTCCCAAGCTATATTGTTAATTCTCTTTAAAAAGTAGAAATGTGTACATTATGTTACCATTTCCTAGAAACAAAATAAAATAGAAAAGAAACTCAGACAGAAGGATATATATATATATATATAGAGAGAGAGAGAGAGAGAGGTTGTCATAAAACATATATTTGCATAAATGTTACATATACTATAAATGTGTATGTTATACATATATACACATACATGTTTTTAGGCAAAGATGTGTCTGGAAAGATGGAAAACACACTGGTAATAATGGCTGCCTTTAGGGAAGAGAACCGAAGGATAGAGGTGTGAGCGATGTTTAGCTTTCACCGTCTAATCTTTCATACTGTTAAAAACGTTTACCATGGGCAGTTACTATCCATACAGACAAATGACTAAGTCTTTATATGAAGACAGAGAGCTGCTTGCCAACAAATCAAAATAACTACCTATGAAGTCACTTATGTTAAATATGTTCTATTGATACATTCTTAAATACATAAAAGGTAAAAAATAAAATAAATGCAACTGGTGTTATTAAGTCCTGTCTAAATTGCGTGCTAAGCATTTGTGAGGCACAGTGGGACAGAGAGATATCACAAGCGTATTAGATTTCAATATCTGTATTAGTCTCCTCAGGCTGCCCTAACAACGTACCATCAGCTGGGTGGCTTACACAGGAGAAATTTATTTTCTCACAGTTTTGGAATCTGGAAGGCCAAGGTATCAGCAGATTTGGTTTCTCCCAAGGCCTCTCTCCTTGGCTTACAGATGTCACCTTCTTGCCATGTCCTCACATGGTCTTTTCTTCGCATGTTCACCCCCAGTGTCTGTGTGTGCCTTCATCTCCTCTTCTTCTAATGACATGGTCAGATTAGATTAGATACCCTAACAGCCGCATTTTAACTTGATTACCTCATCTGAAGGCCCTGTCTCCAAATACAGTCACATTTTGAAGGCTTCAACATATGAATGTTGGGTGACACAACATTATCCTTGAGGAGTTTTCAATTTAGTCAGTGAGCTAAGTCATATATGCTTGAAAAAGGAAAAGAAACAATGTTAAAGGCAGAAAACAATTAAATGTCAAAGCGGATAAAAATATAGAAGCTAATGAGCTAAGATTTTCTAAAGATTCCCAGGCACAGTCTTCTACTTTAAAACAGAAAAAAACAAAACAAACAAAAAAAAACAAAACAAGAAGATCAGAAACGCATGAGGGGGAAAACAACAGTCCTCATATAGTCACTGCGTACAGAGCAAGGGTCTGTCTACACTGAGTTTGGGAAAACAATCAGCTCACTAAATTATAACACAATAGGCATGTTACTAAAGCAATTCACTAATAAAATCAATTTAGTGGAGAAATCTTATCCCTAATGTTATTTGAAACTGCCTAAGCAAGAAGAAATTAGATTGTTGGAATGTTTTATTTATTACCAGTTATTTTAAGACAAAAACAGGAGTGGGGCTCATACACATAAAAATACAAGAACTCCTCCACCAAGGGGGAGGTGTTACAAGTCGCCCCTGTTAATTCAGGCAGCAGTGCTGAAGTGAGCGCTCCTACAAGGTGCTCAGGCCATTTGGGGGCTTTCCACAAGAGAAGGGAAGCCCCACATCTGCCTGACGGGCTCTCAATCCAGCCAAGTGAAGCTCTCTGTTGGCTACATGCTTTACCTGTTATTTTAATACCTTGTCCATCTTCCTTCCTTGCTCCCTCTTACCCAGTTTCCCATCCTCTTCTTTATTTACTCATTTCTGTCTCATTCTGTGCATCTTTTTTATAGGTAAAAGGGCATATAATCCAGAACCACATGAAAGCAACCTGGTTCCTGACCTCTCGGATCCATGCAATGTGATGGTGAAGCCAGAACTGACCTGCTCTGCACAGGGGCTCCGAATAATGTTCTGCTCAGTCTGCTCTGAAGAAATGGTGAAGGTTTGATTAGGCGATGCATGTAAAAGCCTTGTAGGAGCAGCGCGGCTCTCTTCACAGGTTGGCTGTTGCTACAGGGGGAACCAAATGCAATGGATCCACTGGAGTGGGTCACCTGGTCACCACAGCTAAGAAGGTGCTTTTGTTCCCTTGGATGGTGAAACGAGGAGCCATGTCACGAGGGAAAGCCTCACTAGTAAATGTAGGAGCAAATCTATGTACATATTGTAGAACAAAGGGAATTTCTGTATCTTCTTGCTTCTTGTAAACTATTTATAAGTCAGGATTGACTCTAGGGTTTTCTACAAAATACCTGTTATGTAGGCATCACAAAACGATTCATTGTAAAACTGAACAGAATTGTATTTTTGGTACCGTGAATTCCACAAAAACAAAGAAACCCAAGAAACTCAGGTGCCAATCAGCTTCTGAATATGATCAATCACTTGGGGCAGAGTATGTAGTAGCTCGATGACAGTTTAAAAGGAAAACAAAAGATGGAGCTGGTGGCCTGCAGGTTGACTACACAAGTCCCTTCCCCTGAAAATGGAAGCCTTGCTCACAGTAGACACAGTGGACTCAGTCTGCAGGTGCCTTGGTTGCCCCTAATCACCTGGTTCCTTTGACAGATGCCAGGGGAGGTGACCCTTTAGGACAACTCTCCAGGCCTTTGTCCCAGGCTGGATTTTCCCTGCAACACAGAACCCTAGAGAGAAATTCAAACAAAGAAAGGGGTAGTCAAGTCCATCTTCTCAGTTTAAACCCCTGGAGGAAAAACACCATGGATATTTGGGGCGGGGGAGGAGGAAGCAATATCAGAACACTTTTTGGATTCATTGAGCTCCTTGCTTGGCATGTTTGCTTGTTCGTTTGTTTCCTCCTTCTGACCTGACTTAACCAGTCGCTCTAAGTAGCAACCTAGTTTTCATTAGAATGACTATCTGCTTTCAATGAGAGACCCTTGGGGTACTTCCCTGTAGGGATTAAGGACTTCCCCGCTGCACCAGGGGTAAAGAGGAAACTGGGAGTGACGTGCTGGCCCTTCGCTCCAGTCTGGGTGCCTGTCTCTACCAGATGGCACCAGTTTCCGCCAAGCTGAGCCAGGGAGCGGCTCTGGAAAGCACTCAGGCATCACAGAACCCCTCACTGTCATCACTCTTCCCTCCCCTGCTTTACCGCCTCCCAGAACAGGGAGGAAACCGGGGCATTAGATCTGCTGTGCCGATAATGTTCACCTCTAGGAGGGCCTCTGCTGGCGGTAGCCATGCTCATGAAACTTTCTCAAGCTTCTACTGGTCATTTGTAGAAGGAGATGGAAGGAGGGGAGAAGAGATGCCCCATGCTGCACAGCGGTGGTGGTGAAGCCTCCGAGTCCTCCCTGCTGAGAGGTCACATGCTGAGAGGGGAAGAGTATGGGCTCTGGAGTTAGACCAGCCTGGGCTTGAACTCTGCGTCAGTCACTGTATCAATCAACATAGGCTAAGTTATGCTGTGGTAACAAACTCAGCAGCTTGTGGCTTGCAATAACGAAGGTTTATTTTTCACTCAAAGTACATATCCATGATAGATCAGCTGTGGCTCTCTTCCACGTTGCCTTCATTTCCAGACCCAGGCTAAAGGGGCAGCCTCTGTCTGGGAAATTAACCTTGTGGAAAAGGGAAAGAGATAGTGGGCCCATATGATGGCTTGTAAAGGTTCCGCTCACATCACTTTCACTTATGTTTTACTGACCAAACTAGTTCTATGGCCAAGGCTGTCACCAGCACAGCAGGGGTGTTTAACCCATCCCCAAGGAGGAACGGCAAATACATTGAACAATACTATAACTTAACACAGTCACTTACTAACTGTGCATCCTTTTGCAAATTAGGGTGAGGTGAGAATAATGATATGAGCCTGGAGTTGATGCTAGGAAGAGTAAATAAAATATGGATTTAAAAATGAGTATAATATACAAGCAAGTAGATAAATTAGTTCCCTCCCACATTTCACATATGAGACTTATCAAAGAAATTCTCATCCCTTCAGAATTAGCTATTTGGTACTCTAATATGCAGATATGACAATGTTAATTACTTCTCTTGGGAGATACTTGCATTTTAATAATGGCTTTGTACATTGTTTTAACCTAAAGTCTTAACTCTAATGATAGGAATCTCAGACGCCACAAAGTGCTGATCTACTTGACCAATTACCTCTCTGCACCTAAGGCCATCTGAGTTTTCCTGTTTGGATCACCTAACCTTTTCCTGTGGTTCCAGCCCTCGGTCAGGCCCTGGGACCATTCCTGTCTCACCGGAGGGAGTTATATAATCCCAGAACAGACGTTCAGTGACTCAGAACCATACAACCTTGAAAATAGTTCCATGCAGCCTTTTCCTGTGGCTTCTGTAGGTACCAATGCCTGAGCCCCATCTTAGTTTTCCTACCCTGCATGTTTCTTCTAAAGCCTGACTTGCCATCACATGGGTCCCCACCTTCTGGACACTAGAGTCCTCCTCCTGACTCCCAATCTGGGATTTCTTATCTTTCATTCTTCTTCTAATAAATTAAACAATGCCAAAGTTCTCTGGCCTTCCTGAGTTTTCACCTTTCGCTTCCTGCAGGACCTCCTTGTGGCCCACTACCTACCTGTCTGGGTTGCACTACCTGTTGCTAGCTGACTGTATCTCTCACATCCCCACTGGTGTCTTGACCCCAGTTAAACATGTTCTGATGGTACTGGCACTGACCACAGCTCAGCACCAGGTAGGGAAGGGGGCATTTTTGGAGTCAAGTAGTTGCTGACACCAAAGCCAGGTCTGGCTGATATTCCATAAATAGTTCCTCCAACCCTCAAACCATAAGACATCTCCTTCAACCGTGGGGGTTACCACAGCTGCCCCTCCATCAGTCCCAAGGCCAGCACGCCTGCAACAGGGAACAGAGCAAGGAGTCCATGTCTGTGATTACCACTTTGGGGCTTCTGGTTCCCTCAGCGCTTTGTGATGATGATTATGAGTAGTTCATGAACACATTTTCATATTTTCAAAACTTCCTGTCGCAAGATGCTGAGTGAGATAGTTTCTATTTCCCTAGACTTGGTGAATAGGTATCTTTACTTTCTTTTTTTTTTAAAGAAAGACTTTATTTACTTTTAGAGAGAGGGGAAAGGAGGGAGAAAGAGAGGGAGAGAAACACTAATGTGTGGTTGCCTCTCCTACGCCCCCAACTGGGTACCTGGCCAACAGCCCAGGCATGTACCATGACTGGGAATCAAACCCGTGACCCTTTGGTTTGCAGGCCAGCACTTAATCCACTGAGCCACACCAGCCAGAGCAGTATCTTTACTTTCTAATAGAGCCCTCAATGCTTGGGTCACACACTGGCCCCATGACAAACTAAGGGCCAGTAAAGCATTCCTTCCTACTCCCAATCTTCACTTCAGCCTTCAGTTTATATAAGACTGGAAGTTGGGAAGGAAAGTGATTTGTCCCATGTAAAGAGTTCAGGTTCATTGTGAGAGGCTTCCTTCTCCCATCACTGGGGAAAAGGGTTGGTGCTTCCTTGTCACATATAATAGTTAACATAACATTAGCTACCATGACCAATGAACCCAAACTCTATAATAGCTCAAACACAAGAGTTTATTTTTCATACAACAGTTCAGAGCAGATGTTTCTGTTCAATGGGGAGCTTTCATCTGTCAGTGATTCAGGGATTCTGGCTCCTCCCTCCTCTGCTTGGGCCCATTTCCTAAGTTCTATCATCTAAAACCAGCTATTGGAAATGGAAATCGTGCCTAGAGGAGGCATGTCAGCTTCTTAAATGCTTTCACCTAGAAGGGTCCCGTGTCACTGCTGCTCACTTTCCATTGGTGAGAACCAGTCATGTGGGCTGGCCTGGACACAGAGAGGGCAGGGAATTCTAACCCCTGGCTGGGAAGCTCTCTCCCAGAGACATCTTTCTACCATAGAAGGGGGAACACAAATTTTAGAGGACACCTATTCACAGCTACCACATTACTCAGTGCCATGGGATGGAGAGAAAGACCCAAAAGAATCATTTGTAGAGATTGGAGGTGCCCACACGAAGTAGCGCCCATCATATCACCCCCTAGATGGATGCTGGCTGAGCTGCGGTACCTGACTCTTGGTTTGACATTGCCTTCCAGACAGGGTCAGAGGGCGGGGACAGAATTCTTAGGACATCTTGACATAGGTACACCCACAGATGGGGAGAGGAGATTAGAGACTGGAGCTTGTTCCTTGTCTGGATGTTTCTAAAGGAAGGTTATCAGAGTGAGAAGGAACTGTAATATATTGTGCCATGTAAGAAAATGACACTTGGAACAGCCTCAGCCCAGTCTCCCAGGACTCTCAGAGGGTGTGGAATATAACTCCATGATTTTGATGGCAAAGAAGCATAAAAACTGTAGCAGGAGAGAGGAATTATAGGGTTACCAGGGCAGCCACCAGGCCAGGTGAGGTGACACCCTATCAGAAGAGGAGGGTGGAGACATGGACCACTGGTGGGGCCAAAAAGAGAGCCAAATTTCTCTCTAAAGAATTCTCAGTACCACTAGAGGAAATCAGACAAAATTGGACACCATCCTCAAAGAAACCTTGAATAGTGCCTAAGGCACGCCACCCCATCCGCGGGGGCCACCAGCACCACGCGGAGCCAGACCAAGCACATGTGGCCAGTTGTAGAAGATGACCCCTGCCTGCGCCATCTCTCCTTCTTGCCCCCAGTACTTCAGAGGATGGAGGCCTGGAAGAGGAAAGGGCAGGGTGTGTATCTCCCCTCCTCTGCTTCCAACATCTGGAGGTCGCTGCTCAAGCCTGTGCTGTGGCGAGGCGACAGGGTAAGTTTTAAGGAGGCTTTGAAATTGAACTGGACTCTTAATTAGCAAAAGTGACAAGAAGCTATGGAAGACACTATTAAGACACAGGAAATGGAGAACTTATCAGAGCATAGTTTAAAGTGTTAATTGGAAAAAATAGAACTATTAAACTCTACTGAGCTGAATCTCCTCAAATTGTTAAACCTGTTTCTGAATCATTATTCGTTTGTATTTGCCTGATTAAGAACTAACTGTCTAATTTTAGGGGTGGACTTAAAAGCAGTTTCTTTTTCCTTTAAATAGTGAGTGAATTCAGGGAACATAGGCATGTCAGCACAGGTAAAACCTAACTATGCTTTAATTTTAATTCTGCTTTCCAATCCTCCTTGTCCGAAAGCAGTCCCAAAAGGGAGTGGGGCTCCCAGCCAAAGAAGAGTAAAGTTTCCTCTCATTCCAAACAGGATTTCCCACTGACAGATGGTGAGGAGTGGGTGAAGCGGTTTCAATAGCCTGTGATTTCCTAAGAAAACTCTGCCTGCTTCCTCCAGTCAGGAGAAAGGATAGCATAAGAATAGCCCTCACAAGACGCACTGTGGAAGCTGGCCTGACATGTCCCATTACCTGAGATTATCCTGGAGAGACTGGGGAAAGCCCTGAAACTGAACAAGAGTGACAAGGCCACTTCTTCACTAAGTAAGTAGATAATTCATTCAGCAAATACAGACTGAGCACTACGGTATATCAGGTCTTCTTCACTTCTCTGTTGGGAAACCTCAGGGAACAAACAGAAAAGTCCTTACCCTCACAGGGCCCAGACTTCAGTGAAGGAGTGGGGAAGAGGTAATAAACAATAAGTTTTTTGAATCAAGTGAAGAAGTCGGCTGTGCAATTACGTAAGGGAAGAACATTCCAGGTAGGAGGTGTGAGGCAGATGCTTGCCTAGTTTTGTTTTGTTTCTGTTTTTAAAGAGCAATAAACAGATCAAGATGTCTAGGGGAGGGGAATTTAGTAAGAGTTGCGATCAGGGAGGTAAAGGTAAGGCCTATCATAAGTCTTATACTCTGGCTTATACTCTGAGTGAAACTGAGAGCCATCAAAGAGTTTTGAGCAGAGGAATAGCATGATCTGATCTTTAAAACAGGATCATTCTGGCCCTGGCTGGTATAGCTCAGTGGATTGAGCCTCAACCTGTGAACCAAAGGGTTGCCAGTCAGGGCATATGCCTGGGTTGCGAGCCAAGTCCCCAACGGGGGGCATATGAGAGGCAACCACACAGTGATGTTTCTCTACCTCTCTTTATCCCTCCCTTTCCCTCTAAGAATAAAAATTTTTTTAAAAAGAGATCATTCTGGCTACTTGAAGGGCTTGACAAGAAACTTTAGGGAGGGTCAGGGAGGGTATAAAAAACTCAGTAGGGGGCTATGGCAATAACTGAGTTAGGAAATAATGAGGACTCAGGCTAGAATAGTGAGAAGTTGCCAGATGTGTATATTTTTAATGTACAACTAACAGGATTTTCTAATGGATTGTATGTAGGGTATGAGAGAAAAACCGAAATCATGAATAACTAGAAGCCTTTAAGCTTGAGTAACTGGAATGTGGACTTGCCATTAACTGAGATGGAGGGGGCTGCCAGTGGAGCAGCCCTGAGGGGATACATCTGGAGGTCAGTTTTAACCATGTTTAATTTCAGATGTCTCGTAGACATCGAATAAGAGAAGTTGAGATGATAACTGGATATATGATGAGTCTAGTATTTAGGAAAATACTAAATACTAAATACTAAATTCATATCTCCACAACATGAATTTGAGATTCGTGGGAATATAAGTGGATTTTCAAGCCACGAGACTAGATGAGATCCCAAGGGTAGTCAGTACTGATGAAGAAAAGAAGGGATCCAAGGACTCTGCAACAAGACATTGAAAGGTTAAGAGTTACGTTAAAGAGAAGATGGAGATAAAGGGGCCAGTGAAATATGAGAATAACAAGTTGTGTGCTGGTACTTGTAACAAGTTCACCAGGGAAAAATTATAATATGCAGTGTTTGCCCATTTCCATAATGGAAATACTCTTGCCATGTCAATTACCAGCTGTGATCAGTTACCAATGTGACATCAACCACTTATGAAGTTCTTGAAAATTTAACAATCATCAGTTTTCATGAATTAGTATGGGCCAGTTCCACCATACTGCTTAATGACTATTATGAACAACTATCTACCAATATACTTGAAATCCCCGTTTAACTGAATAACCTAAAATATGGCAAAATTGACATAAGAAGAAATAGAAAACTTGTATAAACTAATTGCCATTAAAAAAATTGCAGTTGCAATCAAAGCCTCCTCTTTCCTCCCCAGAAAGCAAAACACACAGATGACTTTGTAAATGAGGTCTATATAATTTTGAAGAATAATCACGCTCTAATATAAGTAGTTAGAGAAGAGAAAAAGAAGAGCTATCAAACTATCTTTATTAGTATTATATCATTTTGATAATAAAATTGGAAAAGGATAATATAAGATTTAAAATTACAGGGTGATTTTACTTTTGAATATAGATACAAAATTCAAATGGAAATGTTAGTTTTCTTATTTTGGGATACCACAAAATCAGACCCTAAAATAAGGATTTACAAGCAATGGTTTATTTGGAAGGTGATTCTAGAAAACACCAGCAAGTCAGTGAATTAAGAGAATAAAAGAAGGAAGCAAGCGCATTTTCAGGCAAATTATCATTATGAGCAACTTGTGTTTCTTGTGTTTAATCCATGAGGTTAGACTGGGAGCTAGCATAGAACACATGCCTCAAGTTTTATCCCTCCACCCCCACCCCAGAGGGCATGGAAACTGGATCCCTCATCTTCCCAGTTCCATGAGTCATTGGCTGAGGGTTGCTCCAGGGATGAAACATGATAATTCTCTGATACCTGCAGGCTGACCTACACACAGGCAGAAGAGGCTCCAGGGTCAAGAGAAAACTCTGAGGCCAAGAATCACAGATACTGGTAGCCAGTTGCACATGCACAGAAATGGTTCATTCAAAGTGGGGAAGAGGGGGGCACAAACAGCATCTGCCACTTTAGCTAACTGAATTGCTTCTGCTGCAGCCAGAGAAGAACTGAAGACTCTAGCCAACAGCCACATAAGTGAGCCTTTTTGGAAGTACCTCTTAGTAAAACCTTCAGGTGACTTCAGTCCTGGCCCACATCTTTGACTGCAGTCTTGTGAGCGCCTGAGTCCAAAACACCCCACTCAGCCACTCCTGGAATCCTGACACTCAGAAACTGTGGGAGGTAATAAATGTTTATTGCTTTAAGTCACTAAGTTTGGGATAATTCGTGATGCAGAAAAAGCTAAGACATTTGTTAACTTTAGGGAAGAAAAAGAGAATAATAAAGAAAGGGGAATACAAGGTAGACATTCATAATGTTCTATTTCTTGTCTTGAAAGGTGAACAGAAGAGGGTTCACTTTGTGACGATCACTAACCTGTACTTTTGTGATTTTTGCAAAATTTTATATCTGTTATATTTCAATTATAAAACAATCTGAAATTTTTGCTAAATTCAACTATGCCATACAAACATTTTCATTCATTAAAAAAAAAACACTGCAGACAATTAATAGGTAGGTGACTCTCTGAAAGAAGATGTTCATAATGTCCATGACTGACAATAGATTACTGTCTAAACTATACACAGAATTCTGCAGCACAAAGAAAGGTAAGCAACTAGAAAGGTGGTCAAAGAAGAACAGCAATTCACAGGGAAAGAAGCACAATTACTAACTACATAAAGAAATGATCAATCTCAGGAGTAATCAGAGAAATTCAAAGAAAACAACGGTAACACACCACTTAACAAATATCAGGCTGGCAAAAATTAAACAAGCAGATAATAGCAAGGGCTGATGAGGATGTGTGAAAACAGAAACCCCCTTGCACTGCTAGTGGAAACGCAAACACGAGCAGCCGTTTTGTCCAGTAATCGAGCTGGCAGAGCATGCCTGTACTTGACCACTTTGTAATTCTGCTCCTGGACGTGTTACCACAGAAACTCTCAGGCAAGTGCACAAGAAAACCTGGAAGTGAATATTAATTAAAGTGTGGTTTAAAACAATAAGGAGTAAGAGTCAACCACCAAGTGATTTTATATGTAAAGTGCAGCAGAAGTATAAGAAGGAAACTGTGCCGGAATCTGATAGCATGGAATAGATCTGTGGGTTGCAATGAAAATAAAGCTCAAACGTAATTCTGAGCTTTAAACTGAGAAACAAAGTGAAACTCTTGACAAAAATCAATTTATGTACATTTAAAATACACATACAACACTATGAATTTCTATTTATATACATATGTGTAACTAGACATATGAATAACGAAAGAGAAAGACATTCATAAAATAAGTCATGGTGGGTGCCTGTGAATGAAGGAGAGAGGGATTGGGTTAGGGGAAGAAGGGAGAAAATATTGAGAAAAAGGAAAGATTTTCTATAAATCGATGAGGGTAGCAAGGCATGAATTATGAGATAGTGGGGCATGAATTTAGGAGTAGGCACGATGAACTCGGTTCTGCACTCCAGAGTGCAGAAGAAGAAAACTAATCCAAGAAGAGTGGATGGCCCATTTTGAGACTACCCTAGACAGGAAGTTACGCTTCAAAACCATGAAGGGTTATGCCTGACTTTCCCTGCCTCTGCCACATACCTATCAGTCCGCTCCCTTCCCAAAAAGAATAAAAGAGAAATAAAGGTTTTCTGGACCTAATGCGATGAGACTTCAAAAAATATATATCTTCTACATCTCTGCCCACTCACCTACCCCCCAAGAGAAAACAAAAACCTTACTGAAAATAGTAATGTTTAAGTTCAATAATTACCATTTATGGGGAACATACCCTTGTTAAAAACTGCTGGCACTTTACCTGTATTATGCCTGTAAAGCCTCACTACAATTTTGCAAGTTTCTTAACCCATTTTTTTATCCTCACATGAGGATATTTTTTATTGCTTTTAGAGAGAGAGGAAAGAGAGAGGGGGAGAGAGAGGAGAGGAACATCAATCAGTTTCCTCCTGTATGCACCCCAATCTGGGACAGAACCCACAACCTACATCTGTGGCCTGACCAGGGATCAAACCTGCAACCTTTTTGTTCACAGGACAAAGTTCCAACCACCTGAGCCCCATTGGCTGGTGTCGTAACCCATTTTATATATTAGCAAACAAAGGTTTAAGGAATAATTTCCCCAAAGTCATATAGCTGGCAAATAAACTGAGCTTCCAGGTCTGTGGAACTATACTGTGCTGCCTCCACAGTGGTCTTAAGAAAATAGAAAAAAGCCCTTTGTGACAGAAAAACCTAGAAGTCATATGACTAAGGGATGGAAAGCAGCTCCATGTTTAAAAATGCCTTTAAAAAGTGTACCCCCAGAATTCATGCATTTATAAAGAGAGTCTCAACCCTGACAGTAGCTGTTGGGAAAGTGGGACCAGGAACAGCTGCTACATTGTGGGTTTCCAGATACTGACCTCCCCTCCCCCTGAGATGCTCACATATAACCATGGCATCTGCTGCATCAGAATGTGGGGGCAGAGAGCACTTCCACCTTCTGTGCTTCCACCCCTCCCCCTGCCAATATGGTGAGCATTCCTTAAATCAATGAATCATAAAAGGAATTAGACTGCGAAGGATCTGTGCTCTGCCCCCAGTAATGACTGCTCATGAACACTCCTTTATCTGTTAGTCAAACTTAAGGCCACCCACCCTCTGGTCAGCCTGTCCTCTACGTATATATCTTCATCCTTCTGCCCCCGGCCCTACCTTTAGAAACCAACAGCATTTATACTGTCTTCTTTACCTACACAAAAATATATGTTTCAAAACCAAGGACAGCGACATTTGTTTTCTTAGGAGCATGGATGGTGGAACACAATCATTCTAAGAACTACACTAAGTTTAAGGAAAATGTCTTCAGCAGGTGACGGGACTTATAAATATTGTCTGGAACACTGCATGATAACTCCTGCCTAACTGGCCAACCTCTACTTTATTTCCAAGCCAGCCATGAAATCAAAGCCATAAACACTAATGATTGTTTTATGTTATCTCTGATTCTCTTAGAGCTTTTCAGTAGCACCTATCACAGACAACTGTTATTTTCATGTACTTGTCTGCCTCCCTCATAAGACTGTAAGCTCCTGGAAGGCAGAGATTGTATCTTCTACCTGTTTATTCCCAGTAACTAGCATGGAGCTAGGTACATAGAGACTCTACAAATGGTTGCTTAAATAAATGACATCTAGCACTTGATGATATGTTAAATAAAAGCCTAGAAGATGCACAAGGTTTCAACACTAAAATCAAGGGTTAAATCATACTATCACTCTGAGTCTTTTCTTGGCTTCCTTCCCAACCCCAAGCCTTCCCCACCCCATTCGCTCAGGCTACCATCTTAAACTGAAAGAAGAATCACAAGACGTATTATTCATTCAAAACTATGGTCTAGGAATTGAGTGTGGCTGAAATGATGGTGAAAGGGAAACTCGGTGGGCAAGAACAAAAGGGTTATGATTTCACTCAAGGTAATGTCAACTCCCAACGTCAAAAGAGAAATCATAGAAAGAAAAAGAAATAGACAAGAGTGCTCTGTGAAAAATTCCAGAAGAATGCCCAAAGCCAAAGGAGCCACCGGCAGGAATTGATGTAAGAGTATAGATGCAGTTAGCAAGATGGAAGTAAGAGCAGGCACGAGTGAATGCCCATATCTTTGAACAGGGAGGCCTGAAGGAAGAGACCAGTCATTCTCCATTTATGGGTGCCTTCTAGATAGACGGTTGAAAAGAAACTGAATGCAAATATCTCAAAGTAATTTTTCCAGAAAAAAATTTACAAATAACCCCTAGCCTAGACACAATTTTTATTCAAAGCACTTTGTTACTTCTGCCATTACTGAGTGGCTCCAGACATACAGTACACATTTAATGTGACAAGATATTTTAAGAATTGTTCACTGAGTTTTACAACAGCATGCAAGTGCTCCACTCCAAAATGATGCACTTTTTCATGAAAAATTGATGCTGAAGTATTAAATGAATCATAAAGTCTGATGCAGATTGTTAAAGAGTCAGGCAATATGGAGAGTTCTACTCATTTTTTCCTGTAAATTTGGTCTTTCTTGCATGCTATTACGTGAAATGAATAAAAAAGCATGGTAACCTAATTGGATTATAATTTTATTTCATTGAAAGTCTCCATTGGAAGAGACCTTTTTTTTTTTTTTTTGCATGGGCATATAGAAACTTTGAAAGGTCATCCATTTGAGTGGCCATGACTTGTCATAGTGATTTCAACTTTACTAACAAATTATTATACACTGATGATTGGAAAAGATCATTTGAGTAGTGAGTTCTAAAACTAGCAACAAATATTCCAAGTAAGAGTGGCTTAAAATATTTATAAGTTAGTTTTTCTCACACATAAAAGAAAGGTCTAGGTAGGAAGCCCAGGGCTGAACTGACAATTCCACCTGATACCTATTTTCAAGATTACCCCCCTGTCCAAAAATGGCTGCCTGGACTCTAATAATTACCTCCTGATTCAAAGTAGGGAGCAAGATAAAGTTGAGAAAGACAAGAAAGTCACATATCAATCGTCAGCTCACCTTTTAAGTCAATTCCCCAAAGCCTGAGAAACAGAGTAAGCTAAGAAGAATAGAATTTAGCTGGCAATTATTTTTCAACCAGAACAAAAGGAGCTATTGTTACTAAGGAAAGAGAAAATGAATATCAAGTATGTGAGTAGAACTGTTATTTGGGTAAGGAAAATAAACTCCAAAGTGGCTAGCTGCCTTGCCCAATCTCATCGGCTGGTAAGGACAGGTGCTAGACTAGTGTCTGGGCATCCATTCCTTCCTCTCTTCTGCTCTCCTAACAGAACCCCTATTTTCTCCAGGTATGCACTCCTCCCACACATGGTGCCCTTGTATTGACAGAAATCATCCACGCATCTAGCCCCAGAGGGAACTTGATTTGTTTAAAAGTCATCTCATCTCACTTGTTATAATTGACTCTTGACTAGTCACATGATGTCAACTGGATCAATTGGATGCAAAAATAAGTTTTCTTGTGGCTTTTGGGAAAGTTATTCCTTGATCTTCAGGAAGGAAGTCCCAGAAGCAATATTTTATTTCCCTTTGTATTCTCCCATTAGTAGACATGATGTCTAATCCTACATCAACTTATCAATACCAGCATGAAGCTACCATGCAGGGAGGAGAGAAGAACCAAGAAAACAGCAGGAAAGCAAGGATGGAGAAAATGGATTGAGTTAACATAGTGGTTTGTCCTACATCTGGATTCTAGGTAAATTTCTTTATTCCTAACAATGTTTGAGTTTGGGGGTTCTTGTCATCAGATTGTTGGTTCTTGTCAGTTTGGTGGACACACCTGTTTTCACACTGGTCTCACTTTGTTTGCCTGCACCATTCTGAAAGATCTCTTTTCTTTCTACAGTGAGAGTGATACCATTAACATCCTAGGACCTGACAGCACTTTGAAAATAAATAACACACAGAAGACCATATAAGTAATAAGTGCTTTCTTGAATTTAGGCTAATCCTAAGGATACAGGCACACCTTCTTTTATCGCACTTGGCTTTATTGTGCTTCACAGATGTTGCACTTTCTACATATTGAAGGTAAGATGCACCCACCACCAGCAAAAAAATTACAACTCCCTTTTTTGAAATATTTGCTTTATTACCATGGTCTGAACCTGAACCTGCACTATCGCTAAGGTTTGCCTGTATTTCCATATTTAGCTACTGACCACAGTAACTACAATTTAAGTTTCCTTTCATTGTTTTCACAGATCTTTCTCCACCAAAAACTGGGTATCATAGTAAGGGTCACAGCATATCTTCTCTACCTCAACAATCATGTCAGTTTTGCTGCTTGACATAGATTGGGAATCTCTTGATTTCCCATTGCTTGAGTCTGAAATACATTCCTCATTGTGTCTGATCTCCAGCTTCTGTAGCATGTCAGCTGTCTCCTTAAATTGTTACTTGTTGGCACATATTTAAAGCAGCAAGCTAATCAGCTGAAATCAACACTGCTACATTTGCTCCTAGAGGAGTTTCCATCACAAACATTCTTGCAGCTTAAGTGAGTATGCTATGACCAAAGTCCACCAACAGGTGAACCTCTATCCATGACTGGTTTTTTAGAATTGTACACAAACTGTCTTTACTGATGGCTGTTTACACATCCAACAATGTTTGTTGATCCCAACGCTTATCATAATTGGACACTTTAAAGCTTCTTTTTGTTGTGCTAGGTATTTTTATGATTGAGAGTGAAGGAAGGAATAGGTCATTAGAGGCTGAAAGCAGATGTGTCAACAAGTGCATGAATATTGATTAGAGGATTATTAACAAATTTTATCCAGTTGATGGATATCTGTTATAACAGCAAACACACAGATAACTGTCTATAATTGAAGTTACATTTATTCAAGATTAAAGAAAGCATTTGATGAAATATTTATTAATAAAGGAAGACTATTAGCAAATATGCTCGAAACAAGCCTGTTTGCATTTCAGTTATCCATGTAGTTTGCTATAGCCATAATTGCCTATGTTAAATAATGCACTTCCACCTTAGAAATAATAATAAGCTATATGTTTTGAGTTTGTTCTTGGAGGTCTGTCCTTAGTTTTAAACAGTGGTTGTATTTTAAACATACACTGTCTTAGTTAAGATTAAAATTCCAACTAGAGCCTAATTTCATTCCCTATTAAAAACACACTACATATTACATATGAGAATAGAAGCATAAAATGTTAAAATCTAAAGACATCTCAGCAATCATCTAGTTCATCTTCCTTGTTTCACAGATAAGGAAGTTGAAGCCAAGGAGGTTAAGTGGTTTACCTAAAGTTAAGAAGATACTTAGGGTTTAGAAATAATACCTCCTAGTGCTTATCCTGTGATCTTTCTACTAACCCACAGTATTAAGTAATTATCATTGTTTATAAATGTTTACACTCATCCTTAAGTATAAACTTCCATTCATTTGTGTAATAGCTACAATTTGTATTAGAGTAAGAACTCTATTTGAAATCCCCAATGGGATTGAGGTTTCTATATTATTCCAGGTCCAGAGACAAAGTTCTCAAATTCAACATATAAAAATGTCTAGCAAAAGATAAGATTTGTGCCAAAAATACAGATTTCAAGGAATTTGAATAGAACAAAATGCATTTAACACCAAAGATATTTGAATGTTACTCAGCCTATGTCTGATGACTCATAGGTACTAGCTCTATCTTGAAAATCATCATTACAAATATTAACCAATACTGAACTGTTAATTCACAGATGTGCTACCCAGGAGCAATTTCTAGCATATAAAGTCCAAAACTGACTTTCTGAATTTCTAAGAACCATTAAGTTTTCTCGAATTTTTTAAATGAAGGATGGTTACAGTTCTAAAAAGAAGCCCTAAAAACTTTTTAAAGGTAAGAACTAGACATGTAAGTTGACATATTGATAACTAAAAAGATGGCTACCTATTAATTTTTATATACAATTCACTCTGGTAATAAAATCAATTTAGACACCAAGCCAAGTAATGCTAAGACACTTTATGAGGCTCAGAAATCACTGTCTGGCTTTAAATATTGTAGTGTCATTTCCAAATCATTTTCCTAGGATTAAGAATATAAAGAATTTTATTTAAAATGTTTATGAACTCCTGAAGCTTAGAGAAGAAAGCTTCAGAGCCCATTATTATCCACTTGTAAGTTTACTGGTTACTGGAGGCAGCCAGAGGCGTTACCATTTAGTAAGCAGCTACTGTGTTCTAGGCACCATTTGGTACTATATAGTCAGTCACCAGCTAATAGTATAGCCATCTCTCAAATACTATGAGGTTAGTGTTATTACTCCTTTGTTTTATGAGAAAACTGAGAATCAAAAAGGTTAATGATTGACTCAAGGTTACATGACAATTTGATGTCTGTGTGTTCCAGAAACCCATGTTTTTAACCTCTAGATATTCCAAGGAGAAAACTAGTACAGTACTTTATACGGCAGAGTACTTAATAATTTCCCCCCACATGACATTGTCCTAGGATACTGAACATGTTTCTAAAGATAACTCCTTTGATCATAGAGGCATCCATCTGGTCTCTCTCCAACTATTCCAGAGTCATTATTTCATGTGCTCAGCACCATATACCTATAAGCCACTGCTGTTGCTTTTTTATTCTACCGGAGATTTGGAATAAATCTTCTATTCTATTTCAAATCTGCTGCTCTGGAATCTGTATTCCCCATTAAGTGATGCCAGCCATGAAAAAATAATAATAATAACTTACATTTCCAATGTAAACTAGAAAATGTTCCTAAAGTCATGGTCCTTTATTTGATCACAACAACCTTATTAGGTGGATAGGGTAAATATTATTCTCATTAACCAATGAGAGAGACTGTATTTCAAATAATCCAAACATCTGGTTAGACTTCTTGATCAGGAAGGAGTAGAGGGCCTAATTCAAGTCGGACTGGAGAGGATGTTTGCTGGGGACTCAAGGGAAAGAAAGGCTACTCTCCCCTTCTATTCGATATGGGGTGCAGATGTGAAGCCCGCGACCACTGCAGATATTTTGATACAGTGAAAAGAAGTTGTTTGTGACGACTGTGTTATTAAGCCACTGAACCAAACAAATCTTAAACTCCATCCTGAATGTGATCTATCTATCTATCTATCTACCTATCGATCTACCTACCTACCTACCTATCTATCAATCACTCTTGCCTAAAAAAAGATCGAAGGCAGACATAGTGTTATAAGAGCCAATAAATTCCCTGTATTTTCAAGTCAGTTTGAGTTGAACTTTCCTTTACTTACAACCAAATGCAGCCTCACTGGCACACACATACACGCATTTATATATTCTAGGGTAAAACAAAATCACCCAGTGCTTGGTCTCAGCTCCAAATAATCCATCCCAACGCCACTGCCCTTGAACATGAATAACTTGGGGCCTGAACCATTGTCTTCTGTCACTTTTCAGATTGACAGCTGGGAGCAATTTGCCAGTCTTACTTCAAGCAGCCCTTTCCTCTGTTAGTATTTTATGGCACTAAAATAAAAGATATTTTCAAGAAGCCAATGTTAAATAGCACACTCAACATCCACAAAGAGTTTTTGAGTCCAACAGGGTGACAGGTAGAGCTAAAGGGATCTGGGAATTGGGTATGATATTTTGACAGCTAGTGACAAGAAGACTGATGTCTGGTGGCTTAGGTCATGGAGTAATTAATTACAGTTGATAGTGTCTAAGAACTAATGAGATGTTATGTAGGAGGAAACGCTTGATAAAGTGTACAGCACTAAAATGCAGAGTACTTTTAAGAAGAAATTTAATCACAATTATCACTTTCAATGTGGCAGTTCCCAGGGGTGTAAATAATCAGGCAACGTATTTTTCATCCTAATTGACAAACAACTTTCATAGGGTCAGATAAGAATCTCTAGGCCCAAGACCATCTTCATTATGCAACATTATTTAAGGATCAAATCACTTAAGACTGCATTTCCACACATGTGTCCTACTGAATAGTAATTTCAAGAAAAAGGATTCTATGGGTAATAAAGTTGGGAAAACGCTTTGTTGTTTTCACCTGCCTAGAATCTATTTCTTCCTTGAGATAACTGTTCTTTTCCTACTCCGCACTCTCAGTCTGTGTGACATAGGTGATGCTAGCCCCATCTTCCAGGACCGTGGTGGGCGCAGGGTATAAGCCAGCCAATTCTCACATTCCATTTTCCTCAACTTAATGATTAATTAAGAAACAGGCAAATAACTCTGCGTTCAGTGAGAGTCAGACCTGGGACTTGTGCTCAAACTATTAGGAAGGAGATGCTCTTCTTCCCCTGGGGTTGTTCACCTGGTAAGCAGCGAGCCTGGAACCACTGGTGCCCGTGTGTCGCCTTTGAGGAGAGCTTGCCTGAGAATAAAGCTAATTCAGAAACCAACAGAACTGCGAGATGACAGCAGGCTCCTAGTGGTGTTTTTTCAGCACCCCGATCCAGCTGTGCCTCAAGTCCTGGACTTTTCAGTCAATGAGCTTTCGTTTAGGTTCTTTTCTTTTATCACAGAAGTCCAGCTTATTGGCTGTGCACATAGTAGGCTCTTGGGAAATATCTATTCAATGTTTATTAAATGAGTTTTCTACAGGGCAGCTGCTCTGAAATTCTCCTTGAAAACACATACATAACTTCATCAACAAATGACTGACATCTATGACCTTCTTGTCAGCACACAATAAATGTTAGCCATTATAATTTTTATTTTTAAAAGTCTTACAGTCTTCTTGGCCAGCCTGAAATCACCCCCCAAAAGGTGCTGTGTCACTTGTAACTTCCCCATTTTGTTCAATAAACATCTGCTTCCCGACTTTTCTAATCCTGCCCTAGTCTCATAAGGGGAGGCCTCAGGGCATAGCAATCATTTCCACATTTCACATCACCGGAGGCTATTCTACCTGCACATAAACACATTATGTGCACTTTGAAATTTCTTTACCTTGTATTTCACTTACTTAACATAGGAAAACACTTAATTCTCAAAATATTTAATGTAGTTCCCTTGACTGGACACACAGCTCTCTCGAAGCCAGAAGTCATGTCACCTTCCTAAATAGAACAAATATTTTATTGTTGCCCTCTTTCATGTTGACCCTTTTTCTCTTATTTTACAAGGATTCCTAACCAGCAAAAAGTACTGGCATGTGTGAGGTGGACCAAGATTTTTAAAAATATATTTTATTGATTATGCTATTACAGATGTCCTAGTTTTCCCCCCTTGCCCTCCTCCACCCAGTACGCCCATTCCCTCTGGCAATCTGCCCCCCTTAGTTCATGTCCATGCGTCATGCACCTAAGCTCTTTGGCTTCTCCATTTCCAAACTGTTCTTAACATCCCACCATCTATTTTGCACCTACCAATTTGTGCTTCTTAATCCCTGCATCTTTTTCCCCAACCTCCTTTTTCCCCCTCCAAATGATCTCCGTATCTATGATTCTGTTCCTGTTCTGCTTGTTTGCTTAGTTTGTTATTTAGATTCAATTATTGATAGTTGTGAATCTATTGCCATTTTAATGTTCATCATTTTTATCTTTTTCTTATATAATTCCCTTTAGTATTTCATATAATAATGGCTTAGTGATAATGAACTCCTTTAGTTCTACCTTGTTTGGGAAGCACTTTATCTGCCCTTCAATTCTAAATGATAGTTTTGCTGGATAGAGTAATTTAAGTTGTAGGTCCTTACTTTTCATCACTTTGAATACTTCTTGCTAGTCCCTTCTAGCCTGCAAAAGTTCCTTTTGAGAAATCAGCTGACAGCTTTCTGGAAGATCCTTTGCAGGTAACTATCTGCTTTTCTCTTGCTGCTTTTAAAATTCTCTCTTTATCTTTAACCTTTGGCATTTTAATTATGATGTGTCTTGGTGTGGTCCCTGGTATTTAGGTCCGTCTTCTTTGGGAGTCTCTATGCTTCTTGGACTTGCATGTCTGTTTCCTTCACCAAATTAGCTAAGTTTCCTTTCATTATTTTTTCAAATAAGTTTTCACTTTCTCACTCTTCTTCTTTTCCTTCTGGCACCCCCATGATTCAGATGTTGGTACATTTAGAGATGTCCCAGAGGCTCTTTAGCCCATCCTCATTTTTTTAAATTATTTTTTCTTCCTGCTGTTCTGATCGAATGCTCTTATCTTCCTTGTGTTCCAAATCATTGATTTGATTCTCGGCTCCATCCCCCAACTGTTGGTTCCCTGTAGATTTTTCTTTATTTCACTTAATGTAGGCTTCATTTCTGCCTGGGTCTTTTTTTATGCTGTTGAAGTACCCAGTGAGTTCCTGGAGCATCCTGATAACCAGTGTTTTGAACTCTGCATCTGATAGGTTACTTATCTCCATTTTATTTAGTTCTTTTTCTGGAGTTTTGTTCTGTTTTTTTCATTTGGGTCATATTTCTTTGTCTCCTCATTTTGGCAGTCTCCCTATTTTTGTTTCTGTATATTAAGTAGAGTTATTTTGACTTCCTGTCTTAGTAGCATGACCTATTATAGAAAAGTGCACCTGTCTGAATGAATATGGTTTCTTTAAATTCTTGGTTGTCAGACTTCCATACAACTAGCTTTTCTGACAATTCTGGATGGTTTTTGTTTTGTAGTCTAGTTATAATTTTTGCTGTAGTTGTACAAGGAGGCAAAGTGTATTTATCTATGCCTCCATCTTGACCAGGAGTCTGATTGGACCAAGTTTTATGAAGAATTGTTTTAGTAAAGAATCAGGGATGTTAAAGCTATTTATAGAATTCAAAGGAGGTGGACACTTGCTTGTTAAGCCAACTATTGTCAGCATTTATTCTGGGCAAAACAATTATACTCTTTAAGCAACTGTGATATGGAATTAAGTTTGCCTCATTTCCCATTATAGATTAAAATATTTTTTCTGATGATACGTTAATTGGTGCAAATGTTCCCAAGACTAAACATAGTGAAAAGAGAAGCAGCTGATTCAGCCAGAGTATGGGGACTGAGGCACAAAGGGTGAATAGGAAGGAATAGACACTGTTACTGCACTGTCATCATCATCGTCATCAACATATCTTCACGTCAGAAGGTAGAGATCCCAGAGAATGAGCAGAGAAGCTCAAGATTGGAAACAGACCTAATGGATGAAGCAAAACTTTGCAATTACTTATCAAGACAGGGTAAGGATAAAGAGAATCATTCCTATTTTTCACAGCAGTGTTGTTGTTAGTATAGATTAGACAAATACTTCCTATTTGATACCCATTTTAAAAGAGGCCCTAGGCTCTATTGAACATAGGTATATAAACATAGGTCAAAACAGGAAAAAATCCAGTGCAATTCCTGTGCAATAACACAGAGCTTAGCAAGATTATTAAAAGTGGGGCCTGTAGAGTCAGTACCTGGAAAGCAGTGAGCTGATGTCTGGTTTAGGACATGATCCAAGAGACTAGGTCATGTTACAAGATCTGGAAGTTCATTAGTGTTGCCCCAAGCCACATGGAGAAAGTGTTCCAGACCAAGTTGAACACAGAGCCAAAAACCAGTAAATACAGTGATCTACCAGTCTGAATACAGAGTGCTACAGGATGACTAAATTCTCTAAGCAGGACATACTCAGTCTTGTCTTAAATCATCTTAAAGACACTCCTGGTACCTGGCACAATGAGGCATAGAAAACCTTCATGCAAGGACAATTAATACTATAACATTTTGTGGAAGGAGACAGCAGGTTGTGAACTCTCCCTCCCTGGGAATTCTGAAAACATACATCTTTGGTAGATGATTGAGGCCATCCCCAGCAGGGACCTGCAGGAAATAAAGTCTGAGACTTCATTGTTTTTTCTCAATTGTCTCATCATTTCTATTTAATGTGCTGCAACGCTTTAAAGAATATTTGGTGTTCTTAAGAGCTTCTAGAAATCAGTAAACAGAATGAAGTATTCTTATTTTCTAAAAGTCATTGAATTCACAGATGACATGATATTATACATATGGAACCCTAAATGTTCCACCAAAAATCTATTAGAACTGATAAATGAATTTAGAAAAGTAGCAGGATACAAAATAAATGTTCAAACATCAGTTGCATTTTTGTACATGATAATGAACTACCAGAAAGGGAAACTAAGAAAACAATATCATTTACAATTGCATCAAAAAAATTTAAAAATACCTAGGAATCAGTTTAACCAAGGATGTAAAAGACTTGTACTTAAAAAGTTATAAGACACTGAAGAAATAAATTGAAGAAGATATGAATAAGCATAAGCATATACCATGTTAATGGATAGGAAAAATTGGCATCATTAAAATATTCATACTACCCAAAGTAATCTATAGGTCAACACAATTCCTATCAAGATACCAATGATGTATTGCACAGAACTAAAACAAATATTTCAAAAAATTATGTGAAACCACAAAAGACCTCTAATAGTCATGGCATTCTTGAGAAAGAAGAATGAAGTTGAAGGAATCACACTACCTGATATCAAATTATACTATAAGGCCATAGTAATCAAAACAGCACAATACTAGGATAAAACCAGACATATAGATCAATGAAACAGAATAGAGAGTCCATAAATAAAACCATGCCTTTTTGGCCAATTAATATTTGACAAAAGAGGCAAAAATACACAGTGTGATAAAGATAGTCTATTTAATAAATGGCGCTGGGAAAATTAGACAGATACATGCAAAAAAAAATGAAACTAGACAACCTTCTTATACCATACACAAGAATAAACTCAAAATGGATTAAAAACTTAAAGGTAAGAGTCAAAACAATAAAAATCCTAGAAGAAAACATAGGCAGTAAAGTTTCGAACATTTCCCATAGGAATGTTTTTTTTGGATATGTCTCCTTGGGCAAGGGAAACACATGGTACTACATCAAACTAAGAAGGATTTGAACAAAAAGAAAACCATAAACAAAATAAAAACACAACCCACTGATTGGAAGAACATATTTGCCTATGATATAGCTGATAAAGGATTTATACCCAAAATTTATAAAGAACTTGTACAACTCAACACCATAAAAATCAAACACTCCAGTTTAAAAATGGACAACAGACCTGCATAGACACTTCTCCAAAGAGAACACACAGGTGGCCAATAGACAAATGAAAAGGTGCTCTAAATTACTAATCATCAGAGAAATGCAAATGAAAACCACAATGAGATATCACCTCACACCTGTCAGAATGGCTATCACCAATAAATCAACAAGCACATGTTGGCAAGGATGTGGGGAAAAGGACCTTCATGTATTGTTTGTGGAAATTTAGATTTCCACGAACAGTCACCCTGAACAACAGTTTGGAGTTTCCTCAAAAAATTAAAAATGGAACTTCCTTATGACCCAGCAATTCCACTGCTGGGAATATATATGAATAAACCCAAAACACTAATTCAAAAAATATACATGTACCCCTATGTCCACTGCAGCATTATTTACAATAGCCAAGATTTGGAAACAGCCCAAGTGCCCATCAGTAGATGAGTGGATAAAAAAGCTGTGGTATGTTTACACAATGGAATACTACTTGGCCTTAAAAAAGAAGGAAATCTTACCTTTCGTGACAGCATGGATGGAACTGGAGAGTATTATCCTAAGTTAAATAAGCCGAAGTCAGAGAAAGACAAGTCCCATATGATTTCATGTATATGTGGAATCTAATGAACAAAATAAACTAACAAACAAACTCACAACAGATTCATAGACACAGAGAACAGACTGACAGCTGTCAGAGGGAAGGGGGAGTTGGGGGCTGAGTGAAAAAGGCCAGGAATTAAACAAAAAAAAACCCCAAAACTCATACATACAGAAAACAGTATGGTTATTACCAAAGAGAAAGGGGGGTGGGGGAGGTAGAAAATGGTAAAGGGCAGGGGTGGGGATATGGGGTGACAGGAGACTTGATTTTGGGCGGTGAACATACAGTACAATAGACAGATGATGTAATATAGAATTGTACACCTAAAACCTATATAATTTTATAAACCAATGTCACTCCAATAAATTTAATATAAATAAATAAATAAAACTCATCGAATTTAACAAGAGAAAGCTTATACACAGTAAGCGAATACATATCTTTAAAAGGCTGACAAAATAATCACCGTTTTACATGATGAATGCTTACTCAGAGGGTAGTAATTTGCCTGCCCATCTCATGAAGGAAATCTGCTGTGGACATAATTGGCCCACTGCCAGCGTAATCCATTTTCCACTTGGTAGCAATAGCATGGGCTGCCGAGACTGAAGCAAGCTAACAATCCCATTAGAGCCAAGCTTCATTTCTCTCCCTTCAATTCTCCCTGGTGCTTATTGATATTTTTGTTTTGTTTCAAAGCTGCTGCTCTGGCTGCTGCTTGAGCAAGTGCTGCTTCTGGTAGCAATGTGGCCTTTCTTATACGCAATGGTGGCTAAACGGACCACCGCTTCACCGAGAGTCATCCTTAACTTTGCCTATTGCTGTAAGGGGCCACTGGTTGGCGGCAATGGCAACAAAATAAAGTTTGCTCCCATGTGGGGCTCAGGACCTCCGCCAGTGAGTCCCTGGAACTCTTTACTCAGTGTGAGCTGTCTCGCCTCTCTTTGCCGCACTGCGTGGAGGTGCTCGCCGGGACCGGCCCCTATCCTTCCCTAGGAGAACCACATGACTCCTGGCTCATTGACTACAGTCTGTGGGAGAGCTCTTAGAAGATATCTGCTCTTATTCCCTCACTTTTCTGAAGAACAAATGGAGGCTCAGAACAGGAAACTGCATGGCTGAGCCCACTTAGGAAAGTGGAGGCTGAGCCTCTCCAGCCTCCTTCACAGCCACCTTCTCATCAATGGTAACACCAAGAAGAGTCATGGATGCTGACCAATGACATGTGCTGGGCCCTTAACATATATCATTTCCAGTCTTCACCACCATTCTGCAGTCAGGCATCATTATACACTTTCACAGGTTGGAATACCGAGTCTCAGAGAATTTGAAGAATTCATCAGATACCACATCACTAATAATTAGTTGAGTTTGGATGCAAACCCAGGCCTGTCTGACTCAAGAGTCCCTGCTCCTTCCCACCATGACCTCAGCAGGACATGGAAAAATTCTAACCCCTATCACTCTCATCCTCCTAAAGAAGACTCCTCAATACCCACTCTGGCCTTCTCCTAGAGGGTGACCTGTCTCCCTCTTTTATGCCCCAGGATAAGTGACAACAATCATATCCAATTGTAAAGTCAGAAGTATCTTGGTTTTCCCTTGAAAACTCTATAATCCCATGTAGTGGCAACTATGAAATCACGATGTTTCAGCTGTGTCTGCCATGTGCCTACTACAGCAAAGCCAAGTCTCAGGAATTCCAGTGTCAGTGTAAACAAGCAGACTATTCTTCAAGACCTGCTTGGCTTTGCAAGAGTGACTTTCTTAGACTTCCTGGGAGAAGCTCTACGTTTATGGTCTGACACTGATCCTGATTCACTCTCATGTTGACCTTGAAAGGTTATAGAAGCGCTCTGAGCATCTGTTTCCTTGAGTGTAAAACAGGCTTCTAACAGCCTGATAAGAATGCTGTCGAGACAAAATCATGTAAATGTCCTAATACTGGGCTTAACATTGAGTAGGTCCTCAAGAAGTGATTATTTCCTTTCTTTCCCCTTTCTTCACTTTTTCTCTGCTCCTTTCTCTTTCCTAGTCATCATGGTCACTCTTCCAGACTGGCCAGTCTATTTTCATGCCCTACTATCACCAAAGTTCCCTGGCATTCTGTGTTCCCTTTGCCATCCTACTGCCTTTTCCTTCTGCATGATACAGAAGGACCCAGGCAAAATGGACTAACAGTAGCCTCATTAGCTTGGGAAGCTTGAATAAGGGAGTTCATGAAAAGAGGAAAAAAGACTGAGATGACAAAATCACAGATGTTCATGATAGAAAGGCAATATATTTGGTAAAGACTTTTAATGTTCATGATATTGGATTCAACTCTCATTCCAGACAGAGGGAAGTATCATCCTCCATCTCCCTTGTAATCACATTTGAGTGGGTCCACCATGTTCTGACCAGTAGTCTGGGCAATAGTGATGTGCATCACTTCCAAGCCAGAGTATTTCGTTGCTGGTGCAAGGTTTCCCAGGCTTGGGCCTGTCTGCCAAGGTGAACTCCGAAGTATCATGCTGAGATGGGGCATAATAAAATGGTCCAGAGTGACCAGGTGGAGCAGAGCCCATGGTGACTCACAGTGGAGACCATAGTGTGATGCATAAATACAGTTTGTTATCTTAAACTACTGAGAGTTTGGCCATAACATGGAATACAACAGTTCAAACCTTGGATTTCATAGCCTCTTGAAAATATCTTGTTTTGTTTCTGTTTTGGGTAGTTTTTGTGTGTTTTTTTTGGAGGGGGGTGGGGTGTTTATTTGGCCCTAGTAGCATGTCGGTGCCCTTAGAGCTTTTTTGAGAAAGAGCACTAAACTGAGAGAGGCCGCAAGCCAGTGAAGTGAGTTTTAGTCGTGACTAATCTACCAACAAGCTGTAGGACCTCAGGGTATTCACAACCTCCAAGTCCTCACTTTTCTCATCTATAAAATATGAGGTAGCATATCCCCTTATATGGGACATGTAACGTCACTGGCACTTTAGTTTCTTGCTACTCAAAGAGGGGTCCATGAACCAGCAGCCCCAGCATCACTGAGATGGTGTAAGACATGCAAGTCTTTGAGTGCCACCCAGACCTACTGAATCCAATTCTACATGTGTCACAAGATCCCCAATTGATTCCCATGCACTATTCCCATGCAGTATTTAGGGGAAATACTCACTTAGATGGTAGTCTAATCGCACAGTTAGGAAGTTAATCCTTTTCCACTTATCTTTCAGATCTATCTGATGGATAGACTTCATGGAAAAAGTCTCAGTTTGATGCCAATATGTTCTTAATACCTCTAACAGTTGCTGATTTTTCTTTTTTAATAAGGAGAAAACGAGCCTCAAATTATCTGGCAGGCAATAGTATTTAGCTTGACTATAGTGGTACTGTTTTATTTTTACAGTGTTTATTTAAATGGTTAACTTGTATTTATGGCAACAGATACCAGTTTTCTACTGAAAATAGTGTTAGAAACTGCCTTAAAACAAATTTATTTAAGTAGAAAAGTGAATGGATAGAAAAATAAAACAAACATGTAATAAATGTGAAGAAGTGTTTGTTTCAGTGTTTCCTTCCATGTCAGGAACTCCCTTGGTCTGACACTCCTGACTTCTCTCCACAGATTTATCATTAAGCAACTTCATTCACTCTGCATGGTGTGTGTGTTTTATGGTGGGGGGCGGGGTGGGGCGGTGCTATATCTCTTTGTAATTTGAGAGGAATAAACTGAACATGCTCAGGTCAGCATCCCCTTTCTTCCTCTTGGTATTTAGATACTCAAATGATAATTACTCATAGATAATTTAACTTACACATTGGTAGGATCCTAACAGCAGATTACTTGTCCAATATATCTTTATTGTGTGCCTATGATATGCTGGAATCTGATTCTGTGTCTTCTTTTCTCCTGCTGCACAGAACCACCTCTCCCTTTAAAGGGCTCTGGACTGGACTCTGGTTAGTCTCTTGCAGTATCTTTGCTTTGTCAGGTTCTGAATCTTCTCAGAGGCAAAAACCAGGTGCATTGACAAAAAAAAAAAATTCTCTTAGAAGAAAGCATCGAGTCCTCCTCATCAAGAATCAGGAGACAAAAACAGGTAATTGTTTGTGAGGTATCTGGCCAATGCCCTCATGATCTAACCCTAATGCATCCAAGCGGGGAGCAGGACAATCCCAAATGATTTTAGTGATTACCCTACAAATGACAGACTTTTGGCAAAAGGCCTTAGGCAAGAGGGCATTACTCCTTCCTCGGAGAGTAGCCACTGCTGTGTTTGGGCCCTGCATTTGATTTTGTCAGTTTTCCACCACTCAATTAAAATGGTGCCACTTCACCCTGTATTATATCGCTCTATATTCTTTTCATCACGATACTTGTCTCCAGTTCCTTGTTTACTTGTTTAGGGCCTGATTCATTCCACTAGTCTGTAAGCTTAAGAAGAGCAAGAACCATTTCTGTATTGTTTAGGACTGTTTCTCAAATGTCTAAAACATGGTGAATATATGAATCAAAACTCCATATTCCAATTGTTGGAACAAGGAAATTGAGATGTGTACTTTCAAGATCTAATTAGCAGTCACTCTGTGATGTCATTGCTTAACCCTGAAACTGAGATATGCATTGATTATTGCTCTTGCGTGTGTCTCTATATGTTCAGCTGCATTTTTATCTACTGCATTTCTATTAATTAGTTCATGAATGCTCTGCCAACACCTTGAAAGTATCTACGGTGGCTTATAAAGATAATTAGTCAACAGGTAGAAGATAAGAGTTTACAAGTAAAGGAGTAGGACCCAAGGGAAACATTATCAAGGAATCACTGTTAAGGTGTAACTTTCTACTGTAATCTATGCACGATCTGTTGCTGCAGCTCTCTTTTCTGCTCTTTGCTGGGTAAAGTTGACCTGGACATTTGAAACTAATTTGAAAAAATTATTCAGTCTCAGAGCAATTTCTGGTGAAATTGCCCAAAATATCCTGAAATTCATACTCATTTGAGTAACTGCAACATTTTTTGAGGCAAAATTAAATTATTTCGTGCCTACCCTTCCATTTCTCATATTCTCTCATGACAACACCAAGGTGGGTAGGAGTCAGGGGCAGCACTTTACCTAGTCTGCACAATTGTTTAAGAATGATATGTATGGAAGCGCGGGTTGGTACTTTCTGGTCTCCCTAAATAGAAAGAGATCTTAATTGAAACGTTCCGAGGGCTATTACAAAGAAGCAAACCAGGAAGCTGGACTCGCACCTGCTTTGGGGAAGGGGAAGTTCCTCGGGAGTTCCTGCTTCGTGTGCCGGTCTCACCGGGTCCACTGGCGTTTCACCGTCCAAGGCACTGATGGATGCCCAGGGATTGCTCTCATGATGCTAAATATTTTTCTTGAAATCAAATCCTTTTTGAATTTAACCCAAATCAATTTTAACTAGCAGAGGCAGAAAAGTCTAAACCCTGTTGTCCCTGAAATACAGGAACAGACTTATCTCAGATATTAAATACTCATAACCACTGTGACTGTGGCTGGTGCTGTTCTAAAACTGAAAGACCAGGTAAAGAATGAGATTTAATATAGAAATCCATCCCAGAGGAGAGTGACAATTTAAAAATGCAGCACTCACAATTCCATACCCCTTGAATTACGTGCACATGCACGGGCTTACAGAAATACACTGACATTTTAGTAGCTGCTCATTCCATAACAAATCCCATCTTCCCGTCCCTTCATGTCCATAACGCATCTGGATAGGATAAATGTAGGGTTTTCTTCAGTCCATAATATTGATAATTTACATTTCTTTACTGTTTACCTTTCACGGTATGGTTTCTCATACATTATTTCATTTTAACATTACAACTCTCTCATGGAGAAGGTAGGTAGGCATTCTATTCCCATTTTAAAGACGAGACTGAGAACTTGAGTCATTTGCCAAAGATTTTAGAATAAGTAACTGGCAGATCCTGAATTATTACTCCAAATTTCTAATTTTTTAACTCTACACAATGTTTCACAGTTTCTTGGGTCTGACATACCTTGCTTCTGTTAGACCCTCATAAATTTGAATTAAGAGGGTGTGCCAAGACTTCAGGCCCAGATGCTGGTACAAGGCAGTAATAAGCTTAAACTAAATGCTCTTACCAAGACTGTCCTGGCACTGATCAGCCATCTGGGGAGAGTCCAGGGCCTCTGAGCTAGAACACACAACCTAAAGGTAGATTTGAACTGCTCCATCCTAGGTAGGAGCTATCAGTCAGCCAGTATTCTTCTCAAACACAAGTCCAGTGAATTTGTTTCCAAGGGCAGGGAGTTACATTTCATTAGCTCCCATGTATCTTAAGGGCTTGGACCACAGATCCAAGAATTCATGAAAGTACTTCCCATCTAAATCAGTCTACTCAATGCATGTTAAATAATTCATTCTCTGATGAGGCCAAACATGTCTGGGTTGGTATCATTTAGTCCTCATCTTTTTAATATATAACATAACTCTGGGATATTCATCTTAACAGAACAAATGGAAAATATGAATCTTGTACCTCTCCTGTCTCCACTCAAACTGGTTATCTGCCTAACCCGACCTCACAGATAGCCCCTTCCAAGTTTATGAAAGATACCTGCATTCCACAGACACAAATCACAACTGTCTTATTTTCTGGAATTTATTTTAACAGAGGCCGGGGAAGAATGCTCATTTATTGAGCTCCCAATATGTAAGATCCAGCACTGGGCTAGGTAATGTCATGATCATTATCCTCTCTAATTCTCCAAACAGTCTTGCGAGGTGGTCGTTTTCCTGATGAGAGCAGAATGGCTAGGGGAAGTGAAATAACTCACGCTCGCCCGGACTGGAATTCCTGGTGGGTCTCCACGTCTCAAATCCACTTATAAGATGTTGAGAACCCAAAGAAAAGCTTGGCCTACTTTAGCTTTGAAGGAGGGGGTCTTGATTTTGGGGGAAGGAGAGAAAAATTTAGCCTCTCCCATCCTTTCTTTCCAGTAATGCAGAAGGAGGTGGGAGAAATTTAAGAGCAGCGAAGGCTCAGGGAGGAGGGGTAAGCTTTCAGAGGGCAGGAAGCAGGTTGAGTAGACAGCTTTCTTCAGTGCCAAGTCCAGCAGAGGCGGGGCGGCTGACAGACGCCTTCTCAACACACCGCCACTGCAACCTTGCCTGTTCCTGTTTTCTCAGGGCAGATAAGTGCTCCCATCTCTGGCCCCCTCAGCGTCTGGACAGCCTGAGATACTTAAAGCCCCACCGAGAGGCTCAGTGGCCCAGGAAGGCTTTGAGAATGGCAGATTGCTTGCGTGTATGTGCTGTGTGTGTGTTGGAGGTGGGGGGTGGGGGGTCGTCTGGTGAGAGGCTAGGGCTGAGTAATGTAAGGGGTTGACCAGCCCACGTGACTTCAGGAAGGCGGAGACAGGAGAGCTGGAGGGATGACAGACAGGCCTCGGGCCGGAGGGGGGTGGTATCTGAATAACTGAGGAGCTGTTCTGCAGCAGCGGCCGCCTCTCGCTTCCTGGGCCACCAGCACCCCGCATCACAGTGGGAGAGAGAGTCGAGCGCTGTAAGTGCGGACGGACAGGCACCAGTCCGGCAGCCAGTTCCTCGCCGCCAGCCCTCCGGTGAGTGAAAGTCCCCCTTCGCCGCATCTGTCCCCCTCCGTGCCCCCTGCATCCCAGCTGGACCTCCGCAAATGGGATAATCGCCTTTGGTTGAATGAACCCGGGAGCCAGAGCCACCGGGAGGGAGGAAGCAGGAACATGGCGCGGAGGCTGAGGGCGACCTACGGGAAGGGGTCCCCTGGAAGAAGCAAGGAGCTGGGTCAGGGTATCTCGCAGGCTCTGACCCGGAATGGGGCCCGGGCAGCGTCCAGCGTCTGGGGACGCCGGGCTCCGACTCGCGGGAGCTGCTCAGCGGGGCTGGGGCAAATGCAGCCTCAGCGCCGCCAGGGCGAGAGGCAAAGGAGGGAGCCGCGAGCAGCGTCCGGGCCGCCCGGGGCCCCATGGACGCCGGGCCCCGCTTATCCCCGCCGTTTTGGCAGCCGGCTCCCGCCTCTCGGTGCTCGGCCTCGCGATGAGCCCACGGAAAGGAAGAGACGCTTTTCCGGCCGCAGCGCGAGGGGAGGGCGGGACAACGTCTGCTCTCTTACCTGGTGAAGCAAACTCTTCAAAGGGACTCCAGCTGAGCCCGGTGCGCTGATCAGGCTGGTGCGCTCCCTGGGGCATCTGTCCCCGGAAAGCGGCGACCCGCTGGGGAAGCGAGAGGGACGTGATGGGAGAGTGTCCAGGGAAGCGCCCTAGCCAGTGTGTGGGGTGGGATGGTGGGGGGCAGCCACGGGAAAAGATTCTCACTCGCACTTATTACCCACTCGGAGCCTCCCCTCTTCCCCATCCCGAAGCACGTCAGTTCCCTACGAACCCAGAGGGCCTGAGTAGGGCAAAGTGCCCTCGGGGGAGACAGCCCGAACCTCCTTCTCCCTCCTGAGCCCGCCCCAGCCCTAATGTGTATTTTATATCGTGATCGAAGAGTAAGATAGAAAGTCGCCAAATGCCCAGAAGCGAAAGGAAGGCCAGGGGAAAACGGGGGGAAAGCTGGAACGGCAAGCCTGCTCCTGGTACTCCTGAGCCCCACTCCTGCGCAAAGCTTGGTTCGGTGAGGTCTTGAACTGAAAGGTGCAAAGGAACCGGCTCTGGCAAAGGGATTCTCGCCGAACTGTGGAGCCAGTCACTGGCCGGAGTTGGCAAAGGACCACAAAATGATAACCCGTCCCACCCCTCCCCCCGCCTTCCCCCACCCGTCTTTGGGGTAAGGGGCCCTGAAGAGCGCTGGGGCACAGATCCGGCGGCCGGTCTGGCGCTGTCCGTGGTGCTGGAAGTTCTCTGAGGCCGGGAGCTTACGCCACCCGAGAACTCGCGGCTCACCGTCTGCCAGCATTTCCCGCAGGCAAAAACTGCGTTAGAACGAAATAAATGGGGTCAGGTGGAACAAACGACGAAGAAAGACGGTGCTCTCGTTTCCCTCGGGTAGAGGAGCAAGGGACGGGTGCCACTCCAGGATCTAGCTTAGCTAACTTCGGGTGGGTATGAGATGTGAGGTGCCTCTTTCTCTTTCCTCTGCCTGCGCAGTGAAATCTTTCTGTTGGCGAAGTGTTGGAAAAGCAGTTAGGGGTGCTATCCTAGTAAACACTTCCGTGGCTTTGGGGAACAAGAGAATTGTGAGGCTACGCAAAGGAAGAGGCTTCACTAACGGAGAGACTGGGTTATCTATTCCTGGCTATGGCTTTTTCTCTGTTCAGCACCCTTCTGTCCCCACCGCAGGCTGTTTACATCCTCTACATAAGATCTCTAAGCATCCCTGAGTGTTTGTTTCTCTGTCTAGTCTTTTATATTCTGGATAAGGAGGGAAAAGAACTAAGCCAATTCTGGGAGGCAAAATTAAGAGAATATTTATGAACACTTACTATCTGCTGGGGAATTTTATCTCATTTAAACTTCATAAACTAACCATAAGAATCCCAGAGTTCTCTGTTTGTTTGTTTGTTTGTTTTGTTTTGTTTTTAAGAAAAACACCCTACAGATAGATATCTCAAATCCAGGGCTTGGCTTCAAATTTAGGCCTGCTTAACTCCAAAGTTCAAGTTATTTTTCATGCCCTCATTTTGGCATTTGGCTTTGGAGAGATGTTACTGGGAAATATTGCAGGAGAATGTCAAAGGAGAAAAGACTGCTTTCTTTTTCACACACACCACTCTCTTCCAGCCTTGTCCTCTATAATCTGTTACCCACCTACAGTTACTCACTCCCACCATACCAACTGCTTTTGTGCATGCCACTTGAGATAATACCGTTCACACAACTTGAGCTTTGGTGTTGCACAAACACATTAGAGGACTAAAACAGCAGGTTTGCCTGAAAGAGCAGCAGAGCTTGGGGGAATCTAGAAGACTAGAGCCCTGAGGTGTTTTCATATGTAGAGTTATACTCTTGAGTTTTAGGACAGGAATAACCTTATGGTCATTCAGCACTGTTATTCTATGAGAAAATGTATTTGAGGACCAAAAGATGGTCATTAGTCTAAGTCATGTGAATATTGGGAATGGAACCTAGCTGACTTGATTCCAGAGCCAGCGCCCTTTCCACTATGCTCCTGGTGCTTCAAATACCCTTTCACGCTGCCTTCTTTGACTGTCTTTGACAAGAACATCACCATCTGTGAATTATATCAGTAATATATCAAAAATACAAACATCTGAAATATAAGCAGTCCTCTTAACTAATTTTTCTTTCTATATTTCCCTTCTGGTTTCACTATTCCAGTGTTGTCTGACCCAACATACCCGAAACGTCTGAACCACTTTCCTCATAACAGTTCTCCTGATGACAGCAGGCCATAAGCAGTGATGGTAGTGTGCATTTGTCTACTTGTCTTTATGTTGTCTATATTTCCTTTTCTATGATCTATTCTCAAAAATTAATTTTTCCAAAATGATTTTGGAAAAATAATTTAAGCATCTTCCTATGTTCACATAGGGACTTAGAAGAACCTTAAAAAGATGTAGGCAGAAATAAATAATCATTATAAGGTCTAATATCTGTCAATGTTTATCACATGCTAGGCATTGTGTTTTTTCATAAATCATTTTATCGAGTCTTCACAGTTCTCTCCAGTAGATCATTCCATTGGAGGCCGTCCTAGAGTCCTAGTCCATTCTCGACATATAGCAGAACCTGATGTTCTATTCATCTCTCTTTGCTTCTATTTCAGCCCATAGTAAAATCTCATCTTCTTTAATTGAATTTTTGTAGTGCTCGTAATTGCATTAGCAAGGCGGAAAATTTTATATTGAATTGGATAGTTCTATTCTGCTTCAAATATGTACAGTTTAGAAATTCAAATTCAATTCAAATGGTACCATTCTGCTCTTTTATCTCATAATATTTACTACAACATGCAACCCCATTTGTTACCCTTTACTTAAATATCCCTATATGCCTTTTAATGCTAATACAAACATTCTGCTTCAACTCCTCTCTAGAATCAATTAAGGCATAACTCATAATTAAATATTTAACTTCTATTAGACCCTCACTGAGTAATCTTGTAAGGATGCCATTTTTGGGATGTTCTGGGCCCTGTGAACCAGAATCTCAAATTATCCCAAACTACTGTGTTCAATATGGTAGTCACTAGCCACATGTCACTAAAACTTCAGTTCCTTGATCACACTAGTAGTGCTGTAAGTGCTCAATAATGATATATGGCTAATGGTTACCTTATTGGACGATGTAGATATAGAACATTTCCAGCATTGCAGAAAGTTCTGTTGAACAATGTTGCTTTAAAAACTGCTAAAAACATCCTCACAGCAATTGAGAGCTTGGAATTGGGCAAAAGACATGAGACTTTGCTATGAAACTTCTGCCAAGGAAGGAGAAAAAGACACTTGTACTTAGGTACTCCCAGAAGCCCAAAGATGCTCAAGATAATAGGGTAACTAGCAAAGAGAGTACATGCTCACTGAAGGAGCTGGTGACCTCTAGGGTTTGCTTCATATGGATTTCATTTTATGAATAGAGTAAAATGTTCCATAGATGGGTCTTGTTAGTTTCCTGCATTCCAACTTAGAAATAGCTTGTATGTTCTACACAGGATGCAAATTCATATTTTTATCATATATGATACATATAATCATGTATCTATAAGAACATATATTTGTATGTGTATACATATCTTGTCTTAGTATAAGTATAGTATGATAAATATGGAAAGAATACAGGACTTGAAGTTAGCACTAAGTGTGCTGTTTACTACTTGGTGACATTGTAAGGCCCTATAGAGCCCAATGTTTTCATTTGTAGAATAGTGATGAGAATTGCCGTACCTGTCTCAAAGGGCTGCAGTGGGACTCAAAGTGTAGGTACATGAAAGTACTTTGTAAGGAGCATGATCAAATCTGTAATGGTTAATAATTTCATGTAGAGTGTATAGCAGAGTTATTACTATAATAAACAATTGAGGTACTTTTAACTAAATGTATTTGTGAATGTTTTTAATTCCTGGTATAAGTGTACTTGCTTTTGTTGTCATTTTTCAGTGAAAAATGGAATGCCAAAGAAAAAAACCATTTGTGTTGTTGAGATTTCTGGTTGGTTAGGTTCTATGAATTGAAATGCTGTTTGTGGTTTATTTGTCCCTGAACATTTCCTTAAAGATAAAAAAAAAACAAAACCCTAGGATGTTTCAGTGGTTCTGAAACAGATTTACCTTTTAAATAATAGTTTTAAATCAACTGTCAATAATTATTCTGTCATAGTAATGGGAGTTTAGAGAAAACATAAAAAGTATCATGGATATTCCTCAGTATAAGTGGGTAAGGAAGATCATTTAAAGGAATATTTTTACTAATTACTAATTGAAATGAGCTTCTACCCATCTCATGAGTATGGCCAGGTGCTCTAGATTCTATCTCTAGTTCCAGGAGCCCTGATAGGTCAGTTCCTTTCTTAGGGACCTTGTTTGCCTTTAGCCGATACATACTCTGAGCCCTGATGCTGCTCAAGCATACCATTCTCAGACTTTTGTTGCATATGGAATTATATTGCTAAAGGAAAAAATTAGTGAGCTTGTCAACTCTGGCCTCTAGTGGATCATGCTGGCTTTAATAACAAACAGCTTTTGTTGGGAATCATGTTTTATTTATTTCGTGGAACTTGTTTATCTCTTGGAAGGACCTGGATTTTGAAGAGAGGAAAAATACATTACTTTGGAGCTGGAAAGAGTTTAATTTTTATTGTCCTTATTTCCTGGGATATAAGATTTCACAGATCTTACATCCCAAGGACTAAAGGGAACTGATAGTGTGGCTTAGAAACTGATGATTGTGACATGCAGTCATTCATTTAAGCAATAAAGTAATTGAGGAGTATGCTATATTGGCATAGAAATGTTGTGGTCATTGGGTGTTTAAAGCTCCTGTAGCCTGGAACATGGGGGCTCAATAAATATTTGTTGAATTCAGGTCATTGTTCCAGGTCAGTTCATGCCATGCCCTCATCTAACCTGGAAAGGAATATTCCCTGTGGCTTTTTCCTTTAGCAGATAAAACAAGAGACCAAGACAGAACATCAAACCTGACCCTGACAACCACTCATTGCCCTTCTGGGGACACAGGTAGTGATGGCCAAGAAAGACTGCTTCTGAGAACTGTATCTTGCTTCCTTCTTCCAGGGAACAAGGGATATGTCAGCCCAAGGGTCATGCATTTCATTGTGATGAGACAACTTCAGAAACAGTGCTTGAATGGAGCGTGTGTTATTTTGCACTTTTACATTAAAGACGTACTTATTATTTCCCTGAGAAAGTATTTGATTGACCTTCATGATTGTTGCAGGCAATTACTATTCCTGAATTCAGAAGGAGCTTAGCTTAGAATGAAAGCACAAATATTAATGAGATGAGAGCTGGTGACATCACAGTCTGGCAGGTCACAGGATATTATCCTTTTCCAGGGATAATTGGGCCTCCATTTAAGGGTTTCAACTGGTAATTACTGACAAAAATGAAAGAAAAATTGATCATTCTATTCTAGTAAGTCAATAAGCAAATGCCTGGAATTAACTGATTCTCACTTGCCAAAGGCAAAATATTCCAACCCAATAAACTGTCCTACAAATGAGCAAGCTGGTTTCCATGGCCTGTTTACTGTTTAAATTGTTTTTCTCTTTTTTTTTAGTAATCAGCAAATTTTTAACAATTATATCCAGGTGTTTGAATATTCTAATGAGAAATGGTCTTCATAATTGCGATGACTTAACTCTTTATTAGAGATTATATTTCTACAATATATTATTGTGCCAGTATTTTGTAATAGTCACATACCCCAACTCTCATTTTACAAACAGAAATTGAGGCTGAGCATAGTCACTCGAGGTAATAACAAAGGCAGAAGTAAGACTTCAGCCTCTTCTCTCTCAATCCACTGCTCTTTGCATCTTTTACCAGCATGTATCTTTTTTAGTCATAAAAAGTTGTTTAATCAATAAGTTTAACCTCTTCCACCAAATCTTTACCAGAGAAGCTGGGAGTAGAAAAGTAGATGTTTTTGGATTTGGGGATTATTTCCCTTTGCACTTGCAGGTAAAAGAACTACTGGTTAAGGATAGTCAATAGGTAAAAATTTCATGGATGGAACCATGAGTCAGAAGAAAAGGATTCAAAACCCCAGAATCCTCATTGCAAGAATCTGGGCAAGGATTTCACTCCTGATAATTTCATCATCTTTATCTCTAAAATTTAAAAATTTGCATTAATTAGGGTCTCAGGTCCTGCAAGCTGTAACATCTATGGGCCTGTGAAATAGGCCCATAGATCTATGGGCCTGTGAAATTTACCATTTGACTTGGTAAATTCATACTCTGCCTCATTCAACCCAAGGAATCAAAAATAAATCAAAATTTTTAGTTTTATAGCATTACTTACTTACTGGAAGTTCTGACATTTCATTCTAGTATTTCACCCAGTAACAATAATAATAATAACAATGATGATTATGATGATTATAATAGCTAATACTTATTTACTTATATACATTTACTATGACCCTATAATGTTATTAATATTATTATCCACATTTTACAGACAATAAACCTGGATCTGAAAGTAGTTAAATAATCTGCCCAAATTTATATAGCTAATAAGTTTGTGCTCTTCACCATCATGCTATACTGCCTCTTTGAAAACCACAGGTTTCTCAAATGTATGTCATTTATAGGCCACTTAACACGCAGTCCTCTTCTCTGGGGAATTTCCATTTTCCCTACATTTTCTGGCTAGAAGAACAATCAAGAGGGTGACTAAAACCTTGATTCTCTGATTCTAATGAAGCTGTATAGGTATCTGCATTATCTTTCTGAAAGATAACTCTTATCATTTTGTAATCGATGCCATTGATCAATTGTTTCAATAGTTCAGTATGGAATGTTGGTGCTTTGCAGATGGCTGCATGCAATGAGGACCACTCTGCTTCCTTAGAATGTGTAAACCACTCGCATTGCCAAAAATTGGTGTCTGCTGGCGCAGGGTCCAGCACCTTCTAAGGCTGCAAAAGGCAGTCCCCCACATCTTTACTTTTCAGTGGAGTCTCCTGGCTTCTGCTGTAGGATTTTAACTCAAAGTGACAGTCTAGGCAGCTTTTAAGGCACAGAGGGAGTTTCCACAGTGTCATTTCCTGTTGATGGGCTTAGGTCAAGAGTAAGACTCAAACTTTCAAAACTGTGTGTGAAATTCATATTTTTCTTATTAAACCTACCTTACCAAATTAGTCATAAATACTATACACCACAATACTCATCTATTGCACTGTGGATTTTAATGTGTGCTAATCTGTTGATGAGGCTCTAACACAATATGATATGGTTAATAAGACAAAAATACTATGATAGCAGCCAAATACATTTATTTGTTTGTTTATTCTTTAGCTTTAGTTTCCAGCTTAATAAACTAACCATATATCCCACCAATGCCAAAGGCAATTATAGAATGTATAACTCTACTTTTGCTCCTGTGGTTTTCTGGCTACTTGGAGGAGAGTGGGATGACCTAGGAGTCTGCTGAGATCTGGTTTCCAGTCTCAGCTTTGAAATGGAGCCAGCGCCACTCAACTTCTTTATTAAAATAAGGGCAGTGGAATCTGTCCCTCATATCACAAGAAGGGCTAATGTGATGGCATTTATTGAAGTTCCCTATAAACCATAAATTCTGTACAAAAGAAAGAAATAAGTTTTCCATCCAACCTCTCTTGGTCAAGAGCAACTCTCAAGTTGTTGATACCCTATCCTGAACCAGGTTTTACAGTTATATCAAAGTCTATAGAATTAAGATCTTGAACCTAAACTTGCATGCCTAGAAAATGGTACTTACAATACAGGAGGTCCCTTGGTTTTTCTAAAATCAGTTGTTCTCAATCTGGGACAATACCATCTCACTAAAAGGTATTTTTATCATCACAGACACTAAGGGATGAGCTTTTGGTGGACTGGGATCAGGAACGTTAAATACTCTGCACTTGGCAGGGCAATCTTATACAATTTAAAAAAACAAAACAAAACCCCAGCCTAAAACGCCAATAGCATTCTTCCACTGAAAAATACTGCTTGAAGTAATGTGCTGTTAGCAGTCCCCGATTCCCAATTGATGTAGCCTGAGAGAATTTACTTTTGGTCTTCTCCCAGGGGTGAAATCTAGCCACATTCATGTGAGGTCTACGGCAGCTCAGAATCATTACTGAAATTCCAATAATTATACTGAAAAGTAAAATATGGGGTCAGAGATCAATGGTTTTCCAACCAGCCCTCAGACACTCCTACAAGAAGCCCCCTCCAACTTCAGCAAGCACAAGGAGTCCCAATAGGTTAACATACCCATAAACCAGGCCTAGATGAAAGGTCAACACTGGGGGCCCAAAATCCATGAATCAGGACACTGAAAACCACCACCTTTGCAGTCCATTGACAAAACATTGGGTTTCTTTGTGACCCTTACTTTGGGTCTAGATAGCTAAGCATTGGATACAGTCCCTGGCCTCAAGTCAATGACAATCTGATAGTTAGATGTAAACTCCATAATTATATGCAACATGATACATGCTGAAACGTGTTATGAGAAGGCTTCCAAGAAGAAACCAGGGAGCAATTTATCTCCATAGAGAAATTATAATAGAACTGTACTTTGAATGATACATAATATTGCATTGTGGTTATTAAAGAAATAAGAAAAGCATAAGCAAACACTGGTTGTGTGGATATAAATGACATATGTGCAGGCTGATGTGATTAGATAGAGACCTGACCAGGAATGACGGGAGGTCATATTGGAAGGACTCTGAAGAGACTTGAATGAAGCTGAGCAGATATATTTATTCAGCAGGGAGTGTTTGGTTTTTGAGGTTTTTTATTTTATAAGAGTTTTATGAATATTTTTAGGAATATCATTGAATTCAGGTTTGATTCATAGCAGACACCAGAATCATGAAGTTTAATCTCACAGCTAGAAGGAACCTCAGAAATCATCCTGGATTTTCCTTTCCTTATATTTTACAGTTGAAGTAATAAAAACCCAGAGATGTTAAATGACTTGCCTGAGGTCAGCCAGCAAATCAGTGGCAGGACAAGAACTAGAACCTAGTCCACCCTCTCAACTCAGTGCATTTTGCCTTGTTCAGTGCTGCCTTTGGGAATTTTATTCATCACTGGAGCATAATCAATGTAACATTCAATGTGGTGATTAAGTATATATGAAGCTCCAAGTTTTCCATTGCTCCCTACTAAGATATAGTTCCTTAATTATAATCAGGTGGTATATCAGACCCTGGACTGCCTCTTCATGATGAGAAAGCATTCTCTTCAGAAACACAGGCAAACAACATGGCCAACACATGGATATGACATCCTTACTCCACTACACACACCCTCTCCTGCCACTTCATTTTCCAAGTGCCGGAGATTGTAGAGGCACAGTCTGCACAGGAGATATCTTAATCTCTGGTCATTCTGCAAACAATGTGCTGTTCATGCTTGTGTGGCAACGATCATGGCCTTTTCATTTTCTAGGGAGCCTTCAGAAAGATGAAGTTTCTTGCATACAGAGCACATCAGAGATAGCATTTCAGACTCCAGAATGCCAGTCCTCTTTGTAAACAGGACTGAATTTCTCAGTCATCTGCACACCCCTAATAAGTTATCCAGGTTTATGATCTTAAATTTCGCTTCATAGTCACCTTAGTCTGTGCATATGTAGATTTCTGAGATTGGTTGTTTACTATTCCCATTCTTTGGCCATTTTTCTTCCACCTCTCATCCAATACACACTCAATAGGAATCACCTAAATTTATCCATTCATTTTACAAGAGTGGAAACTGAGAGCCAGAGAGGTAAAGCCACTTGACCAAGGTTGCACAGTTAAAAATAGCACTTATGACTAGATTCTCCAACTCCAAGTCCAGTGCTTTTCCCTCCACACCAAGACGCTTCTTCTTAAGGATAGACAATACAGCACTTTTCCACTCTCCACAGCCCCCACACCCTTTTCATTGCAAAACCCCATAAGGATGGATGGAAATGAATGATGCACTGTGCTCAGAGATTCATCCCAAGACATTGTTTAGAATACCCACAAGCTATTACCCCACATGCTATCTCGGTCCATCTATCATATTAAAAGCAGGTTACAGATGAGTGTAACACACTTTCTAGTCTACAGAATATACAGGGGTGGGTAAAAGTAAGCTTACAATTGTGAGTACATGAAACACAGAGTTTATTCTTGCATTATGGTTTATTAATTATTGTAATATTTATTTGTATTATAACTATAAAACTACTTTTGCCAACCCCTGTATCTGATGAATGCCGTCTCTCAGCTGGAGATCAGCCCAGAAAACAGTGTGCCCATGAAGAAAGAGGGTAGTGTCCACGGCCCCCATCATTTGATAACAGAGCAAAGTTCATCCAAAGTTCACTGTAAGTAGCAGGCTATTAGATTCATAATCCTGAATACCCAATAACTGGGTAACTGGATGAACATAAGCAAGATTGGTAGTAGCAAAGAAAATGCAAAAAGACAGTTCCCAAACCATTTCTGCTTCGGGGCAAAGGTGTTTTGTCTGGATTGATCAACAAGGTGCATTCAATTTAATATACACAAAATTTACAGGGATAGATTTTTTTTTCCTTAGAAAATCAATGGAACTCACATTTTCTGCTTAAATTTCTTCTGAAGAATCATTTTAAGCCAAAAACAGGCGGTATTTCAATAAAAATTATAATGAAAAGAGGAGCAAGGAAGAGGGGAGAGAAATCCAAGAACTGGCTTCTCAGGCAGGACTTCATGGGGCCATGATTGTCTCACAATCTGACCAGGCCTATTAGACACAGAAACTCTGTGCTATCGGTTCTACCAAAAGTCATCTAGCTCACCCTGATCCATGTGGCTCAGTTAGTTGGGCACTGTCATGCAAAGCAAGAGGTCACTGGTTCAATTCCTGGTTCGGGTATGTACTAGAGGCAGCTGATCGGGGTTTCTCTCTCATATCTATGTGTCTCCTCTGCTCTTTCTCCCTCCCTTCCCCACTCTCTAAAAATAAATAAAATCTTGAAACCAGAAAGTCATCTAGCTTTGTAGAATCCAACCATGCTCTCTGACTCCGAGAGGTTGCAATATAGTCACAAGCAATGGGGACACTTGTGAGGGCTGCGCAGGCCATCCTCTTCCTGGTATTCGGATAGTGAGGAAGCCAAGTGAGTGATCAATGCTGACCTGTGAGCACAACATCAGGATTAATGCAGTTGGACGGCCTCAGGAAATGCGCTACCCAGGCTGCAACAGAGACTAGAGAATTCTTCCAAATGCTACTCTTTCTCTAGTGCTGGATAAACTTTGGCAACTTCTTCTGGCAGACTGTAGAGACTTTACCTAGTTTTTCTGCAGTCCCTATCTTCTGTTAGAATACTATTTTATTTTATTTTATTTTATTTTTAAAGATTTTATTTATTTACTTTTAGAGAGAGAGAGGAAGGGAGGGAGAAAGAGACAGAAAAACATTGTGATGTGTGAGAGAAACTTCAATCAGTTGCCTCATACACCCCCAGTTGGGGACCTGGCCCACAACCCAGGCATGTGCCCTGACTGGAAATCCAACCAGCGACCTTTCGGTTTGCAGGCTAGCACTCTATCTGCTGAGCCGCACCAGCCAGGGCTGTTAAAATATTATTTTACACATGTAATCACTTCTTAACTCATGGCCTATCTCATGTTAGCTACATGCTAGTCTGCGTTAGGGAGTTCTGGAAGATGCCCCAGTTTAAGCACTTATATGAATAAACCACCCTAGTGGTTGGGTTATTTCTATAAGGGGAAAATCTCTTGTTCTTTGTGCTGATTCTCTTTATTCCACCTCGGAGGGTACCATGATCTGACTTTGCTGTAAGAGCACCGGGGTCTGGTTTATCCTTGTCAGAAATCTCCAAGTGTGGACACTGACATTCGAAACTGTATTCATTAGTCACTCAATACAGAAAACATTCGTGGAGTGACCATGACTCATCCACAAAATGTCAAAGGAATCAACTCTCAAAAGGTTTTTCTAAAAACCAGACAACATCATTGCTCTGAAAGAGACCAAACAACCATTTGACTACTTTTATTTTTCCCTTGAGCTGACAGATTATCCTGGTTCCAAGCAGGCACAAGCCGCACGGACGATTTGGGACTTGTTGTAAGTTCCTTCCTAGTCACACAGGCTTTCTACTCCAGCATCAGAGTGCAGAAGAAGAAAATATCTGAATGCATATAGACTGTTGTGTCAGAAATGCATTCCTCATTCATATAACTAAAATACGCTACTATAGAACTTAGCTGTCAAAATAGAAACAAGACTTCTTTGTTTCAGTACTATATTGGTGACTGTGTTCTCCCTTTCTGCTCCAAGTCTATTACAAACTACAGTTATGAATAAACACAGTGGTGCCATCACAGTACATTAAGAATCTCGGACGAACTGTCAGTTGAGCATTATAATGTTATCTCTTTACACATGCAATCTCAATATGACAGGTTAGTGCATGTCCTTCTTAAAGTAAAGGATAATTAGATAGCTACATCATAATACTTCTGATAATAGTAATAGCAGCTCACCTTTATTCATTTAATCCTATGAAACAGATACTATCGTCTCAATTCTACATATGAGAAGTATTGAATTTAAATGACCTGTCCAAGGTCTAATAGGCAGAGATGGTTATGGTCAAGATTCAAAGGCTGTGCCAACACCAAAGCCTTCCTCATCCATATAGCCCATCCACAATTTAAAACTTTTCTCTGAAAGAGACCAATCCTGCATAAATCAGAATAACTTTGCAGCACTGCCTTCATGGTCCTATTAGAGGATTAGACCCACAGATCCAAAGACTGCGTGTGGGACTCTGGGCAGATCATGCCTTTTCTAGGCCTCCATCACTCCATCTAAGAAAAAGAAAAACATTATCTCTTTTTTTTATTATTTAGTTACTAATTCATTCAACAAATACACTAAAAAATCAATAGGGAAAAAAACATAAACTAAGAGCTATTAATAAAAAGAGGAACCACTGCTCAGAATATTGTTGCTAGAATAAAAACAATACCAAGTCCCAATTGCCTAGAGGATGTGGAGGGTTGCATTCAAGACTGGTTGTTTTGGTTTGGTTTTGAAGTGATTTGAACTCTTCTCATGTAACTGTCAAATCAACAAAATTACAGGCCCCATAGACCAATGTCATGCAAGTTTCTGCATACAAAAACAGTAGATCCTCAAGGTTTCTGTAAACGGGTAGGTAAATTTGCCATAAACTGTCAGAGACACACACTACAGATCTAGACTTAAAATAAATGAATATTCTATAACTTTTAGTATTCTCATTTGCCTATAGGAACTCATTTCTTTCAGCAAAGGCTGAGATTGTGTGATTACCCCAAAGCCAGACATAACAAGAAGACTAATAAGCTGTAAGGGGAGAACCGATGGCCAAAGGGATAGTTATTAAGCAAAAAGAATGGGGGATTTGAAAGGAAGGAAATAATTTGAAAGGCTATTCTGTTCAATTTTACAGAATTCTAAAGTTTAATTTTGCTGATAGACTAGAGCATATTAAGAAAACATTGAATGAGAGAATAAAAAGACAAAGAAAAAAAATAAGTCAACAATGAAAAAAAGGAAGGCAGAGAAATTACATTCTTTCTAATACTTACCCTTAAAGGGGAGCATTGGGCCGGAGATGCAGGAACATTTGCTGGGCACTAAGAAAACAGATGCATTTCTTTCCCGCTAATCAAAGCTTTCACCGGTATCCCTGGGTTGAGAGTAAGAGGCACGTCTCACACGTAAATGAACAATCGGCTCTTTCTCATCTTTGAATCATTCAATTTGTCCCCAGTTTTCAAAAGTCACTTGCCAGAGGCATAAGCATGAAGCCATTAACTAATGATCAGGACTTCACCAAGCCTAGAGGCCTAATTTATATTCTGGAAACTATTTGCCTTTTTAAGGTGATTTTGTCCTCTTAAGACAAGGGACGTCAAGCCTTTCCTAGACAAAGACCAAAACAAAAACAAACAAAAAAGTCAACAGGAAATCACTGTTATTAGAAAATGAAATAAATTCGCCAGCCTAATCTCACAGCTCAGCTTATAAGCAGGGCCAATTTCTAGTCAAAACAGAAAAATATCAGTTGCAAATGCAGTGTGTAATGTAGCCGAGGCCAGGACTGTACCATGCCACTCAGGGTGGTCCATTTTAACTTTGCTTTAAATGTTTAAGTAAGGGACTCAGGGTTGGCTTTTTTGTTTTCTTAATGAACTCACCTGAATTTGTTTGGGGGTCAGCTGCTTGGAGTTTTTTAGAGAAGCATTTCATTATTAGTTCAATGACTATAAGATGAGTGAAACTCGTCTTGGAACTTGAAGGCCAATCTAGGAAAATAAGACTTTAAGCCACAGGCAGACAGAGCCACAAAAGGTTTCAGTACCATGGAGTTGTGACCAGAAGACGGCCGGAGGTTTCTGGCAGCAGTAAGTGTGACAGATGAGGGAGATAGAAGGTGGAAATAGAAAAGTCAAGTCAGGATATTAAACTGTGAAAAATGTGCAAGAAAAAGAGTGTCTCATAGCTGTGGAATCAGGGGCCATTGTTGCTGTGTCTTAGCTGGTATTGAACCATGTAACCCAAACCTTGTTTGAGATGAGACAACTCTGAGGACTGCAAAGAGACATTGCCCCTCTCTCCCTGGCTTCACACCTGACTTCAGCTGACAAAAGTCACCCTCTACTAGTGGTGAAAGGGCTGGTGGGATGGGCAGAAGTGCAGAGAGGGTTAAAGCCAGATGAGCTTTGTCCGCCTGGAACCAGAGCGATGCCAAGAAGACCCCTTGGGGAAGTGAGGCCAGGACGGGGGAGTCAGGGCAGCCCCTCTCCGGCTTTGTGCACCTCGCCTTTGCTTTTCTGGACCTGAGATGCCCCATCTATGAGATGATTGCCATGGTTCTTTCCCACTTGATCACTTATAAGATCAGCAGCATATTATTAATTTAAAAATGCATTTCATGGCTCACGTTCAATTCAATTCAATTACACCATGGACCATTGTACAAAATGCCAAAGTGCCTAAAGTCTTGATTTCCTCACTTTATTTTTCTGTCCTTCATTTCTTCCCCCCCCTCACCCCGTTACTTTTCTAATGCAGGGTTTATCCCCATTTCCATTTTGTCTTCATTTTCCAGTGACAGCAAGGAAGGGGCTGCTTCGATAGGACAAAAAGCTTAGGTTATCTGTTGATAGGACGGGGAGCCAGGCCTGGCCAGGCAGTTTTTTCCATTCTACTCTTTATCCTCAGACCTACACCAGCAAGAAGAGGAAAGTGAACTCAGCCTCCCTTTTGACTTCTTGTTCTATCACTGTTTTTCCTGCCAAGCTGCAGGTTCCGAAATATTCTAGGCAACCATATCCCTTACGACCTGCAGGCCAACCAAGGTGATTGTTGTCACCTCCGTTTCCTAGGAGAAGCAATAAAGAGGGAGGTGATTCACACAAGTCTGGCTGTAGTTTAACTTGACAGTAACCACTACACACATGACATGTACACGCATAGCCCCAGACTCTTATCTGTTTCTGTTTAACCTTGGGCTGCTCAGATCCCCTAGGTCATCAGAGCCATGGAGTCTTCTCTTTCAAGGAAAGGACCTGACCCTGAATTAGTCACTTATTCTTCTGGTCCATTGAATATACTATTGCACTTGAGAATCATCGGCTTTTGCTTTGCTCATCTCAGCTGAAGCTGGGCTCCCATAAGGTCTCCCCTCCCTTGCTATCCTATCCCCGTTCAAGGCTCTTAACCCACGCTTGGATAGCTTACTCCCTATACCAGCCTGGTTAATATTTCAAGGTCAACTGTCTCAGAAGAGAGAGAACTAGGCTGATATAGGAAGTGAGAATCTATTTCTCCTCGTCCTCAGAGCTTAAGGAGACTAGAGATTTTTTCTTAATAATACAGGGTTCTGCAACAAGAACCAGATTATTAGGTGGTTGGAAATTACTTAAAAAATAAAACACATGATTCCCAAAAGAGGCCTATGTGGAACCTGGATGTAACGAAGCCCAAAGCTGGAGAGATGAGAAAAGATCTCGTTACCAAAAGAGGGCTATTGCAAGTGCAAGTTACTACTAAAATTAGAAGTAACAGCTGGTCCATCCCATCTCCTAGAGTAATAACAATAATATCTGTACTGTAGTATTTACCAGACACTTCATATGCATTAACACGAACTAGTACAATAATCTTACAAGGTGGGCATTACTCGGCCCATTTTTTTAGATTAAATAACCAAGACTCAAGAAAGACTAAAACTTGTAACAGGTGGGACAGTGACTCTAACATAGATCTGTCTGACTTCAGAGACTATGCCCTATGTCTTCTGCAAAAGAATAAACTGTTAAAACTTAAACTCAGTAAAATAAAACTCAAAGCCAGTGAACTGGAGGCAGGCCTCCTGGGCTCTGGGACTCCAGCCTCTAGCGAGCGCTGTGGCCCGGGGCGTCTCTTTTGGGTCTCACTTTCCTTTTCCAAGAAATGAGAGTGGCAGGTCCAGTTATTTCTTCCAGGTTCAGCACCTGGGAGTGTGCTTTCTAGTGCCCTGCGTGTCTCCTCCACGGCGGTGGGGGGGCCAGCAGCTAAAATCTTACCTCAGCACAGTAGATCTCTAACAACAGGAAGTGCCACTTCAGAGGCTCCGGAAATGAGTCAGAAAATAATTCTTTTCTCCAGAAGAACCTATCATTTATAAGACTGTGATTATCCACTGGTCAGAGCTGGCTTAGGGGACATTCACCACTGTTTACTCCACCAGCATTCCACTTCACGGCACTCTCTTATGACCCTGGAGAGAGGTCCTGTGTCCTCTCTCCACCCACATGCTTAAAGGGGTAGTGACTCAAAAGTGAAATGGGGAGAAAAGATAAATATTACACACCCACACGTACCTCTTATATGAAAACCCATTACAAGAACATTGACAGTAGATAGGGCTGGAAATAATTACCAGCAAGGATTCTTTATTTTATAAAAAAAAGAAAAAGAAAATCACTAGGATTTCTAAATCGTGGATGTTTACAGTCTATCAGAGACTGAATTTGATAGAGAGAGAGGTACTAAATCCGATGCTTACTGAATGCAGATCAAAACCAAAGGGGGAACATGTGTTGTTTAATATGAAAATATGATATTCTGTTTGCACAAGTTTGCTTTACATATAAGCTTTAGGAACCAGCATTTGTTGAACTGATGTGAGTTCATCTTTAGTGCGGCAGGAGGTCTACTGGTATGAATCAACACAGAGGGCCTGGGAGCACGCTGGTGACTGAGGGGGAAGGGAAGCAGAGGCAAGGTGTAAGTGAGCCCCATTTCTGTTTAGAAAGGCATCGACTGGTAAATATTGTACTAACTTGGAAAAAACTGGAAGGATGTTGCTAGAAGGGAATATGACATTAAATGGATTTCTTTGAGTGAAACAGTCAAAAATGACGCTTTATCTAAGCCATCTAGAATATCAATAGGGCTCCTTTGGGCAACGTGTGAATGATTAAAGGCAGTTTGACAAACTAAAACAATATTTCTTGTAGCAAAGCTGACAACCAGACCATGCCAGAATAAGCAATATTTCCCAGAAGGAATCAGAAAATCGTATTACTGCCTCTGTGGTTTACTAAGTCCTTACTCAGAAATAAAAACACAAGGGCAAGAGGGGAAAAATTATAGTAGAATAACAATAAAAAAAGAACAACACATTGTCAACAATACTCCATGGATAACCTTTTAAAGTGCATACCGCTTTTCCAGACGTGGTGTTTATTATTTAATCCTCATCACAACACTGTAGGGCACACAGAGCAGATATACTATCCCCATTTTGTAGACAAAGAAACTGATGTTGAGAAAGGTAGTATAGTTTGTCTAAAGACACACAATTTTTCTACAACATATTAAGCTAAAATCCTGGATTTCTGATTCCTAGTCCAGTGACTTTGCCACAATACCCAAAGGGATCTGAAATTTGTGATATCCCCAACTATATCAGTTCGAGTGGAAAGCAGCTTATATATTTTGCATGAAGGTACACACACAGCAATTGCACGCACTGGGGAGTTTGTGGATCAATTAACAAATATTAGTTGCAAGAAGCTTACTAGGTTCTATAGCAACCCTAAAAAATGAGCAAAGCCTGGGTCATGTTCCCAGGGAGCTACCAGCTGTGGGGCCTGAACTGTGAAGGGACTTAAGGTCATAATATGTGTTCTCAGAAGTAGTATTAGCACCAATTAAGCCTCAGAGAATTAAGAGGTAAAAGAGTCAGAAGGGGTATGTTCTTGCAGGTGAGAGTTAGGGGAATAAGGGTGATAAGACCCAGGAAAGGCACTAATTTTAAGGACTTGAATTTGAAGACCCATGCAGGGTTTGACCCATGCATTTAGGCCCATGGGAGGTCGGGAGTTGGAACTGAGACCCCCTACTTTGATCCAGGATACTCAAAGACCCTCACTCTCTGTGAAATGAGAGACTAGAGAAATACTACCCCTTGGTCACTGATCATTAGGACAAAAAAGTCTTGCATGAGAAACCAAAACTTCAAGCCTCTCCATGAAAGGGCTTGGAGTCCAAGTTCACACTACTCACATGGCATAAAAATCCCAAGGCTGAGGATTTGCCAGTTTGCAAACGGCGGAGACACAAGCCTCTGGTGGAAAACCAAGCGTGCACTCCACCGAGAAAAAGGGGAGGCTGTCTTTCACAGAGAAAGTTTCTGCCCAGTTCCCTAAATTGGTCCGTTTGATGCAAATGAGGTTTTCAAAGATACAAGTTGATTGGTAAAATTGCAAATGAGGATATAATGGTCCAGTTCTGATAGGATGGAAAAGGACTCAGTCCATTGATCGCAAGAGGAGACCAGGAACTTCTTTATAATTGTTGACTCAGGCAGCAGGACCGGCGTAGGAGGTTGAAAGCTCAGACTGTGGCTTTTCCCAAAATGCAGGTGCATGTGAGACCTCAGTCAGCAATGGCTGCTAGACTCTGGTTATGCATTTGGGCCCTGTTAACCACAAGAAATCCGTTTTGACACATACATTTCTTCTAGGGGTTCACAAGAGAAAGAGGGAAGAGAGGAAATAGAAGAGCCTTAGCTATTAACTGGTACCTTTTATTTGTTTTCGGAAAGAGAGCAAAAGCAAAAATGTTAATAAATAAGAGTGGCTATAATATCACTTCCTACACTTTTGCCTATGTCTGAAATATTTCAAAGTTTAAAATTTTTAGTATTTTGTGTTTAGAGGAGAGGCACTGTCCCTGGCCCTATATCAGAGCAGCAAGATGGCCTTGGCTGGAGCGGGGCGGGGCGCGAAATTAAAGTGTTCCTAACAATCCATGAGAGACAGCGGAACTCTCTGGATGCCAAGTTTCATGATAAAAATGAGGAATAATAAGACCATCAGGCAACCCAGGCAAAACCCTCACAGACTTGACCGACCCAGTCCTCATCGTGCTTGTTTCTTCAGGACAAGACCTGGCAGCTCTGCCACTGGTGCTTTGTAATGAAATAAAGTTCTTCCCCGTTACCGCTGATCCCAGTGAATGACTCAGCTAAAACAGAGAGGTGGCAAAGATCAAGCCGACCCTTCTTACCTCTGAAATGCCAGTGAACTGAAAGGGTCTGGCTTGATTTGGTTGTTAATTACACATTGTGTGAGACTAAAGGTCCACTTAATAAAACCAACCTCAGTGTGGTTTCCCAAATCCTGGGAGAGAGAACGAGGGAGAAAGAGAAGGAAGAGAGAGGAACCCTGTATGTTATCAGTTTAGTCTATTTGCTTGTTTTTTAATCCAGGTATTAGAATTAGTTTGTTTTTTTTTAATGTACCACACTTACTTAGGACACAGATTAATCAATATTCTTTTCTTCATGCAAACTAATGAGTGTTCAGGGATTTAAAAAAAGATTTGCCAGGGAAAAAAGAATAAAAAATTACTCTGTGAACGCTACAAGTTCTACATAAAAATAATTTAAAAGTTGGTGTAACGGTAGGCATGTTAAAGTAGTAGATTATAGGTCTTCCTACTTTCTAAATTTTTATAATAATAGTTAATTATTTCTTTTATAGCAACAACATTTTTAAGAAAGAGGCTAGCATTGCACTTCCAAAACCAATTTGTTCCACTGATTAAGAGAAATATATCTTTTCCAGTATCCAGAGGACAATCTCATAATTGCTTAAGAAATCAGTTTTAATTTAATAACAATCCATCTCTCTAAAAAAGAAAATTATAATCTATATTTTCCCCCCTGAACAAATTTAAAAAGTTGAAATAATGCTTTGAAATCACTAATACGCTGTTTAAAGAGGGCCTTTCATCAACATCAATACTGGCAATTGTCAAGGACATGTTAATAATTTTGTGAGGTACCAGTTTAGAAAGTGCAGTCTGTCATTTGTGGTTTTATGAAGACAACATTCACGCAGTCGGACTCCTGTAGAAACCTCCCAAGAAAGTCACTCAGGCAAGCAGCAACTAGCATGAAAATCAACAGCTCACATCCTTCCTCTGAGCAGGGCCACACACAGGGAGGGCCATTTACACCAGGACTAAGCACTGTTATAACAAAAAGGAATTGCCACGCCTTCTGTTTAAGGTGTAAGAAGAAGCTTAAACACGCCATTCTTATACTGTAACCTTATACTTACAGCCAGAATAAAAGCCCAATCATTGAAATCCAACTTTGTAATTCTCCCTTCAGAATGACATTATAGGTAAAACATCATGTTTAACTCTGTCATTTGACATTTTTTCATATGAAGTGGGTGTGAATTCTACTTGATTTTCAGCCACACCGTCTTATTACTGTGCTATTCACATCTACCGTGGCGATCTGAACATAAACCTGGCTATTCGCCCAGACACCTCTGTGTACAAAACACAGCAAGCTAGAAGTATAAGGGGGATTTAGAATTTGAGAACTGTAAACCTGAGAGGAAATTTAAGTACTTTTAATTTATTTAAGTATAATTGGCATACAATCTTATATTGGTTACATTAGTTTTGGGGGTATAATATAGTGATTCGATATTTTTATACCTCACAATGTGATCTAGTAATCATCTGTCACTGTGCAAATTTATCACAATATTAGTGACTATTACTCCCCTCCTCTTTTTCCCCCATCTCCCCACCCCTCCTTTCTGGTAACCATCCCTTTCGTTTCTGTTTCTATGAGTCTGTTTTTGTTTTCTTCTGTTTGTTAGTTTTAGATTTCACATGTAAGTGAAACCATATGGTATTTTTCTTTCTCTGATTTATTTCATTCAGTACAAATGCCCTCTAGATCATGTTGTCACAAATGGCAAGGTTTCATTTTTTTATTGCTGCATAATATTTCATTGTGCGCACGTACAATGTGTGTGTGTGTGTGTGTGTGTAAAATCTTTATTCATCCATCACTGGATACTTAGGTTCTTCAGTTTTTTGGCTATTGTAAATAAGGGTGCATACATGTTTTCAAATTAGTGTTTTCTTTTCATTAGATAATTACTCGTAAGTGGAATTACTGGGTCATGTGGTATATCAATTTTTAGTTTTCTGAGGAATCTCCATTCTGCTTTCTCCACATCCTTGCCAACACATGTTATTTGTTGACTTTTTAATAACCATTTGTCTGACATGAGCTTATGTCTCATTGTGGTTTTGATCTGCATTTCTCTGATGATTAGCGATATTGAACATCCTTTCAATACGTCCGTCGGCCATCTCTATGTCTTCTTTGGAAAAATGTCTTTTCTTGTCCTCTGTCCATTTTTCAATCAGATTGCTTATTTTTTTTATTGAATTAGGAGTTTCTTATATATTTTGGGTATCCAAAGCTGTAATAATTAAAACAGTTTGTTACTGGCACAAAAACAGACATATAGATAAATGGAACAGAATAGAAATAAACCCTTGCTTATATGGTCAACTAACCTATGACAAAAGAGGTAAAAATGTACACTAAAATAACAGCAGTCTCTTCAACAACTGGTGTTTGGGAAAACTTTTGCTTGCAAAACAATGAAACTGGACCATTGTCATGTACCACATACAAAAATAAACTCAAAATTTGTTAAAGACTTAAATGTAAGACCTGAAACCATAAAGCTCCTAGAAGAAAATATAGGAAATAAACTATTTAACATCAGCCTAAGTAATATTTTTAGATATGTTCCCTCAAGCAACAGAAACAAAAGCAAAAATAAACAAAGGAGACTTTCTTGAGCCAAAAAGCTCCCGCACAGTGAAGGAAACCTTTAACGAAATGAAAGACAACCTACTGAATGAGAGAAAATATTCATAAATGTATATCCAATAAGAGACTGATATCCATTCCTCCCTTTTGATTCAGAGGCACGAGTCTTGCCCAAGGTTACAAAACTGTTTAGTGAAAAAGGGAGGACTAGAAATCAGGGTTCTTGCCTCTCAATAAATAGTGATAAACATTTACTGATTCGATAAACCTGCATTTTCTAAGCAAGTTCCATGGAGCATCTCATTTAATCCTTACAATAATACTTTTGTGGAACATGCTGATATTCCTCCATTTTCACAAAAGAAAAAAGTCAAATGGGTGTGAAGAGCTCAAGCTACAAGATCACGTAGCTGGTCAGTAACAGAAAGGGGATGTGAATGGAGGTAAGTGGAGGCCAGATCTCCACTCTTATTCACTACGTCATACTTCTTTCTTCGGTCCCCATCTAATGGCATTGCCACTGCATAGACTAAGAGCAACTGAATATAAGATCCCTGAGGACTGCAGCCTCATCCCCTTCATCTCCTGCCGCAGCCCCCAGGACAGTGCCTCACACAGACTCAGCACTTGTTAAGAGTTTGATAAATGGGACTGAACTTCTCTAGGTAACAAAATTAGGCAGCTCCAGATGGACTGTTTCAAAGATCAATATGGAATTACATAACTCAGGGACAGTTATGAATGAAGGCTGATTGGAAACTTCCTGACTTAAAGCCATAATGTTTTAAATAATAAAAAGGTTGGTTTGGGGGTTTATCTGGGGTTGCTTCTTTTAGCACTTTAAAGGTGCCTAGACTATGATGAGCACTTACATATGTTATTTTATACCATTGCTTACAACAACCCTATAGGAGAGGTGCTATTTCTTAAATGAGGTTCCCATTTGTTCATTTATTCCCCTGGGTGCTTCTAAGGTCCTTCTCTTACTTTTCTCCTCAGTACCTTAAGTGGTTTTAATTTTATTTTTGTTACAGAAGTTGTAATGGTAGTGGGGGAGAGCCTACTAGGCTATATTTCAGTGAGTACAATGTCGGTCTGGAAATAATTTACCTGAAATATCAAAGACTGGCTTCCTTTGGTGTGTCTGTGTCAGTCTATGAAGGAGCAAAGTCAATACCTAGATCCTTCAGATTTTCTAAGGAATGCCTGAATAGTCCCTGTGTCTATATACTGCTATCAAGAATACACATGCAGAAAATAGGCTTACGTAGTAATTCACCATTTGCTGTGCCAATGTTGAAAAACAGGATCAGTGCCTTCCTCAAAGAACAGCCCTGGTCTATCAAACTCCTGTGTCACCATCCAGGGCACAGGATGCCTAAGTGATTTATTAGAACGCGTATTACAATAATAGCTATGACGATTAAAACCCCCATTGCAAAGAGCCCTACATAATTATCCAATTTAGTCCTCCCATCCACCCTGCAAGGTAGGCATGATTTACAGAAGATCTGAAATCCAGAGGCACTAAGATCCTTTGCGCAAGGATGCACCAAGGAGAAAGAAGCCCGGGCTGTGGGAATACAAACCCCATGGACTTCCCAACTTGCCATGTTGCCCCCCAACATCTAGGCGGCAGGCCATCCTGAGCCCCACAGGAAATCAGTGACCCCACACAGGAAATGGGCTGTGATAACAATTATTCATGAATATCACATCTTACATATGTTATTAGCTAAATCCTGAAGGCACAAAAGCCAAAAAATGTCACATCTAAAAGATAATATAATTTAACACCTTTACTTTACAAATGAAGGAAACTACTGAATGAAATTGAGATACACTAAGGTGAACTGTCCTTTAATTTGACCATCATTTGTAGTGCACCCACTATGGGCAGACCTTTGCACAAGGTAGACATACATTTGGTAGAGAGGTAAAACAATTACTCCAGCTATTAAAATAATGGGCAGGAGAGTTATATGGTGCCGTCTTCTAGGAATTTCTTCTAAGCAAACAACAAAACGTGTTTAAAGATTTATGTGCAAGCAAGTTCATTTTAGCATTATTTATAGTAGTCAAAATTTGGTAGAAACCTAAATGGCTAACAATACCAACAATAGATAGATGATTACATCAATTGTGACACAATTATATAATGGAATACTGAACAACCATTCTAATAATATTTTATAAGAATATTTTAATGATCTGAGCAAGTGCCCATGATATAATAATTAAAAACAGCAGAATACAATATTGTATGTACAGTTTGAGCATAATTTTGAGCCACTTTGCACTAAAATGTTAGTTAACAGTGGCTAATTTAGGGCAGTGTGACATGGGTAATTATTATTTTCTTCTTTACACTCTCCAGATTTTCCAAATTATCACAATGAGTATTAGGAAAGTATAAATTTCCTAATTAGGTAAAGAAACAAAATATTTTTCTGGTATGACTTGGTTGGAGCATCATCCCTTAAACCAAAATATCAGGGGTTTGATTCCTTGTCAGGGCACATACCTAAGGCTGCAGGTTCAGCACCCAGCAGGGCATGTACAGGAGGTAACCAATCAATGCTTCTCTCTCACATCAATATTTCTCTCCTTCTCTCTCTCCCTCCCTACCCCTCTCTCTCAATCAATAGGTACGTCTATGGGTGAGGATGAAAGAAATAAAGAGAGAGAGAGGAAGGGAGGGAGGGAGGAAGGAAAAGAAAGGAAAAGGAAAGGAAAAGAAAAGAAAAGAAAGTAAAGAAAAAAAAAGAGGAAAGAAAGAAAATATTTTTCAAAGTGCTTGGCAGCCTCTTCAGAGATTACTTTCACTGGGCCCATCTAAGAGTAGCAGAACACATGACTGGAAAGGTAGACAAGTAAAGAGCTAAGGGTGTGAACTTCACTCTTTTTGCATCAGGGAACTGTTGAAGTTTCCTGAGCAAAAAGGTAAAACCCAGGGCTGGGCTTTAGGAGCCGCATCCACCAAGGGGCCAAGGATGGGAAGGGAGGAGCTGAAAGCAGAATAGCCAAGGCTGCTGTGACCCTGAAGGCTGAAGGCTGAAGTGGGTGGATGATGTGGGAAAAAAGGAGAGAAGTCACGCCAGAGAGATTGCACAGGCTTGGTGCTGGCCCTTCGGGGAGCTGAAGGAAAAGCCTTCAGTCAGGGGGAGGAAATGCTGACCATCAGTTAAGGAGAGGTTTCAACATGGCCCCTTGGACTTGGTTCTGAATAAATGAAGCAGACATAGAGGAGAAAATGTTGAATCATAAACTTTGACAAAATACATTTCTCCTTAGCTCAGAAAGCTGGGAGCTGCCATCTGACTCATGGTTAATTTCATTCTGATCATGCTGAATTGCATTACTGACGTCACAGCTGTGCAGTGCAAGATGTAATAGAATCAATACTCTAATCACTCCCAGCCATGCCCAGCACAGTCCCCTGACAGAGGAGAGCTGGCAAACTCCTCAGTGTTCTTATTTTACCCTCTTTTTTCGCTTAACATTTTCTTTAAGTTTTGAAATTTGTAGTTTTACTCAGTGACTATCAGAGTCACACTGCAGAGGGGTTAAATATTGGAGAGGAACAAAGTTACTGGGAGCATGTACCCTAGAATATTCACAGTGCCATGTGTAGGGAGTGGAATGCATGGTGATAGATGGTGTTTCTTTTTTATTTAGCCATATATCTCAAGATTTAATGTTAATGCATATTAATTTGGAGAGAAAAAAGTAATCTTAAAATATCAAATTATGCAAAAAAAAATTTTTTAACAGTGGTTTGGGCGTCGGAGTTGTAACAGGAGGAACGGTGTCCGAGGCTGACTCCAGTGACAGTGTTTACAAATAAGTCATTTAAATACAGCAGCTGCTACTTAAGACACACACATCCTTCAGACTGTTCTCTTTTTAAGTGCCCCTGCACTACAATTCCTTTAAGGTCCCCAGGGCCACCTCATGCCTCCATGGCCTCTGCTCATCTTCCATCAGACATTTCTGCTGTCTTTGAATATCTCACATGGGGCACTTGGGTTTTAAACTGCCTCTTTCCTTATGGAAGAAAAAGGTTATACCCCTTTGGAGAATTTTTAGTATTTAGAAGACTATTGTTGATGATGATGATGAGAATAATGATGATGTTTCCAACTGGGACCTTCCTTCCCTACTCCCTAGGATTACACATACTGACCCCTGTCTACCTTGTCCAATAAAGGCATATGTATTGTATAAATAAATGGTAATAAATCTCTGTGAGCTTCAAGACAAATCAATGTCTCCAGAGAACTAGAGCAGTTTCCTCAGGAAGAACTTACGGAGGTCCTGATTTGTTCTTCCAGCCAAAATTCACTGACCCCAACAGCAGCCTGGCAGTGAGCTCAACAGTGAGGCGGGGCCGGAATGAACAGGCAGGGCACTTATGGCCACTGGCAGAACGAGCATCCCGCTCTTGCACTTAGAATGATAAATGCCAGAATGAGGTTCTCCTGAAGACACTTTGGAAGCTCAAGGCAGGGCACAGCCGAAATAAATCCTTACATTTATGGGCAATAGATTTTGACAAAGATGCCAAGATAATTACACAGGGAAAGAACAATCTTTTCAACAAATGGTACAGGGGCAAATGGGTACCCACATGCAAAAGAATGAAGTCAGGCTCATCTCATATCATATATAAAAATAAACTCAGGATGGACCAAAACCTAAATTAAGAGTTAAAACTATAACACTGGCTGGTGTGGCTCAGTGGATTGAGCATTGGCCTATGAACCAAAGGTTACCAGTTCGATTCCCAGTCAGAGCACATGCCTGGGTTGAGGGCCAGGTCCCCAGTAGGGGGCATGTGAGAGGTGACTACACATTGATGTTTCTCTCCCTCCCTTTCTCCCTCCCTTCCCCTCTGTCTAAAAATGAATAAATAAAATTTTTTTAAAAAAAGAATTAAAACCATAAAATTCTTAGAAGAAATCATATGCATAACTCTTTGTGACCTTGGATTACACAACAGTTTCTTAAGTATGACACTAAAAGCATAAGCAACAAAAGAAAAAAATAGGTAAATTAGACTACATTAAATCCAAACAATTTTGCATTGAAAATGATATCATCCAGGAAATAAAAAAGCAGCCCACAGAATGGGAGAAAATATTTGCAAATCTTGTATCTGATAAGGGTCTAGTACCCAGACTACATATATATTTTAAAAATCTTACAGTTCAACAATAAAAAGACAACCCAATTTTTAAAAACGTTCCAGTCTTTTTAAAGATTTTATTTATTTATTTTTAGTTAGGGAAAGGGAGGGAGAAAGAGAGGGAGAGAAACATCAATCTGTGGTTGCCTCTCGCATACCCCCAGCTGGGGACCTGGCCCACAACCCAGGGCCCAGTCATGTGCCCTGACTGGGAATCAAACTGGCAACTCTTTGGTATACAGGCCAGCACTCGGTTCACTGAGTCACACCAGCCAAGGCCAAATAACCCACTTTTTAAAGTGGGCAAAGGATCTGGATAGACATTTCTCTAAAGTAAATATACAAATGGCCAATAAGCTCATGAAAGATGCTCATTAGTTAATAGGGAAATGCAAATAAAAACCACAATGAGATGTCACTTCACACTCACTAAGATGTTTATAGTAAAAAAGAGAGGGACAATAACAAGTGTTGATGAAGATATGGAGAAACTGGAAACTTCGCACATTGCTGATGGGAATGTAAAATGCTGTTGTCATCTTGAAAGTCTGTCAGTTCCTCAAAATAGTAAAAATAGATTCGCTACATGACCCAACATTTCCCCTCCTAGTATATGTCCAAAAGACTTGAAAACATATGTTCCATGCAAAAATTTGTACAAAAATGTTCATACCAACTTTATTCACAGTAGCCAAAAAGTATAAACCCAGATGGCATCAACTAATAAATGGGTAAACAAAATGTGGTATATCCATGCCATGGAATATTATTCAGCCATAAAAAGAAATAAAGTTCTGATACATAGATGAACTTTGAAAATTATTATAAGTGAAAGGAGCCAGACATAACCGGCCACATGTATTGTATGACTGCATTTATATGAAATGTCTAAAATAAGCAAATCAATAGAGACCAAAAAAAGAAAAAACAAGTTTTGTGATTTCCAGGAACTGGGGGAAGGGCAGTGGACAGAAACTGCTCATGGGTATGGGTTTCTTTTGAGACTAATAAAAATGTTTTGAAATTACATAATTGTGATGGCTATATAACTCTAAGAATATACACAAAAAAAAAACACTGAATTATACACTTTCAAAGGATGAATGGTATGTGAATCGTGCCTCCATTTTTAAGATTAATGCATACTGAATTTTTCAGAAAAGCAACTAATCTACAAAACAAAGAAAGGTGGTGTTAGGTTTAATTTGGAAGTTTTCAGAAAATCACTTTACCCCCAGCCCCTCATCAGTATTTGAATGTAAAACACCCCAGGACTTTATCCTTCGTGGCTGTTGAGATCACAGTGGTTCTGTGCATATATGCGGGTTTGAGTACTTCATTGTTTTGCTTGAGCTTTTACAGCTTAGAGGGAATTTTTATTATAAATTATTTATTGCCTTCTAGTTCTTCATATGAGGGCATTATATTGATTTTTCTTTAATGCTTATGGTTTGATGTTATTATCTATAAATTTTGTGTCAGTATAGAAATGGGCATAATCCCATCGCATTTACAATGCGAGGCGCACTATTTAAAAAGCTATCACTGAGGATAATAGTATTGAGGACCATGGACCAATTTTCAGATCAGGCCCTCATTACGCACATGCCCAGTCACGACCATCATTTAATTATAACCCACAGCCTTCTGCTTTTCCCTTCAGCACGTAAAATCAAAGGCAGGTAACACCAGAGCAGCCCCAGCTTTCGGCATTTCCCTAAACTCAAGCTTTCACCCATCAGGCCTCTGCCCTGCAATTATAAAGACTTCCTTATAAAAGCTTAAATTGCTTTCTGTCTTCATTCACATTCAGATTTCCTGTGCCTCCATGGTTAGGGGAAAGGTGATTTTTGTTGATTGATCTTTGTATGTTTTCTCCCCTGCTCGTATTTTAAAAGTACAATGGTTATCCAGGAAGTGACTGGGGTAACCACTGTTAATTCTCAAAGAATGCAATCTTCACGTTGCTGTTCAGGCCAAGTGCCCCTCCCTAGGACATGAGGGGGGATAACTGTTAGAACTTTTGATTTTTAAGATCATAGTGAGCGTTACATTTCCTCAGCTCAGGCTGAGTATAGAAACTCTAGAGGAACAGTCTAGAGAGACAGAGAGGGCACTGGTCCAGTGTCCAAGTCTGGATTCGGGGTATATCACCACTTTAACTCTCCAAACCTCTCTTTTTCAAGTAAGATGGGAACATTAATGCCTGTATAACTGAATGTGAAAGAATTTACAGAGTGTTTTATAAGACATGTTTACTCATTTATTCATTTCTGTGTCCTGAGTGCCACCTACTTGCCACTGGGCTCTGGCTTGGTGCTGGGGATAATACAGTGCCCCAAACAGACACAACTCCGCCTACATGGAACTCAGAGATTAAAGGGGACACAGACTCTAATGAATAATGACACAATTAATCCATTATGTGGACTGCTTAATGTATCAGAGATACCATTCCAAGACAGCATTGTAGATATATATCATTTTAAAGAGCTCCAAGAGTTGCTTATTTTATGGCTATTCGACAGTTAAATTTTCTTTTAATTGAAATTGAAGACCTTCTCATTTTGTTACAGGAGACATATATTTTGCAATCATTTCCATATAATCCCTTACCTTAAGTTTCTAGAAGTGGAGTTACCAAATATATATAAATATATATATATATATGTGGTTTGTAGAAATATGTTTATTTCTAAAAAAACATTCTAGAAAGTCATACGCCCAAATAAAGTTCTTATTTCTAGTGGAAGATAATGAGTGGTTTTGACTTTCTTTTTTAGATCTCTCTAAATTGTCTGAATTTATAATAGATATATATTGTTTTATTTACGAGATGGAAAATATTTTTACATTCTTTAAAGAAACCAAAATCATCCACTTCAGAATGTGAAACTTACATTATTTGGCTCACTGAGTCATTGTAGGAGACAATGAGGAGGAGGGGCCAAGCCGGAGGAGGAGAAAGAGATGGGGATCCTGGCAACCTGGGGCTGCTAGTGGCTCCATCCAGGCAGACTATATTTTGGAATCACTTGGGGACCCCTTAGACATCGCTGATATCAGGTTCCCACCTAGACCAATTAAATACAAATCTCTTGGTAGTGAGCCTGGACATTGTTATTTGTAGAAGCTCTCCAGCCGACTCACGTGGTTCTAAATTATTCTACAAGGCTGAGAACCCCTGGGAGTCGAGCTTCAAAGACTAAGGAAATCTGTGCATCGTCCTCCTGCGTGTGACACTACTCATGGCTCAACAGCCCTCGCCGGCGATACTGAGTCAAGCCCAGGCTTTAGGGAGAAAAAAAGTTAATTGGACTAGTGAAGGCTGATCCAAATCACCTTCTGGAGCCAGCTGTCCACCTTTGCCTCCCCTCTGATTGCTTTACAGGTGGGCACACCAGGGATCAGCATGGTTCAACAGTGGGATTGCTCCAGGAAGTGGATTGAAGGTCTGATTGCTTGGGAGTACAAAGAGCTTCTATTTAAAAGTACAGTGCTAGAGTCCATATCTTGTGAAATTATAAAGCGCCTTCTTTTTCCTTTCTCCTTCTCTGTTTGTACCACCATGTGAACTTTTTCTCTAAATGAGCCTATGGAAACGAGAACACTAATTTACGTCAATGTCCTGGATTTTAAAGTACATCGGTTTGGCCATACCAGCATAGATTAATCATCATTTAGGATCCAACAAGTGAGAGGTGTGTCACAGGGGAATTGGAAGCATCAGAGAGACCCAAATACAAATGCCATTTCTCCCCAGTTCATCAGTGTCTTAAAAGAGTCCTCCTCAGTGTCTTCACAAGCTGCTTTCCAGCAGACTCCTACTTTCCAGGTCATTGGAAACCCTGACCTGCCCTCCTCCACCAGGAAACATTAGATTCTGCCTCCTTCTGCCTGGGACCTGGGTGAGTCTTCATCTCCAGATAAGGCAGTGATAGTATTTTGTGATCAGATGGACAGTCTGCTACCTGATGAAGAAACAGCATTTCTTCTCTTCTAATGTCAAAAAGCATTACCTGGGTGCTTTAAGCCTGAGTGCACCAATATTTGAATTTGACTTTTTGTTGTTGTTGAACAGAGGTCTATTTTCTGTTCATGCCAGATGGTTAAAAGGAGAGCTCCTATTCATATGAGTCCTTAAGTCACTAAAAGAAGGTAGAGGGAGGCAAATCAGTTAAATGTTGATAGTTGTTGAAAGGTTACTGGGTACAAGACATTGTGCTTGCCTCGCCATGGGTTAATATAAGGTTGGTTTATTCAAAACCATGCTTAAGAAAAAATGACAGTCTCTTAAACCGTAAATAATTGCGTACTTTTTCTTTAATAACAATATTAGCTCATGTGAACCTAATTGAAAGATCTTTTGGCAGGGGCAAGGGAGAGCTGGGAGAATTTCAAATTAAACAACAAAACTTGAAGTAGATAACACTTTAGTACTTTTAACCAAAGGTTCTTTTGATTATGCGGCATGTATTTTGTTCCCAAGGATGGAACTGTAGTAGATTGGAGGGAAGAATAACAGAGAGAGGCAACAAAAGAACAGTTTGGGATAAGCCCTTAAGAATGTTAAAAATGAGTACACCACCTACTGCTAAGTTAAGCCGTTCCAGTTTGGTCAATTAAGCTCTACAGAGCCATGACTCACCCCTACACATGCAGGGTGATGTTCTGCCACGAGGTGCTGTTCTACTGTTACTGCGTTAATAATAGAGGAACGGAAAAAGAGACTTTGATAAGGGTGAGAGAAGAAAGGTGTGCTTTCTGGTTCTGTTTGGAAAGCGATGAAGAGCCAGGAGAGCGAATTGGTTTGCGGGGGTAGAGGGGCGGGGATGGTGCATCTCTGATGACTAGAGCATGTGGCTTTAGAGCCTGACATCCTGGTCCTTCCACCTTCTAGTTTTAGAGCCTTGGATATATGCCCCAACTTCTCTGACACCCAGCGTCCTCTTCTGTAAAGGATACCATCACTGTTCTGATGTTATTTTGTAAGTTATTACACATGGACTCTACAGTTATGCTGTCTGGTATAATAGCCACTAGCCACATGTGGTTCTCTGCATTTAAATTAATTAAAGTTAAATAAAATTTCCATTCAGTTCTTCAGTTGCACCAGCCACATTTCAAGCACTCCTCAGCCACATGCGATTATGACTACCATGCTGGACAGCATAAGAACATTTCACCATCACAGGTAGTTCTGCAGGACAGGGCTGTTCTAAATGGCCTACTGCCCTGGAGCTACACTGCCTGGGCTCAAATCCCAGCTCTGCCAGTTAGTAGCTGTGTCACTCTGAGCGAACGCTTTAACTACTCTGTGCCCATATCCTCACCCTTAATTTGGAAATAGTTAAAAATAATATCTCCCCCATAGGGCTGTTGTAAGAATAACATATATAAATCAGTTAAAATCATGCCTGGTACATAGTAAGTATATGTAAGTGATGCAATTTTTTGGTGAAGTTTACCCAAGATACTATATAGGCAGCCTGTGGCACACAGAAGAGCGTAAACAAGTGTTTCTACCTCAGATGTGCAAACATAGAAGGCAGAGAGGGAAACACTCTCTTTTAAGCACTATGATTTGCATTTTAGACATATAACCATTTAACATCTCAGTTTTTAGCCTCATAATAAAAGATTCTCTTTTAGCCTGTTTTACTGTTTATCTACTTACAACAGAATAAACCTAAGAGATCAAAATAATAGGTGACTGTTTTAATCTTGTGACGTGCCTCAAGGGACGTTCCCCCCTGCTTATTTAGAGATTTCTCACTAACCAAATGGAATGGGGGTACCTGTCAGACTCAAGCCATAAGCAGGAGGGACTTACGCTGTCAGTACTAGGCTATGACAGATGGACCCCATTAAATATTCTCAATCCTAGGCTCTGAACACAGAGGCTCATTTGTTGGGATACCCTTCGGTGGTCATGTATGAAATGCAATTCGGCCCATTCCCCTTTCCCATCCTACTTGGTTCTCAAGAGATTGTGCTTCGTACAGACAGAGGTCCATGAGCTCTTGGATCTCATTGATGTAGAACATAGTAAAGTGAACTCTTCTTGGGCTGATTCTAAACATCAGGCATCATGGCCATTTTTTCTGGAGAAGGCATAACAACATAGGTCAGCCACTTCTGGCCAAGATGGAGGCATAGATTGATACACACTGTCTCCTCACACAACCAAAAGAAGGACAACAACAAATTTGAAAACAATAAATAACCAGAACTGCCAGAAAATCAAACTGTATAGAAGTCCAACAACCAAGGAGTTAAAGAATAAACATTCATCCAGGCTGGTAGGAGAGGTGGAAATGGGCAGCCAGAGTGGAGAGGATGCGTGGCAAGGCAGCGGATGGTGGACCAGGTTTGGGGCGATTCCCACATTTGCATGCAGATAAACCAGGAGGAACTGGGGAGTGAGAGAGACCACGTAACCCAGGGTTCTGGCACGGGGAAAGAAAGCCTCAAAGCCTCTACCAGAAAAAACCTGCAGGGGTTGTGGCAGCCTGAGAAGCTGCCAGCCTCACAGGATGGTTTGTTTGAGAGATCAACAGGGTCCTAGAAGATACACAAACCCACACATCCGGGAATCAGCACCAGAAGGTCCCAATTTGCTTGTGGGTAGCAGGGGAAGTGACTGAAAGCTGGCCAAGAGCCAAGCAAGCAGCAGTGTTCCCTCTCAGACCCCTCCCCCACATACAGCACCACAAGGCAGTGAAGTGGGTTGCCCCACCCTGGAGAACACCTAAGACTCCTGCCCCTCACAACATAATAGGCACACCAAAAAATATGGCCCAAAGAAAAGAGCAGACCAAAACTCCAAAAATAGAACTAAACAATGAAGAGATAGCCAACTTAACAGATGGCAGGGTTCAAAACACTGGTAATCTGGATGCTCACAGAATTGGTGGAGTATGGTCACAAAATGGAGGAAAAAGTGAAGGCTATGCAAAGTGAAATAAAGCAAAATATACAGGCAACCAACAGCAAAGGGAAGAAAACCGGGACTCAAATCAATGATTTGTAGCAGAAAGAAGAAGTAAAAATATTCAAGCAGAACAGAATGAAGAAACAAGAATTCAAAAAACAAGGAGAGGCTGAGGAACCTCCAGGACAACTTTAAATGTTCCAACTTCTGAATCATAGGGGTGCCAGAGGGGAAGAGGAAGAGCAAGACATTGAAAACCTATTTGAAAAAATAATGGAGGAGAACTTCCCCAATCTGGCAAAGGAAATAGACTTCCAGGAAGTCCAGGAAGCTCAGAGAGTCCCAAAGAAGCTGGACCCAAGGAAGCACACACCAAGGCACATCATAATCACATTACCCGAGGTTAAAGATAAGGAGAGAATCTTAAAAGCAGCAAGAGAAAAGGACACAGTTACCTACAAAGGAGTTTCTGTAAGACTATGAGCTGATTTCTCCAAAGAAACCTTAGAGGCAAGAAAGGACTGGAAAGAAATATTCAAAGTCATGAAAGACAAGGACTCACACTGAAAAACACTCTATCCAGCAAAGCTATCATAAATAATGGAAGGGCAGATAAAGTGCTTCCCAGATAAAGTAAAGTTAAAGGAGTTCATCATCACCAAACCCTTATTATATGAAATGTGAAAGGGACTTATCTAAGAAAAAGAAGATCAAAACTATGAATCGTAAAATGACAACAAACTCACAACTATCAACAACTGAACCTAAAAAAAAGAAAAAAGAAAAAAAACACTAAGCAAACTGCTAAAACAGGAACAGAATCACAGAAATGGAGATCACATGGAGGGTTATCAGCAGGGAGGGGAAGAATGGGGGGAAGGTACAGGGAATAAAAAGCATAAGTGGCAGGTACAAAAGACAGGGCGAGGTTAAGAATAGTATAGGAAAGGGAGAAGCCAAAGAACTTACATGTATGACCCATGGACATGAACTAAGTGGGGGAATGCTGGTGGGAGGGGATGTGCAGGGCAGAGGGGAATACAGGGGAGAAAAAATAGGACAACTGTAATAGCATAATCAATAAAATATATTTTTTAAATAATAGGTCAGATCTGGACTGGTGTCTTCCGGGGGAAAGGAGGAGGTCAAAGGCACCAGGGCAGCAGGTCTACCAGCCTCTTTCGGCAAGGGGTCTTCCCACTTTCAACCTGAGCTTCAGATCGCAGAGAGGGCAGCAGTCTCAGGTCAGCTCCAAGCCTGGGCCAAAGTGCAAAGGTGACCAAATAGTCCAAGTGGACTGGACAGTTCATAAACCATCCGACCGCCTACCTTAAGGAATATTTATATTCTTGTTCATGTTTGTCAATCAAATTCCCCTTTTTTTAATGTTAAACTAAAGAGCATTTAGATAGTCTATTTTCCCCTTTTGGACCACTCTTTCAGCAAAAACATCCCAGGTATCCCAGCATAGTGGTTTCTCGATGTTGACTCCCACTAACACATGGCCACATCTAAATATCATTGCGATTCCACTTAATAGTAGACATCATATTAAGAACTAAAAATGTACCAGCAGTAAGGATCTTCTGGAGGTTGTGTTCCTCCTTTCAAAATTCCATTATACTGAAAAAGAAAAAAAAATCACAACACATTATTCCTGAAGAGTGATAGGACAGTATGACGTAGCTTGCACATGGCATGCACACACAACCTGTGGCTCTCACTGCTGTGAGAGGAAATGAGAGTGTTTCAGGAGGACTTGAACAATAACTGTCTAATGCCCCTGACAGATCAAGTGAGGGAGATGAGGGCTAGAATGCATTCACTGGATTTAGCAACATGAAAATCATTGATGACCTCAGCAAAAGAAATTTTGACGGTAAGGAAGATGTGGAAGGCCTAATGGAGATGGCTGATAACTGGCAGGTTATGAAGAAGTAGAGCCAACCACAGCATGGCAACAGCTAAAGAAGGCATGGGGTTTGGGGAAGGAGGGGTGTTTTTCTTGTCTTTCACAATAAACCTGTTGAGAATAATTAGAATTCCTAGAACAGTCCATGGAGTTACCAGACTTAGTTGCTTTGGTGGATGGTCAACATGGAAAGAAAGAAAACCAAACTAAGAGAAGCCGGGGTCATAGGACTGAAGTAATTGGCCTTAGGGACAGATTTTATCCTCCCAGAGGGGATAGTGGCCTGAGCTTCTGTGGCAACTGCGAGAATCCCACCGACATCCAGGCTCCTGGTCATTCAAGCCTGCTGTGTAAGGTTGATTTCATAACCAAGTTAGAGCCTTCTCTGGGCCTGAAAAGTCAATCCTCAAAGCGAATGGAATGATAACGATAGTGTTGGCCAATCTAATTCTGTGTGGGGAGCAGATCCTAAAACAGCTGCATGGTGAAGGTGCGCAGGAGCTTAAACACAAAACCAAGGGCAGCTCTTCCTGGCCAAACAGAGGCGCATGTTTTGTTTTGAAATTTTTTTCTTCTGATTTTAAAGGAATACATGCTGGCCACAGAAAGGATGAAAATAGAAATCATTCCTAAACCCACCATACTTTATCCATAGATCCATACTTTAAAATTATAGCATGTAAATGAAATTGTATCATACTTCATACACAATTATATTAACTTTAATTTATTATATCCTGAGTAGTTTTTATGTCCTTAAATACTATTTTAGAACAATAGTTTAATGTTTGTTCATTATTTTACTCTCTGAATGCCCTATAATTCATTTAAATTTGTTTCTATTTTTGAACACTTAGGTTGCCTCCAATTTTTACCACTACAAATAAAACTGCAGTGGATGCCCCTGAGAAAAAACCTTTTTGCACCTGATTATTTCCACATGATATATTTACTTCCCAAAAACGTGTATGTCCATTCACATCCCAATATCAGGGTATGAAAGTAACACTCCTTTGATCCCCCTTATCATCAGTAAGGATTTATTGATGATGCTATTGCAGTTGTCTCATTTTTTTCTCCCCTTCGTCTCCTCCTCCCTGCACCCCATCCCATCATCCCCATGTCAACACTTTCCCACCACCACTTTCCCCAGGCCCATCCCTCCGCACCTCCCACCCTCAAACTTTCCCCCATTTGGCTTTGTGGACGGGTCCTTTATACATGTAGGATTTTTATTTTTTAAACCTTTGCCATGTTAGTAAGAGAAAATGTCTCCTTTTCTTTGGCATTTTTTTAAATACTTGTGATAATGGACATGTTGTTTTATTTTATTAAATATTTATATTTGCATTAATAATTGTACTTTATGGTACTCTGTGAGGAATACATGTGAACTTAAAAACTTACAATCTGGGAAAATTTTAACTTGACAGCTTGGAAGCAAGCACTTCTTCATTAAAAATTTGTAGGTTAGAAATTTATTTAAAAGCCCCCAAACAAAATCTGGCATTCCTCTGTGACTTGGGGCTGCCGGCATTGAAATATGCTCTCCTAGCTTTCAGATTTCCTAATGAAAAGACACAACGACAGTTGAGGAAGAAGCCCACCTCCAGAGAGGAATCTGTGGGTCGAGAGTGTATCCGAGGGCCTGAAGCTCCAAACCCGGGGTAGGTGCCGCGCTTAGAGCAGACTCGGAAGCCAGAAATGAAAAGGGCGCAGCAGGTCTCCATTTCTCCAAGCCGTGTTATGTTCCTAGGTTGTCAAAAGTCTGTGCTTAGAAGGTTTTCACTGCTCTGCTTGCGTAAAATACTGTTTAAGGTTTCCAAGGAGCTATAAGAAATGTCTACACAAAAAATAAAAATGAAAATGAAATTTATTTTTAAAAAGTACAACTTAACCTTAACTAAATTTTAATAATTTCATGTTAAAGACTTTAATATTATAATATTGTGGATTTTTAATTGTCTTTCCTTGACTTAATGATCAAAACTATAGAGAGATAATTTATTTATAATTAGACTTATTTATAGATCATTTGGTTTTCCAAAGGGATCTGTAAAGACATTCAATGAAAATAAAGAGTTTTCTCATTTGTAAAATCTGAGACTTGGGTCAAATGATTTCTAAAGTTTTGTGTTTTTTGATTTTATGTACAGAGTAATTAACAAAGAAAGTCATCTTACATTGTAATAGATGTTTCAAGAGAGCAGGGATTATTACAAACTGCTATTGTAAGTGATATCTTTTATAAAGAAATATTTTATGCCTAGTACTCTTTTTAGTTCTATGGAGGCAACTTTTTTTCCTACAAATATTTGTTGATTACCTAGAGTGTGCCAGTCACTGCTGTAATCACTGGGAATTCAGCAAAAAACAAGATAGACAAAAATCCCTACCTTCAAGGAGTTTACAGTCTGGAGGCGGGACACAGAAAATAAAAATATAAATAAGGGTCAAAAAGAGATAAATTACTCAAAAATACAGGAGATAGATACATATAGATAGAACATGAGGGGAGGAAGATGACAGACAGGGTTACTTGTAGCTCAGATGGTAGAGGAAGATTTCCCTCCATGGAGGTGACATTTCTGATGAGACCAGAATCATGAGGAGAGAGACATGCAAAGACGTAGGGCCAGGTAGAGGAAACAAGTACAAAGTCCCCGGAATAATGAAGAGTTCAATGTGTTTCAAGAACAGAAAGGAGGTCAGTTGTGGCTGAGCCAAGAGGGATGGTGGCAGGAAATGAACTCAGAGATGAAGTGGACACCAGAATGCGTGGGGCCCTCTAGGCCGGGGTAAGGAACCTGGATTTCATTTTCTTTGCTGTGCAAAATCATTTGGAGGGTTTTAAGGAGATCCTAGCCTGTAAGCATGAAACAATCCGGGCAAGGCAATTTAAATTATGTTGCGTCGGGGGTCCCACAGGAAATCACAGAAGAGGAGGCCCCTGTGGTTAACACACATTTAATGACAGATGGGATAAAGCTGAGTCCCAGAAGAACATGAAAATGTTAATAGCTTCATGACAGGGAGGGGGAAACGGTGAGAAAAATAGAAAAAAAGAAAGGCTAAGAAGTATAATCGTTGGGGTGAGTAGGGAAACCTGCTGAATCCACTGGATGGTCACTTTATTACCATGCCTGTCTGTCTGGCCAGCCCGGGAGCTCCTAGTGAGAGCACAGGCCATCTTCTTCCTCTTTCTTGTCTCCGCATCTCACACACATGGTGCCAGACATTTACCAGGTTCTCTGAACCCATTAAAACAGATGGCGTGTGTTGAGAACAGTGCAAACCAAGAGTAGAGTGGGGCTGGTTATGTGGAGTCAAGCTTTGTTGAGAACCGAAAGTTCATGCAGCATATATAATGACCCAATTAAGGTTCTGTCCACTTGGCTGTTTATTGCTGTATCACATAAAAATGGTCATTATCAAAACTTGGTCTACTTGAAATTACCTGACTTAAAATGCAGACTCTTTAAATTGTAGAAATCTCTTTTGGGGGCAGTGGAAGAAATCTCAAAGAGGCAGGTGGCCAATCACCAGAATAACTGAATCCAAAGTTCGGAAGAGGCCTGTGTTTGGGTTAAGACATAATGAGAAGAGAAAATAAAAGCGGTTTCAAACGTGAGCTGAAACCCAAAGGCACAGAGTCAGGTATTCAAATTGCAGTTACTGATCTGTGAGGGAGCCTCTCACATAGGCAACTCTATCTAGCATATCCAGGGAAAGTAGCTTCAGGGATGAACCTACTTAAGGATTTTCCTGAACAATGCAGGGGAAGCCAGCTAGTTAGCTGTGTGAATAAAAGCATTCAGAAGACTCCTGGGGTGAAGAAATTACCTTTGAGGCCAAGTCACTAGAAAGAGCTTTCAAGAATATTTAAACACTCTTGTCCCTTCCCTGGCTCCTAAGAGGAAAATTTATTTTAAAGGAACATCGCCACATAAACAACGAGGCAAATACTTAACTTTCTTTGGGAATCACCCCAAGCCTGACAAGAGAGTGATACTGTACACAGAAAGCATAGGGAGCTTCGTTCGCCTTCTTAGAAGTGAAGCGGCGAGCCCTTCTCATGAGATCCTTTCTGTCAGTCTCTGGCAGTTTATGGGTTCACATGAGAAGAGACAATTCCCAGAGCTAGCATTATTTTGCATCCTGTCTTCAGAGGTATATTGAGCTGTTTTTTGAGATATTCTGGAGAAGAAAAAAAGAAAAGAAGAAACAAAATGGAGCAGTAAGGCATGGAGGTCAGCAGACCTGCCAGCGCCTGGTGTGTGGCCTTGGATAAGTCATGTCAGTGCTCGGGCCCCAGAGCTGCTCACCTGAAGGCAGCTGACTGGGTTCCTCCACAAAGGGTACTCCTGAGGAATCGCTGCAGGTAGCTATGGTTTGGGTCGGGGTGGGGGAGGGTTGTTTGTTTACTTGCTTGTTTTTAATGAGGGACAGAATTTTGGAGAGAAGGTGTGGAGAAAAGCTGAGCCAAGATTTTCAGGAAAAGAAAGAAAGAAAAGAGAGAGGAAGTTTGCCAGAGAGTGGGGAAATAAGAAGGGAGATATGTCTAAAGAGTGGTTCTTAATAGGTGTGTAGGCTGAATGATGACCCCAAAAGATGTCCTTGTCCTAATCTCCAGAACCGGTGATTATGTTACTTTATATGATAAAGAGGACTATGCAGAGGGGATTAAGATGAATATCTTGAGATTATCCTGGATTAAATAGCTGGGCCTGATACAGTCACAAGGATCATTTATCGAATAAGATGGGATTTGCCCATTCCTTGGGCCAAAAGGGGGCAGGTCAGAGAAGAAAGAAGATGTTATGCAGCTGGCTTTGAGGACGAAGAAGAGACCACAAGCCAAGGAATGCAGGTGGCCTCTAATTTCCAGAAGCTGGCAAAGGCAAGGGAACAGATTGTCCCTTAGAGCCTCCAGAAGGCCCTCAGCCCTGTAGACTCAGGACTGTAAGATAATAATTTTGTGTTATTTTACACTAAGTTTATTATCATTTTTGTTACAGTAACCACAGGGAACAGAGACAGGAGGGATTTCTGTGTGATATAGGATAGCATTTCTCTATTTTTGTCAGGAAGGCTTCAGTGACGTGTACTTACCCCTCAGTATCTCAGAGGTCCAGTTGGAGTTTCTCTCTGGGGTATGATGACATCCTGAAATTGGCATCCAGCCCAGGTGGATGCAGGTTGGTTTCCGGAGGCTGAGCAACATTTAAGTTAATTACATGTGACGTGAAGGTGTTGTTCTGGGTGATCTCAAACATCCCATGATTTTCATCATTTTAGAATGTCCTTTCAGATCACGCTTGGGGTAGGGAGATAAGAATTTTTGTGGAAAAATCCACCTTAGGCATCACCTATGAGTGCACTTTGTAACCTGTAGTGATGCATTAAAAAAGTAAGTCATTATCATATTTTTTAAATGAGAAAACAGAATGTTCAGTGAGCTGTGGCCTACTCAAGATCTCAGCAGTAGTTTGTGCTCACTGTATGATGGTGCCCTCTCACCTTTTACAGCGTTAATTTTAAAAATCTGTGTGTGTTTGAGAAGTGGCCTATGGGCTCACCATATCTCCCAGTAACTTTTGCATGCAGTTGAACTCCTAATAACTGGAATGCTTAGGAAATATGTTCTAGCTAACTTGACTGGCTAACCAAGTGTGAGCCAGAAAAAGTATTGTTATATTACCCTTCCTGTCTAGAGGTTTTCCAAACACCAATGGCTTGCTCTCCTACCTTGGTACGACCAGCGTGGCAAGCAGCTTTGGGTCCATTTTTGTTCCTTGCCAAGTCTCTCACTGTGTCTCAGCCATCCTTTAGGGCATTGGTCACTGATTCAGTGCCTACAGTGATAAGCTGCTTTGTAGTTTCTAAACTGCATCCACAAGCATCATCTTGTTAAATCCTCATGACAACCCTACGAGGTAACTAGTAGATGAGAAAACTGTAGCTCAAAGATTTTGGGACTCACCCAAGGTCACACAGCAGAGTCAGAGTCTAAGTCTCAGTGTTCTGCTTCAACCCCAGTGCCTCTCTCCAGAGACATAGGCAGTGTGCTTGGTCATCCTCGATCCCTCCCAGCCCGAAGATTTCCCCATGGATCAACCAGGGTTCCAGCGGCAGGCAGATGGCTCAGGCAAATCTTGTATTTTGAAGAAAGTGTGATAAAAATAACTATACTCTACAACGGTGCAGGTAGAGCAATCACGGGGCCAAGTGTATTTCCGGAGGCATCACACTCTACCTGGAAGGGCAAAAGGAGAGAAGAGTAATCAGACTCAGAGAGATAGGGCTGTGGGGAGGGGGCCACCCGGCAGGAGCCACGGGCTTTTGCGGATGGACACAGCGACCCGGTAGAAGGGAGCTGAAGACAAACACCACGCCTCTCCCTCCTCGCCCTCCCGATCGCATGCTGGTGCCTCCCGTTGCCCAGTCCAACCAGAGTGCCAGGAGCCTTGCGTGTGGGCTGTGCCGGGCAGCATCCCAGGACACAGCTAGTAGGTGAGTGAGAGAGAACCCGGGAGGACAACCAGAGGCAGACTGCTTACGCCCCCGGAAACTCTGCTGTGTCTCAGTTCCTGATATTCTCTACCTAATATTAATGTCTGGTATGGCCATAACAGCCACGATTGAGCTGAACACATAGTAGGAACTCATTAAATACTTTCATGCAATGATTTAGTTAATAGAATTTCATAGACCTTTTACAGCGGCATGCAAAGATTCAATGATTTTTTGTGTGTGGTTTGCCTCTTCTTAAAGAAGGCTTTCTCATTGGAATGATATTAATGGGGTATTTTTCCTTTCTCTGGGTTCTGGTTTTCTGTTTTGTTTTTGGGGGTTTGTTTTTTTTTTGTTGTTGTTGTTGTTGTTAATATTACTAAATGCACAAAGAATAGCACATGATGCCATGTAGGAACCTGAGGTTTTGGACCTGCAAGGAGTAGGAGAAAGGAGTGAAAGGAAAGGGCTGGCTGTGATTTCCTCCCTGGCTTGGGGGCTGGAGGACAGCGGTGGCGTCTCAGTGCTAAAATAGACAGATCTCTGAACAAGCTTCCCTCACTCTTCCCGCTAAAGTAGATACCAGGCATTCTCTTGAAAGTGTTTTCACAACAGTTTCTGCCAAATAAACACACAGATGATATTCTCACCCCCTGGAGTGTTGACAAACAGGGAAGCAGAATGGGAAACTTTTATAAGCAGAGATAGTGTCCCAGAGTAGGTAACAATCAATCCTCGTAAGGTTTTTAAAAAAAATTTATTTATTTCAAGCAAATAAATTTCAAATGGCTTCTTACCGTTTTGTACTGCTTGGTGTCAGAGGCAGATTAATTTGGGATTTATACAGGTTGTTAAAGGAAATCAATATTTGTATCTTTACAGAATTAATTATGGAAGTACAAGAACAAACATAACAGAGTCTCTTTAGGTTTATGCCTCAGATGCATAGACTTCTGCCCATTCCAGGAAAAAAAAAAGCCTCAAAACAAAATGCAATTGTTTTGCCTTGTACATAACACGGGCTTAACGAGATAATCGTCACAGCTGTTGATATCCTCCATTATAAGGAAAGTATACAATCTCACCCTTTGCCATGCGACCAAAATGACTTCTATGGGAAGGGTATGCAACCCACCCCATTAACTGCGGGCTTGGTCATCTGACTGACTTTAGCCATTGGGAGGTCAGGGGAAATGCCCCTTCCAAGCAGAAGCAGAAGAGGCATCGCACACCCCACACTCGTCCTTGTTCCCGGCCTGTGCAGGAGAGAGCGGTGTGTCAGGCAGGCATCGCTCCTCTGGCCTGAAACCCAGGAGACTCACAGTCTGGACTGACAAAAAGACCCGAAGCCAATCCACAGCCTGGGGCAGGGTCTCAGCAAAAGATAAATGTCATTGTTGTGACACACTGAATTTGAGATTGTTTGTTACTATAGCAAAAGCTGGTTAAGGTGCTCAATACCTTACTAGAAACAAAGAGAAAGAGCAAGCTTTAAAAAGGAATCCGAATTGGTGTGCCCTCTTTTGTATAGAGTCTGTTGTCATAGATTCAAACTCCCCTTTAAAGACCTTCCAAGTAAATCGAAGCCAGCTGTATCTGAAATTACATGTACAATATAAATGGGCTAGCACACTGTTAAGTAACATGGTGGGTTATCAAAAAATGCGTGAGATGGGTTTGATTTATCAAACACTTAGCAAAGATATGAGGAGACTAGTAATCTGAAATATCAGAAACCCTGGTTTTTAAGCCAATTATATATCTGAGTGAATTTGTCAGGCACCAACATCAACATTTTATGATTTAGGGGACATGTGCACACACCCACAGAGGACAAGACATCTTCCTAGTCACTCCGTCATGGTCCAAAAATGTCAAGTATGGTAAACTGTGGCCTGCCCAAGAAGTACAAAACAGAATGTGATTGATCTAGAAGTTTTAACATGTGAGACACTGCTGGTCGCTGAAGAAACTGAAGATGTTTAGTCTGGGAACAATAAGACTCCAAGAGATATGTTGATTGCCTTCAAAAACTTAAAGACTTTTCCCAGAAGCAGATTAGCCATAATCTGCATAGAAACAAAGAGCAAAACTGGGGACAAGAGAAGAAAGTTACCAGGACACGGATCTCAATCCAACTTCTTCGGGCATTTTGTTAGGGCCAGGCAGACCCTATCAGACACTCCTGATCTGTATCTGGCCACCAGTGTAAAGTCATAGCGACTGACAGACCAGCAGACCCACAGTCAGGGGGCAAACACAGAGCCATACCTGGCACACCTGGAAGGACTGGAGGAGCAAAGGAAGCAAGGGCCACAGCAGAGACTCTACCATCAAAGACTGAGTGAGTCACAGGCATAAAGGTCAGAAGGGGGCCGCGCTTTCAGGGACAGGGTGCTGACGATAGGTGAATCCCTATGTCCTAGCCCCCTGACTGTGTGTGTACGTCTTGGGCAGAAAAGTCAAGGGTACAGAAGAATGAGAGGAACATAACCCCAAAGGCCCAAGCAAATCTTCTGAGATGCCCCTTTAGATAACAAAACACAAGAAAGGAGAAAACCACTCCCTGCAAACATAAGAAAGGCAAGCGTGAGTCCCTTGCAGAGAAAGCACCAGGGCGTTCGGTCTGCAGCCAGAAGAAACTCGGGGGAGTTTCAGCAGAGAAAAGGCGTGGATAAGGACCGGGCAGCAGGCCAAGGGTCCTCTGAGAGCTACCCACGGAGGTGGAGGCGGTGCGAGAGGGTGTCAGCAGATGGGGACCGAGGTACCTGGTCAGGTGCCAGAGCAGGGTAGTTCGAGATAAAGCTCCCATGGTGCTCGCTGCTGAAAGCATCCCACGTGCTGCCTCTTTCAATCCCTACCCGCGCCCTGTGAGCTCGGTACCCTTATGATGCCATTTTACAGATGGCAATACTGAGGCATCGTTGACTTGGCCCAAGGTCACTGAGCTAGTAAGGGCAGAGCCAGAATTGGAGCCCAGGGAATCTGGCTGCTGAATTATGTCCTTAAGCAGAAGCCAGGAGCTCAGCCCAGAGGAGGAAAAGCAGTGAGGCCGGAGGGGAGAAGGGTCAGTGCAGGACCCCAGGACACAGAAGTTGAGGGAGAGGCTCAGAAGGCTCCTCCCTGACCCTGCGGTCATCAGGTAGAGCTCATCAAACCGGGCACCTTTCACTCTAACTGTAACCTTGGTTTGCCGGAGGACACTGATTAGAAGAATTCTGTAGAAATCATACTTGTCCAACCAACTATGTGAAGAGGCTGCTTCTACCAGCCAATGTTCCCTGCTGCTCCAGATGTTTCAGCAAAGGCTAGACACTCACAGGGAATGTCATAAAGAGATTTCAGTAATCCCTTAGTGTATTTGCAAAATCAGGCAGGAATGATTTGGGGCTGTTTACTGTTTTGTTATCCTTCGTTTCCTTCCTCTCCTCTCCTCCAAAGGCAGACTCCCGTCTAATTCGATAATCCTACCTCAGTGAACTTCTAAGCCATAATTATTTTCATCCTTACCCAAACCTGCTCTTACCATCATTATACTTGGAGCCCGCCAAACCCTCCAGCATCCCAGCAAACACCACAATGATGACTCTCTTCTCCCAGAGGTCTTGTAAGCCTTCCTTAGTTAAAGCTGTGAAGTATTTTGAGAAACCTGAATTAAAGCACTGGAGAAAACACAACACGCATTTATTGCTCATCTTGGAAAGACAACATCAATGAGCTTCCAAAACTCTTTGAGTAACGTAATCTGGAGGTAATGAATATGGATCTTCTCAATAGTCACTTAGAAGCGTGTTTTCTCTTGCACATTTTGTTCCCTCCAGTAGATTTCCAACCAAGACAGGAAATGCCCCAAGCCCCTGCTTGGGACAGTAAAACAAGCACTGAGGAGAATTACGCAGAGGGAACAGAGCCAGGAAGGAATCCTCGCCACCCTCAACTTCTGTTCTACTCAAGTCTCAATGTTTTTTCACCATGGTTTCTAATTGTCTCCTAAGTAGAAGCCACCACCTCTCTAACAAGCCCGGTTCATTGCTTAGTGTCCCTGTGACAGTTTCTGATGAAGGCCGATCAGGACAAGTATCACGGAGGCTGTCTCCAGACAGCATAGTATCTGTGGCCACTGCCAGCGGGAGACAGACGCTGAGATGCCCAGCTGCCTGCCCAGGAAGAGAAACAGGATGGATCTGCTGGACTGGTGGCCCCAAGGGAAAAATGGCAATGTGTTAGTCAGAGTTCTCCAGAGGAACACAATCAATTAGGTTATATACGCGTACAGGTATTTATGAGGTGATTTATTATAGGCATTGGCTCACACGTTATGGAGGCCAAAAAGTCCCACGATTAGCTGCCTGCGAGCTGCAGAACCAGGGAAGTCGATGTTGAACTGTAATTCAGCCTGAGTCCGAAGGCCTGGGGGTCAGGAGGGAGCTGCGGTATAAGTTCCAGTCTGACTTTAAAAGGAACCAGGAACACCGATGTCCAAGGAGAGGAGAAGACAGACACCTCAGCTTAAGCGGAATCAGTGAATCCACCCTTCCTCTGCCTTTTTCTTCTCAACGGACTGGACGGTGCCTGCCCACGCTGGTGAGGGCCATCTTCTTAGCCTGCCAGTTCAAACACTGGTCTCTTCCAGAGATACCCTCACACACACACCCAAAAGTAATATTTGACCAGCTATCTGACATCCCTAATTCTAGTCAGGCTGACATGTAAAATCCATCATCACAGGCAATACCTGATTTTCCATACCCAGCACTTCCATCATGCCTGGTGGTATAGGGCAGTGGACCCAGCCCTGCCTTGTTAGAATCACCTGGGGAGCTCTAACAAATCCCTATATCTAGACCACACCCGAGATCAACTAAATTGGGGTTTCTGGGGTTGGGGCCAGGCACCAATGTTTCTGAGAGATCCCTGGGTAATTCCACACTGTGCAGCCAGGATGGATTCCACACTGCCTCTCTCAGCAGCAGGAGCACACCTCACTCACCTTGTACATTCATCCTGGGACCAACTTATCATCAGGCACGATCCCTCAGATCAGGGGTCCCCAACCCCAAGCCCCGGAGCCACAGGCCCGTATAGGCCTAGGCCTTGTTAGGAACCAGGCCGCACAGCAGGAGGTGAGTGGCCGGCAGGCAAGCAAAGATTCATTCTCATGAAGGCCTCAGCTCTGCCTCCTGTCCTCTCCCTCCCACACTCCCACCCCTGTGTCCCCATTCCCCCATCTGCCACCCCCACTACATCCATGGAAAAATCGTCTTCCACAAAACCAGTCTCTGGTGCCGAAAAGGTTGGGGACCACTGTATGGACTCAGTTAACTTTGCACAGCAGCTATAATGAGCTTTTAAGAATATAAATCATGTCATGTCACTCTAGAATAAAACCCTCCAGCAGCTTCACACTGAATGTAGCGTAAACTCAAGCCCCTCGCCTTGGCTTGCAAGACCCTTAGCCGTCTGACGGTGTGCACGCCAAGCAGGAGAGCCAGGAGTAGTGATGTGAGCTCTGTAAGTGGACGCCCCAGAGCCACGTGCTGGCTCGGCCTTTGTGAAGTGAGTGGACCTCTCCCAGCCTCCACTGCTTCATCTGTAAAGGCAGGTTTGCTGTAAGGATTAAATGAGTCAACACACATAAAGTTGTCACAGTGCTCTCAGGTCCTTCTCCTCGCCCTGTCCCAGTCTCACTCAGCTCCCAGAACAACCACTCCTGTTCCCCGCTGTGGGCCCCTGCAGGAAGAATGACACCTGGTGTGACTGGCTCCTCTTTGTCACTCAGGAGCCAGTGTCATGACTGTAGAGACCCCCTCACCCCTTCATCACCCTGTTTGATTTCCTTTGTAGCCTGTATTCATTTGCTAAGGCTGCCATGAAAAAGTGTGACAAACCGAGTGGCTTAAGCAACAGAAATTGATGACCTCACAGCTCTGGAGGCTGGCAGTCCAAGACCACGGTGTCGGATTGGTTCCTTCTGAGGCTATGAAGGATCTGCTTCATGGCTTTCTCCTAATCTCTGGTAGTTTTCCAGAAATCTTTGGCATTCCATAGCTTACAGATGTGTCACCCTGACCTTCACCTTCATCTTCACACCTTGTTCTCTGTGTGTGTGGCTCTGTGTCCAAATCTCTTTTTACAAGGACACCAGTCATATCAGATTAGGTGCCCACCCTATTCCGATATGACCTCATCTTAACTAATTACATCTGCAATGACTCTATTTCCAAATAAGGTCGCATTCTAAGGTACGGGGCATTAGAGCTTCAACGCAGGAATTTGAGGCAGTCACAATTCAACCTATAACATAACCCTTAGCCCTCTCTGCAACCAGCTGGTTCTATGTCTACTCACGTATTATATTACACGTGTTGTCTCTCCTCACTGAATGTCATCATTTATATTGTTTGATTTTCCTGCAACAGTCATGCTATGCTTTTGTAATAGGAAAAAAAGCTTTTCAGAAAAACAAACAAAGGCCCTCCTTTGTGTTGTGACTTAGCTCACCTCCCATTCTAGATGGGAAGCTCCGTGAGAGCATGTCCCACGTCTCTGTACCCCTGATCCTAACACCATGTCTGGTACATAACGGGTGTTTCGTATAGGCTGGCTGAGTTGAAATTAAGCAGATAATACCTCAAATTCCCCACAAGAGCTCAAGAGCTCAAGCAAAGCAGGTGTTTTTGCAGCTTTCCTGGTATGCATGTGACACACTTTCTCACCAATGTAGAAATCTTAAAAAAAAAAAAAAATGCTGCTGACACTCTAGGCTTTTCAATGACGCTGGCATAGACAGTGGCTCTCAAGCTGGACTGACATTTCAAGGTGGTGTCAAGAATTACAACACAGCATGAAGCAATACTGTCAGATCCAGGAGGAAGTTTAAGCAGTAGAGCCATCACCCAACCCCTGTCAACCAAACTGCCACATTTCACATGCTTCTCCTAATTAGATAGTATTTGCAAAAGCTTTAGAAACAGACAAGTGTTACATTAAGTACTAAATGGTATTCATTAACACTGGTAGATTATGTGGGCTGGTATTTATTATAAATGTAAATGTCCTAGTCTTATCAGCACAGTACAATATTCAGCTGTACTTTACATTTTCCTTTATAGAAGTTTATAACACCGCTGGCTTCCAAATAAAGTAGCTTCATACAATTTTCTAACTTGACAAAACTTTTGACATCATTTAACACAATAGTTCTCAATTCTAACAGACCCAACACCTCTCTTTTGTGATTAGTGTTTGTCGCACCCTTCATTAATGTCCTGAAGCAAAACTCATGGAGAATCTACCTGTAGATAATGTATTTCAGTACGTAAACACTTGGGCATGCCTAAATGAAGTTGTCAGATGCTTGCATGATATGAAGAAATACTGCAAATGGGCTTATTCCAAATGGCAAGCTGTTACACGTGTGCAGTGTGGGAGCTGCAGTGCCATGTGGGATTGCCATGGGGGCACTGGTTTTCTGAAATGGTGAAGAACTCCTCTAAAAAATTTACAACCTTCCTTAAATGTATTCTTTAGTTGCGTTCCTGAAAAATTCAATGAACTTGTGTATTAATACCACCACCCCCCAAAATTCCATGTGTTTATATGTAAAACAGAGTTAGGTTTTAGGTTCAGGTCATCACAACCAGAATTTTCATCTATAGGAATGTCTGATGAGATATTCCCACACGTTTAGAATCTCGGGTCCAGCCACCAAATGCCTGGGGCACTCTCCCATCCCCAATGTTTGAGAGCAAGAAAATGTTCAAACATTTTTCATTAGGTCAAGTGAAAATTTCAATTATGCTATTCATTCATAATAGTGAACCTGTTGGTTACTTTAATTCATACATTGTCTGTATGATTAAAGATAGATAAATTAGAGCCCTGTTCATCATTCATTATGTTAAGAAATTTTTTAATAATTTTGACACATTTTACTAACCTTGATTTGTATTTATTTGTATTTTTCTGGTTATTAGACTAATATATGCTCATTAAAAATATATTTGGGCATGTACACAATGAAAAAATTTTTATTTTATTTGCGCGCAGGATTCCAAAACATCCCCATGGGATGGATGGCAGTGGCCCTCTTGAGAGTCCTAGAGCTAGTTTTACATTCTTATGTAAAAAATGAGGATATCGTGCCCCCAAAGGGCATGCCCAAGAGTCACAGACCAAGTCTTGGCTAAACTAGGTAAAACGTTCTCAGAGTTAGGACAGATGAGCACGTTCCATGTGCCGGGAACTGTTTTAAGCTTGTTTCCGACATACCCTAATTTAATCTTCACATAAACACTAGGCTGACTTTCTTATCCCCATTATACAGTTGAAACCAAAGTACAGAGAAGTGAAGTAACTTAGGCAAGGTCCCAGAGAAGCAAGTGGCAGTGTGCTGACTGAGATCAGCCTCTTCAGAACGACTATGCAACACAGTGCGAACTACAGACTATCATTTAGGAGTGGAGGGGACACAAAGCGGGAAATTCAATGCTCCTGTGTATGAGTAAACAGGATAGGCCAGTTCTCCCAGCATGCCTCTGAGTCATGGTTTCTTCCCCACTTAGTTTCATTGCCTTTCTTGTGTTTTTCCTGCAGATATTCATGCCAAGGAGAAGGCTGTTTTGGGTCCCTCTGGACCTTCCCTAAAGGGAGATCGCTGTGCACTAGATGAGCTTCAGAAGCACCCACTAAGGCTTCCATAGCCCTCTTCCATCAGCTGACCCTCACCGGAACCCCTACTGCTCAGGATGAGTGGCTTCCTGGCCTCCCTGGACCCCCGGCGGGTGCAGTGGGGGGCTACCTGGTATGCCATGCACTCCAGGATCCTGCGCACCAAACCAGTGGAGTCCATGCTGGAGGGAACAGGGGCTACCACAGCACATGGCACCAAGCTAGCCCAAGTGCTCACCACCGTGGACCTCATCTCTCTTGGCGTTGGCAGCTGCGTGGGCACTGGGATGTATGTGGTATCTGGCCTGGTGGCCAAGGAAATGGCAGGACCTGGTGTCATTGTGTCCTTCATCATTGCAGCTGTTGCATCCATATTATCAGGTAAGGGTACCCGTGCTGCAGAAAGCCTGTGCAAAGCATGCTTGCTGGCCTGTGACTGCTCATCCCACCATTCTAGAGTATTTAGTGGTGAGCTGTATGAAGTGACAGAGAAGTGGTTATCATGCCTCCTTTGTGCCTAGACTACCGGGGAGTTCAGGGACAAATTTTGGCTCAACTGTAGTAGCTACCCTTTTCATTGGTTTTTTGTTATAAATACTTGTTCTGGTGCCCAGCCATCTTCCAACTTCCTGTTCCCCATCATGTCTTAATGGTCCCATTTTTATTATAACTTTCCTTTCCATTGAAAGATAGGTCAATTCTTTTATAGAGGAGGGCAGTGAATATAGCTAGGATATAAATAATAAATAAAAGATAGGGAGAGTAGCAAAATAAGTCAGTAGATCTGATATGATTGGGATTTGATCAGCCTCAAACTTGTACTGTGACCCTGCAGCAAGAGAAAACCAAGCTAGAGATGTAAAGCCATTGTGAGACCCACAAAGCCCCATCTGCCTCACGGACTGATACTCTACAGAGGCAGCTCAACTACCACCTTCTCTTTCCTGGAGAAAGAATCATAAAACCCATTGTCTGCTTTTTAATGAGGTACCAGGATTTAGCATTTATGATCTATGAGATGGTTTTCCTACTTCTTTTCCCTCCTCTTCTCTTGAGATGTGATCCACACAGTACCTTCCCGGAATACCAGAGGTAGGTCAATGGACGACTTGAACAAGAAGGAAAAGGAAAATATTCTGCTTCTTGATTATTATAATGCAAAAGCATGGGGTAGATCATGTGGTTCAGCCCATGAAGGGGTGAATGTCATGGTCTTTTCAAATGTTTCATGAGACATAGGAATGCTACTTACACTGGGAGGTCTGTGTGCTAATACATACACCATCACGAGAAAAGGATGCATTAATATTGTATGTCCAGATGAAATAGGCTTTCCACGTGGGATGCACAGACTAGAAACAGGCAACCAGAAAGTGTACTGGTTTATATTTGACACACTTTTAATTGATGAGGGAAATATTTCCAGACCGATTTTTATCTGTCTTCAGTCATGGCTTACTTCCCTGTTAGTTTTACCACCATTTCCTTTTCTAAAATCATTCTCTCATATGCATGAATATTTTAATAATATAAATTCCTGCAGAACAAAGGATATTTTCCTTATAGATGAAAATAAGGCATTTGTTTAGATGAATTTCACAGATGATTAAAATTCTATTAACTTGATTGCAACCATTTTCAAACTTATTTGGCAAAGAAGTTATTTGGGAGAAGGCACCAGATTTTTCCATAAATTTATAGACCTAAAAATGTTACCATATAGAACAGACTAGCAATAGTAGGACAAAAGGCAGACATATAATCAGGGTGTCGTACAGAGGGCGTACAGCCGATGGCTAAGAGTCCTGCTCAGTTAATACAGGCCGCACAGCCTCCTCTATATCCATCCTATTGTGGCCCAGTCCCCTAAATCATGATGATTCCCATGAATGAATTGCCCACATCTTCTTCTTCATGATGCTGCATTACATGTAGAAACCAGAATGAGGCCGAGTTGAATTCCGGGAGCCTGCCCCCCCGTCACAGTGCTCATGTGTGACCCAGACATTCCTGCTGCTCAGGTGGGTCTCAGGCTGGACCAGCCAGTGTTGCACTGTATCACACCAAGAACCCTGATTGTGCACCCTTTTTCCAACTTTGCATTTACTGAGGTCACGTGGTTAACTTGAAATCAGCTATGGTGGGAGTATTTATAATACGGAAACTGGCAAGTGCTACAAACCAAGATTTGCTTGTTTTTAGATAGTTGGGTTTTAGCTCCACCGAAGGCCCTGGTACTACTGCCCAGTAATGGGTGCACCAAAAGAAAAGCCTGCTTCTTCCCTAACCGGGGACCCCCTTCTCCACAGATGGCCACATGCATAACATTTCTCTATACTTTGTGACTAATTCATTTCCCTACAGAGGCCGGTCAGGTTCTTCCTAGAGCCCCAGCCAGGGCCAGGACCAAAATAACTTGTGCTGAAGTTAGCATATTTATAACAGGCTTCTTCAACCTGTCCTCTCACTCTATTACCCTTTGTCACTAAACTAAGGGAAGTCCCCCTCCACTGTCCTCTTTCTGCTCCTATGTCATCATCCCCATATTGCCTCTCCCTTGACAGCTTCTCCGTATCACAATGATCAAACTCTCCTTCATTCGTGGACTTTTTAATATGTGGTCCTTTTCTTCTTTTGGCCAGAAATTAAAGCAGGTTCAACCCTGAGGACGCCATTGCCCTGCCACCCAATCTGGGGGGAACGCCATCCCACCCTCCTCGCCCACTCACAAGGTCAGGAGGATCCGCGTCCCCACTGCCTCTTCCAGATCCCTACTCTTCTGCCATCACATCAAAGTGCCACCGCTGCCTTGCCGTGTGGTCTTCAAAAAGTTCCTCAACCTCTCAAAATTCTGTTTTTTTTTTCTAATCTGCAAAATGAGGAATAATCATAGAACTTAACTGGTGGTGGTGTTACAAAGAGTAAATGTGAAAATACATGCAAAGCTCTTGGCAAAATGCCAGTCAGTGACCAACAGCCGTGAAAACTCACCTTCCTGAGGCTCATGCCCCCGGCCCACAATGCTCACTTATTCTGATTTCCTCACCTCCCAGCCACTCCTTCGGACAGCCTTCCTCTCCAGCCCAGCCTCTGCCACAGTCCCAGGCAACTTGAATATCCAGGTGGATAAACCCATCCACAACCATAGCCTGACCAAAACTGGACCGTGTTATGCCCATGGCCCTCACCGCTGCTGGTGCCACATCACCCACCGCTCTGGTGGATACACCCCAGTATTGTCATCACCTAGAATGATTTTACCTCGAAAACCTTAAACTAAAACCCCACTCTCTGACCACAGCTCGTTCCCTGACTGGACTTGCTCCTAAACTCCCTGGACTCCCCGTCCCTCATCCAGTCTCTGATACGACCCAGCAAAATCCATCCCAGAATCTGCTTTCACAAGTTTGCACCTGGGTGAACAAAAGCTCTTGAGAAAGGTCAGTCAACCCCACATAGGGGCACACCACAAAGTTAAGGTCTCCAGCCTCCCTTTGTGGGTCCACGAGTTCTTTCACTTGCCCTTTGTCAAATCTTCTCAATAATTTTTCTACACTTTCACTGCTCTCCACGAGCCCTGCTCAGTTTATATCTCTTTACTTAGAGCAGACAACCTTGATTCCTTGAAGATGCCTGCCATGCGCTCCTTAAATAGTCTACCACCAAATATGTCCCTATACTATCACCCAACACATGCCACCTTTCCTCCAGTTTCAGAGGGTAAGATGTCTTCACTTTCAAACCAATCAATTCTTTGAGTCCTTAACCCTGTCCTCCTATGCTCTCAATAATTCCCCTCTCCAATCGTGTCTTCAGCCTCTCTTCAACTGGCTTCTTCCCCTAGTCAAGTCTCTCTCATTCCAAAATATAATTCTTCCTAGGCCTACATTCTCCTCTAGCAACTTCTAATCTTTCTCCTCTCCTTCCCATTCAAACTCCTCAAGAATGCTCATCAGTGGCTCTTAACCTCTGATTCATTCCTCAACCCACACCTTTCTGGCATCTGCCCCCACTACCTAATGAAAGCAACCCTAATGAGGTCACCAGTGGCATTCCCTTTGCCCAGTCTTATAGATATTTTTCAGCACTTATCTTATTGGAACTCTGCTGTATTTGACAAAGTCATGCCATCTATCTTGAGATGTTTTATATTCTCTTGATTTTGTGTGAGAATATAAAGTTCTTATACCTCTCTGATCATCTCTTCTCTTGCTCCTTCATGGCTTCCCTTTCTCTACTTGTTTGCTAAATGTTGGTGTTTCCCACTCTACACTCTCCCCAAGGTGATTGTGTCCTTTTATGTTTCAACTGTCATCAATACCCCCATGCTTATATCAATTCATATCTCAGCCATATACGTGTCTTCCAAGCTTCACACTGCCTACCAAATATTTCCCCCAGATGTTCCAGACACACCTCAACATATTCCAAACATATCCAGTTCTCTGTCTCTCTGTCTCTCTGTCTCTCTGCCTCTCTGTCTCTCTCTCTCTGTCTCCCTCCATCATTTCTCTCTCATTCCCATTTCAGACAGAAACCTAGGGACAACATTTTTGGCCTCAGCCCTTCACATTCGATTACAAGTCCCACCAGTTTTGCTTTCTGCATAGTTCTCAAACCACTCCTCTGTCTCAATCTTCCCTGCCTCTGCCCTGAAGTCTCTATTAATCAGGACCCTTTCCATTTAAAGCCACAGTAACCCAACACAACCAATCAAGAGAAAGTATTGGTTCAATGGCTGGATCCAGGGTTTCATCTTCACAGGTCATGACCCAAAGGAAAAGACACTCTCACTCAATGTACACATATCAAATATTGGGGAAAGGCTCTAATTGGCTTTTCTTAGGTCATATGTTCATGTTTTTTGTTGCTAGGACAGGATAAACAGAGCTAACACTTTTGCTGCTAGATGCCATACCAAAGTGGGCAAAGTCAATTACCCATTTAAGATTGATGGTCATAAATTTGAAGGTTAGCCCAGTATCCATAGTCTGCACTTATCTCCAGATAAATAGCTGCTTGATTGCAAGAGTGGAGTAAATGAAAAGTTGGGATTTGCTACGTTTAGCTTTTTCCAGGCGAAGAGAACAAAAACAATGGGGTTAGAAGTGTCTTCGAGGCCGAGGAAATAGTGTGAGACTGCACGATGTACGCTGGCAGTGAGAACACGAGGATAGAGTTGGTTCATGAAAAGTGTTGAGATCAGTGGAGAGTGGTGCTCTCAATGAGTTCAGAAAATCATTGAAATAAAAGTATTGAGAAAGCGTGCTAGAGCATAGAAGTGAATTTGGAGAGTGAGATGTTTGCAATTAAGATTTCATAAGTGGTGCAGTAACTAGTAGTGTTAACTTTAGACTTGGAACCTGGCTCAGCCACTGACTACCTGTGAAAACGTGAATGAATTCCATAGGTTCTCTGAGCTTCAGTTTCTCCACTTGGAAAATGGTCATAATAATACCTACTTCACAGAGCTGTGAGGACTAAGTGAGATGTCTGTAAAGCGCCTGGTACAACGCCTGACACAGAACACTAAATAGGTGTTTATTGCTATTGTGGGCTGAGCTCTATTTGGAGCTCGCCATATAGCATCACACTGAAAGCTCACAGGACCTCTTCAAGGTCGGTTTTATTATCTCCGGTTTTACATATGAAGAAATTGAAATGTAAATGGCAGAACCTAGATTCAAATTCATTGTGCCAACAATGTCTTTCAGCTCTGACTATGAATTTAAATCACTTGAAGAATTTTCTTTTTCTGAATAATATATTGGGGAAGGGGGTGATCAGCTTTACTGGATAATAATTACATACAGTAAAATTTGCTCTTTGAAATATACAATTATATGAGTTTGACCAACACATACAATTGTGTAACCTCTGCCACAATGAAGATATATATGAGTCTCATTACCCTTAAATCACCCTTTCATGTTATCCCTTTGTAGGTCTCCTCTCCTCCCATCCCAGCCCCTGTCCGCCAATGACCTGCTCTGTCCCTATACTTTCGCTTTTTCCAGAATGTCATATAAATGGAACCATTCAATATGTAACATTTTGAGTTTGGTTTCTTTTACTAAGCATGATTAAATTTATAATATAAATTTATATTGTTTGTATCAGTGGGTTGCTGCATTTTACTTCTGAGTAATATCCCATTGTATGGTTATACCACAGTTTGCTTATCCATTTAGTGGTTGAATGACGGTTGGGTTATTTCCAGTCCGGGACCATTATGAATAAAGCTGTTATAAATATTTATTTACAGGTTATCATGTAAACACAAGTTGTCATTTCTTTTGAGTAAATACCTAGAAGTGGTATTGTTGGGTTTTATGGTAAGTGTATATTTAACTTCGCAGTAAATTACCAAGTGCCTTTCCAAAGTGCTGGCATCCTTTTCATTCTCACCAGCTATATGCGAGAGTTCCAGTTGCTCTGTTCCTTACCAGCACTCATGATTGTCATGTGCTGTTATTTGTGCTTGTTTTGTTTGTCATTTTAAAAGGTATGTAGTGGTGTTTCGGTATGGTTTGAATTGGCATTTCTTTCATTACTATTGCTCCGGGCATCTTTTTATGTGCTTATTTGCCATCCGTATAGCTTTTTAATCAAGTGTCTCTTCAAATTTTTTACCCATTTTTAAATTAGGATCTTCATTTTTTTATTATTAACTTTTAAAGTTCTTTATATATTCTGAATACAAGACTTTTATTAGATATGTGTTTTCACAAGTATTTTCTCCCAGTTTATGGTTCATCTTTGAATTTTTAAAAACTTTCTGTTTATTTGTTTCTAAAAATACTGATGCCCAGGCTCCACCCCCAGAGATTCTAATTTAACTGGACTGGGGTAGAGTCTGGATTGTTGTTGTTTTTTTTAATTCCCCAGAGGATTCAGATGTACAGCCATGATTAAGAACTACTTTGTTATAGAAACCAGAACCTACTTTCTCTATAGCCATGACCTACAGGAAGAGGAAATATATGTTAAGGTAGAAACTATTTGGCCAGCAGGTTCTTAAGGGATTTTCTTAGACTAGTGGCCTCATTCCCTGTACAATGCTAACCAGCTTATAATGTGAAACAAATCTGCCTGGGAGGCAGAGTGGCCCTCTCTACAATTTGGCCAGACCAAAGTTACAGCAACGTCCCACACTCCTCCTGTTGGTCCTGCACGTACACCGTAACTGCCCACAGCCCCATCACAGTGGAGGGAAACTGCAGAGGAAACAGGTTGTGCTGTAACCTGTGCCCTTTGTCCAAAAAGTCTGATCTACCTTTTAATAGCTCAGCAGACCACAACCAAACGCCATGCCCATTACCAAAGCTAAAAATCCTTTTGCGTATACCAGATGAAGTAAACTAGAGAAGGAAAATAGTTTTTCTTCCTGGTTACCGCCTACAGTTGAGAGACTAATGGATGGAGGGAAGATGGTTTCCGAGGTTCTCTAACTCTGTTAACTGGGATGAAACACAAAGCAAAGGGCCATGCCAGCAACATCTAACCGTTAAAAGCAACCTTCCCTAAGAGGTTCTTACGAACTTGAGTTCATATAAAAGATGGCTGGTTTAACTATTTTTCTAAGTTTATTTCCAGTTCTCTTTTAATATCAATAAACTAAACCTCAAAAATAATATAGGTCTGACTTCTAAGTTCATGCACTTTCTACAATAACCCCTCAAGTCTGTATCACAAATGGTTTTGGTAAGGGTAAGATGTCAGAGTACATACACAGGCAGCATCCATCCCCTGCCTGGTACACGATGCCAGTAATTTTTATCACCTACTTATAAGAAACTGTTGCTAAAAATCTAATAAACAATAACTCAATAAAGATGGATTAAGTACCTACCACATACCAGTCCTGGGCAGTACCAAAAATTAATAAGAAATTATCTCTACCCTAGAAGATCCGTGGCTTATTAATGGAGATGAACACCAAACCTGGTAGGTAACCATGGTAACTATAACAGTAGTAATAATAGTAATAGTAGCAGCAATAGCTACCATTTGTTGAGCACATAACTATGCACCAAAAGAGTTCTAAATGCTTAGCACATTGTTCTCCTTAATCCTCACAAAAACACCCTATGTGATAAGTAGTATTATTATGCTTATATTAAAGATGACAAAATGGAAGCTTTTGAAAAGTTGGCAATTTGCTTACGAGGTGACAGAGCAAGGATCAGAGTGAAAGCAGTCTGACTCCAGAGCCGACTCCTTAATCAGTTTGTTCTCCTGCTCCTGCATTAGCAGATTCGGATTAGGTTCAATTGCATACAACAGAACTAAAAATGAGAGATCATTTCACTTATCTTTTATGTAAAAGGAACCCGAAGCGGGGCTGCTGTGGTGGCTGCGTAGTCACAGGGACTCAGGCTATTTGACCTTTCTGCTCCGCCATCCGCGTGCTTGGCTTCCGTGCTCAAGGCGACTTTAAGTTCGAAAATGGTTGCTGCAGCTCCAGTCAGTACGTCTAAGTTCCAGGAGGCAGAAAAGAGAACAGAAAGTTGGGGCAGGTCATTCCCACATTTCTGTCCCCTTCATAGGAACTTTTCTCAGGAGTTTTTGGGGTTTTTTTTTCTGTAACTACTACTTACCTTGCCTAAAACCTGGCCATGTGGCCACATAAGTGAGGCTGAGAATGTAGTCTTCTGACTGGGTATATTGTCATCCCTAGTATTATAGAGATTCTGTTGATGGCGAAAGAAAGGGAAACTGGCTGTTACTGCCAGATTCATAATAAATGCATAACCCCTAAGCCCTCCAGTTTGCTGAGGTCAATTTGTCCTGAAATAATTCAGTAAAATTGGTTCTGATTCCCAGTAATGCATAATTAGAAAATCTAGCACCCCTTTCATAAACCTAGGGAGTTATGAGTCTTACCTTTCTCCTACTTTTTCCAACCCTGAATCTCTGCTTCCACAGAGTCTCTTTCTCCACTCTGCACTTCACTTCCCAATGCCCCTTTTCTTCAACTCTTCATCCAACTAGATGACACCCCAATTCTTCCTCCTCCAAATATCAACAAGGCAACATTGCACGGGCAATGGACTTTGTGGAAAGTTTGGGCCAGAGATGCGGGATATAATGCAGTCCATTCTAGCAGAGAGTAAGCTTACAGTTAAATATAGGATACTCCAGTTCTTCCTGCCTTTAGGGAATATCCACCAACGCCTCTCTCCTTGGTTCCAGCCTCCAGCCCCATGAGGGGCAGCCTTTCTACTTCATACTCCTTAGTCTAAGACTCTTGTCCATATCTTATCAGAGCAATTTGCTTATCTCTATCTCCCTCCAAGTTCATCCTGGTTATTTTCAAAGACAATCATCTTCTGAACAAAATAGTCCATTAAGATAATTCACTAAACAAAATGGGTTCTCAGAGGAGGGCTTTGGGGGCCAAGCCAAGACTATACATCATTCTATAGGCACTGAGGAGTTCAGTAGGATGACCAGATATGTATTTCAGTAACAGTGGGGAGAGAAGAGAGGTGGAGAGATTGGTTGTACGCATACTGCATAGAACAGACAAGAGATTATGAGGCCCTGACAGTGGATGGAAGGAAACAGGACGGAGAGGATTTGAGCATGGGTGAATGAGGGAGGCTGAGGGAAAAAGAATAAGTACTCTTTCTAACTGAGAAAAGACTCATAGTAAATAGCAATGTTTTTGAAATAGTATCATTAGAATAATAGGTTTACAATACCAGTCTGGTGACAGAAAGTGAAAGTAGAAACAGGGAACTCTGGTATAGAGAGAGGACCCTCACAGAACATTCTGAGGCATAGATAGTAAACTAACCTTTGCGTGCAGGACACTGCAGAAGATGCTTTCATGTAGTACCTGCTGTCCGTGTCACCAACACAGTGGAGGGAGGAGTGATTTAAGTTCTGTCCTCAGATGAGGAGCCAAATGATCGGAGGTTAAAGTAACTTCCTGAGAGGCAGGCAGATATTTCATTGCAGAGTCAGAACTGAAATCTAAGTCAGTAGGACTCTAAAACTCACAGTCTTCCATTTCAGCAAGCTGCCCCTGAGATCTTTAAAGCCAATATTTCTCATTAGAAGTGAATTAATAAATTGTAATCAATGAGAAGGGGCTAAAAGGCAATAAAGAATCATTACACCGAGTAGTCTTTTTCTTGGCACTCTCAGTTTATGGTTTAGCACTAGGGTTTATAATTCCTGTTGCCTGACATCCTCATTTGCTCTTTAGCATCTCCGGTTCATCAGCAGGTGAGCCCATGGTAACTGAGTCCCCGGGGAGGTGGTAACGGGAGCAGAGCTCTATCAGGCAGATGCCTTTCCAACCGGCAAAGCTCCCAACCTCCTCCTAGGGCTGGTTCTGGGGACCTTTGCAGAGCTGAAGCAGAGTCTCCCCACCCGGCATTCATCTCAGGTTGGATTTTCATGGCTAAGGAAGGTTTCTAAAGATTCAGCGTCTGTTTAGTTGGCCTGGTGAATCTCCTTGCTTTGTTTTTAAGGGCAAATCGTTTTCCCCTTCTTAAATTGAAACCAGGCTCGAGAGGTGAACATCAGGAGGGCTGGTCCTTTTGCAACCTCTTCTCACTGATCTGAGATCACTTATTCATTCCACAAACTTGCATTGATTTGTTCCTCCAAACATATCTGAGAACTGCTCTTAACCATACTGGGAGGTGAAAGGGGAGCAACATTGAGAGGGTGGGGAAGGAGTGCCAAGATACACAAATGCATGCCAGTCCTCAAGCTTCTGGGAGATGAGAACTCCAAAAGAGTGTTCAGATACATGGCTACATTTTCAAATTTTAACAATGATTACAGCTACTTCTGACGTTCGTAAAGTCTCTAAGACATTCTAACTTATTAAACACTCAATAAATGTTAAGCATTGTGGTTATTGCTATTGTTTATATTATTATTAGGCAAATACTGTGATACATCACCTCATTTAATCCTCCAAACCTCCCTGCTAGATGGATATTAGTGTTTTCATTTTTTGGTGAATCATAGAAGCTAAATCTTTGAAGACTTATAATGCTCCTGGCACTAGCGAAGTACCAGTCGCATAATCTTCCCAACAAATTCTACGAAATAAGTGCCATTATTATACTCCTTTTGTAGATGTCAAAACTAAGGCTCAGAGAGATTAGGTGACCTGCCTGGGGCCACAGGGCAGTCAGTGTCAAAGGCTGAGTCTAAGTTGAATTCTGCCTAGCTCCAGAGACTGTTACCCCCAAGCTGTCAGGCCTGCACCCCAAAATTCAAAAACTAATCAAAGGGAATCAGATGAGTCAAGCAAATTCTCACTCTTTACTGGGGTTTCAAGAAAACTCTGCTGCTCATTGTATTCTATTGATTAGGAGAGCACTTTTTTAGCTCAAAACTTCTGTAACCTAGGTCATGAAAATGACTTCTAAACTCTGTCACCTTCCTGTCACCTGTAAACGTGAGAAGAGTGTTGTGAAGTGCATGTAGCTCTTCAATACAGGGCTGATTGACAACCCAGTAGGAAGGATGTCAGTAACCAGTTCAGAGAAGGTGAGCATATTTTATATAATAGAAACTTGAAAGTTTCTCAAGTTGTGTGTGTGAAAATGAGTTTCCTCCAGCAAACTCAAGAGAACCTGGGCCTCTTTTATATCTTCTGCAGCCCTTAGTAGAGTGGACAGCACAGACCGAGAGCATCTGGCATGGCCGCAGGAGGGAGTGGCCACCAGCTCTGTGGTGAGGCAGAACACAGGGAAGAACTCGGACAAAGGGCTTGGTCATTGACGCAAAGAAGCAAGACAGGCACACGTGCTGTAATTGTGAGCACTGCAACAGGGAACAGGGCCTGGGCCAGAAGTCAGAGCACCTCAGAGCTCGTTCCAGCTCTGTCCCCCAGCAGCTCGGGACCCTTAGGCAAGTTATCACATCTCTTGACCTCGATTTCTCCCTCTGCAAAATGAAGAATTGGGATAACATTGCCTGTATGAGTTAGGTGTCTTTTTTTTTTTTTTTTGAGTCTAGGAAGGGACAGATTTGTAAAGAAAGATCCAATATCTCAACTCCCCCACAACACACACACACACACACACACACACCGACCTTATGTAGCTATTAGTCCCGGTAGCTGAGCCCTGCTCTGCCATTTACTGCTTGTGTGACTTGGGAAATTCACTTAACCTAGAGCTTCCCCAAAATCACAGATGTAGCAAAGCGCTGGCCCCTCAGCCCTCCGGGCGGCTGGGGGATGGCAGAGGGCCCAGGCTAGTCCACCTACCTGTGAGCAGCCTCTCCGCCTTACACATGACCCCCTTCCCATACTCGTACAAATAGTATCATTATCTAGGTGTGTTCAGTCAGGTGGAAAAGATTGGGGAGTCCTGATAACCTGTCTAGATCTTGGATTCATCATCTGCAAATGAAAACATTAACAGCTTGTGCGTCATAACCATCGTGTAAGATTAAGATTGTGTATACAAAGTGCTTAGTATAACCAGTGTGCACAGTAAATGCTCACTAGTGTTTGCTGTTATTATTATTACTCCTACTACCACCATTGACCGTGTCCCCAGCTTCACAAGGCTAGATGCATCCTTTATGCAGATGAGCAGTCCTTATTCAGATTCTAAAGGCTCTCAGTGCATACCAAGCAAAAGGCCCAGCAGGCCTGCCTCCTACTCTCCCTTTCTGCAGATGAACCTTACGCGAAGAGTATGCTTTTACTTCTGAAAATATTTGCCCAAGAGGAATTGCCATCTCTATAGGATAACCCCCTTCAAAAAGGCTGTACTTCAAAACATACAGAGAGTCTGTGCCTCAGAAAACAAGCAAATAAGTACATGTAATAATTACGAATTGTGATTACTGCTATAAGGACATTAAACAGGTAAACATGACAAAGCACTGTCTCTGAACGAGCGACTTTTAAGCAGCCTAACTCTGTGAAGTGAAGTAGGTGCTAGAGATGAGTAAGGCACGGTGGCCATGGCATGGTCCCTTGAGACGGGCATGCTGATGGAAGCCCTTAAAGAAGAGTTACGCCACGTGCCAGCCCTCGCCTCGGACACCTGCCAGAGGGCAGACTTTGTGCATGGAGTCTGCCCGGATGGCCTCAGCAGCTCAGGAGCTTTGCACGTGCCAGGCCACCTGCTCTAAACACTCATGCCCCACCTCACATCGCCAGGTCGCAGAAGCTGCTGCTAAGGGACCATGACCACCAAGGGAACCAGGGGGCTCCTGGCAAACTCCACAGGCCCTGGCGAGGGGGTGAGATCACCAAAGCAAAAGGCATAAAAGAGCTAGGGGCGGAGCTTTGTTAAATGACCATGGTCAAAAAGGAGACATGAGAAGCAACGACGGAGAAAAAAAACGTGGGCAGAGGAGTAGGAATAGAACTGAAGGAAGAGCAGCTTCTTACACAAGGACACGAAGGCGTAAGCCCTGGTCTCACGAGCTTCGAAATACTCAGGAAAAGCCACTACAGTGACAGCCTGTGGATTGGAAGTAGCAGTTTCTTGGGTGAGGTCTAGACAGACATCGGAGTGCAAAGAATAGAGGTGCAAGGAACGCATTATCCTGGAGACAGCTCGTGCTCGTGCTTTACTGAGTGCCCGTGAGCAGCTGCCCAGTGTGAAAAATAATGATTTGCTGATATGCGTTACAAACATTTCATAGTAGACTTCACCACTGGCCCTTTTCATGGATCTTGTCCCCAAAAGAAATCCCTTGCAGAGCAGTCAAAGATGTGTATGCATGTATGTATTACTTCACATGTACACTTATATATACATACACCACATGAACATATTGTTAGATCCTATTAATTCTTCAGGAACTTCTTATTTTGCAATAAATTTAATGGCTATTGGCTATATTTATTTATCTTGAAAGTTTATGCCCCAGCTTGTAATTTCTTAGACTTTTTAAGAAAATAACCAAGCTAATGAATTTCTCTTACATGTGAGCCAGAGATGTGAAGCCTTCTCCTTTGTAAATATTTCTCAGAATGAGAGCAGGCAATACTATAAATTGGCCAAGAGCCCTTAATGTTTTCCTTGGGGGAATCCATCTTTCACGAAGCCACCAACATATCCAAGGGAGTCACTCTTCTCTTCACTAGAGTTGTCTTGCAGGAAAGTCAGCTAAAATGCCACCAGCACCATTGCATTCAGTAGGGGCTGCCCACTTGGAAACAACCTATCAGGACCATCTAGGTGAGACTCTTCGGGAGAGCAGTAACCTGCAGAGCCTTGTCAGCTGCGCACAGGTGCTGTCATAGTACCATTCACCAAGCACATGCCATCCTGCCATCCTCATAGACCAGTAGGTGGCAACATTCCTTAAAGTACCAATTTCATATTTATGTTCAATAGAATTCTTCTCCAGTTTTGAGGACCAGGGAATAGAAGGGGGAGAGGAGAAGGAGGAAGGTGAAAGTGGTAGGTGTTTGTATCCAAGGAGAAAGAACTAGAAGGAGAAGCTGTAACTAAACCCCCATACCCAAAAGATTCTCTCCATCAATCTTCTAATCCTGAGTTTCTGGCCCTGCTCCACCTTCCCTGCATGTTGGCCCAATTTGCAACGAAGCCAAGATGGCACCCCTCTTGTGAGGGGTTTCTGATGTCTCTGGGAAGGTCCTCCTCAGAGAGCAGATCCAACACACAAAAGATTTGGTGTGTCTCACCCTCCTGAACATCTGCTAAGACTGCAGCCTGTCCCATCGGAACCTCAGTCCCACCTGCTCCTCAGAAGGGTTGAGGAGACCATATGAGGGCTCAGGTGCGTTCTCTTGGTGCTCACCTTTAACTCTGTCCATTAAATTCTCAGGGTAAGGGGTGGTGGCCTGGTCACCTCACAGAAGCTTTTTAGGTCTGTCATCGCTATTGGTACCACTTTCATCTGCTCTAGGAATGGGGGCACTGCCCACTCCTGCAGAGTGATGAGCTACAAAATATTTGGGTCACAGAGAATTGCTGGTTGTCATTTCAACTCCCACTCTCCTTTGCTTTCTCTACAAAGCCTTTTTAGCCCAGTTATGAGAGTCACCTGGGTGAGGGGCTGTAGGTCTCATAAAGAAAGTTTGAGAAAGAAAATGGAAACTTTCCCTTTACCTCACCATTTCTAACTGGATTTTTGGAAAGGACAGATGTTCCCAGACTAAAGGTTTAAAACCTAAGAAGAAACCTTTCCATGTTCTGTTTTAGAAGTGAATTGAGCACACAAAAGTTTGGTCTAGACTCTGGGTAATTTCTGATATCCCTGCAGATGCTGGGTCTCTAAAGCCATCAGCCAACAACACCTGCTTCCTTCCTTTTTATCCTACCTCCAAGGCAAAGGTTCTGACTAAACACTCCAGAGTCCACCACTAAATCACTCTTTCCGAGATTCCTTTTCCTTGTGTATGAGAACAGCCGCAGCTCCCACTGGAAGAGGGCCTGCCGGGAATCATACTTGAATTCCTCAAGACCCCAGCAGCCTGCACAGCAGGAGTGGCCATCACCATCTTCCACATGGGGAAACTGAGGCTCAGTGATTGGGACAACTTGTTCAAGGTCACAGTTGGTAATAATTTTGGTTGCCACTCATTAAGCGCATACTGTGTGCCAGGTCCTGGTCAACGTGATCCATGTGCATGATCTCTTTTAACTGTCATCACTACTCTCTGGGTCTCTTTTCAGAGGCTGTGTGGCTCCCATGATACCTCACTGCCTCTCCTAAAGCAAAGAGGGGCTGCAGACAGAGGCCTCAGCGTTCTCTCACAGCTTACCTGAGCCCCAGATGAGGGCCCAGGTGGATACCCAAAAACATGACACTGCTTTCCCTTCTGGAATGTCTTTTCCCCTCTAAGACTGCTTTGATGTTACCCTGAGGTCACCTACAGGCCCCGGGGAGCAGCTAACCCTGTGGACTCTTTAGTTAGAAACAACCACAAGAGCTTTATGACTATTATTACCATCTTCATCATCGTTTTATAAATGATGCCGTTCCTTAAAAAGTAAAATAATGTACACTAATGACGGTAATTAACAATAACATGACCCGACAATATAATACTTGAATTTATCACATTATAGAAACAGGCAACAGGCCTCCAATAACCTCTGAATTATTTTCATAGAGGGAGAGCTAGAGAAGAGAATACATAGGTAGCCTGGTCATATTTAATCAGCAAATTATTAAACTTCCTTGACCTGCCACAGGGGTCACTTCTCTGACTATGTGGACAGCTTTGTCCTAACTGTTGATATGTTGATATATTGGTGCTGTGGTTTGGGGAACTTTCAGGTCCTCTGTTTACTACCCAACTCTCACTGGAGCCCTGTCTGGTTCAGGAACTAATGGTGTCAGTCTCCCTGACTGAAGATGCTGTCCATCCTCCACACACATGCTCTCCCTGTCCACCTGGGGCCTGCTTTGGCAGGAAAAAGTATAAGTATTTTCTAGGACACAAAGAAACACAGGCATTCCCAGGCACATTTTTAAAAATCACCTGGTCCTCACTGAGAGGTACCAGGCCAAGGCTGCTCAGAGAGAAGAGACAGTAACAGGGAGGTGGGAGGGAGAGAGGGTCTGATGGATTCCTCCCTGAAAAAGAAACCCACAATTTTCTTGGCTTACGAAGAACACTGGGGAGAGGACATGGGTGCAGATCACAGTGTCCCACAGCATACAACAGGGGATTCTCAGGATCTGGCAACCTGCTTCTCAAGTTGGACAGCAAGGACAGGGATACTGCATCATCCACCATCTGGAATTCAGTGTCACCGAGAAAACAAATGCTTCCGAGAGAATTCAGCCTCTCTGAGGTCCTGTGATTTCTCCTTGTACCCTACACCCAATCTACATGTAAGCAGCACTAGCAACCATAGCAATGTATGGGACATGTCTTAGCCCTGCCGGGAACTTATAAACAGAACAAAGATGTTTTAAGACAACTAAGAAAATGAGAAGGAAATGGATAATCACCATTTCAGCAATACTATATTTGGTGAGGACTTTCTTAAAGACATGTTTGGGACTAAGTGGCGCGTTGAACTGTGGTAGTCCAGCAGCTGAATCCATCCTGTGTCTGGGGGACGATGGATAATTGACACTCCAGAGAAACTGACTTCATGAATGAGGAATCAGTGACCTCATCCATTTGCCAGATCAGCCCACCCCAACCTTCCTACCTCCCCAGAATGAAGTATTATAGATACAGTATGTTCGAAACCACTCATCAGGTCCCATGTCTGCAACTTGTGCCCATCACCAAAGCAAGACCCTCTGAGAAAGAACTCCAAGCCACACTCAAGACGTTACTGATCCTAGAGGCTTGAATGAATACGCAGGGCTGGCAAACTGTTCCCTTGGACAGCTCTCCCACTCCCCCTCGTATCTCCTGACACCTCCTTTCCCTTTGAACAGTCCTTCTGGCCGTCCGGAGGCTGTACTTCTACACTCGATTTTGTAGTTTCTTAAAGCAGCTCGTGCGTTTCCCTCTCAACCCCTGCAACCAATAACTCCTTTCTTGTTTTATTATAATTGTTGGTTTTCTGATCTGTCATCTCCACTCGACTATAAAACCCACAAAAAAAGGAGATAGTATTCTTCCTGTTCATCTTTGAATCCCTAAAAGCTAACATAGAATCATAGAGACGGCACCTTATAAACGTTTTGGATAAAGGAATGAATGCAAAGCTCCTAGGACTGGCCATCAGGAGACCCCCATTCTAGTCCCAGCTCTGTATTTAACTGAATATGCAACTTTAGCCTGGGGCTCAGCTGCATTGAATCCAATGAGCAGTTGAACCCTGTCTCCATGCCACGCTCAGTACAGCCTGTGCAACTGCAGAGGAGGGACGGGGTGGGGGAAGATATGGGATGAGGGAGATCCTGGACAGGCTGGCCTCAGGTCTCCTGGCCCTCTTCAAACACCTGGCCTTTATTTATTTATGTGTGAGGCTCTCAAAAAAGACTTTGTGTGCAAAGGGGCTTTTACAACCAAGACAAAGCTTTAAAACTACAGAAACAGATAAACTATTCAGTCCTTTCAGCTAGATTTCCCCATCGATTAAAATGGTCCCACCCCCTCAAGGACCTGCTCCCAGTCCACCTCTGCAGACTCATCTTCCTCAATCCCCAAAGTGACCTTTGTGTGTTTTTCCAGCTAGGCCTTTTCATCTGCTTATAACCACCCTTTCTCATGTTTTTTCTGCCTGGCAAAGCCTGGGTCACCCCTAAGATCAGCTCAGAAGCTGCCCCCTTCCTCCCTACTCCCCCATCAACAAAAGACCCACACTCCCAAGAACCAAGCTGACCCACAGAGCTCCAAGAGCACCTCATAAATACTCTATAGTGTTAAAACTGGCCATGTGGAATCATCTGTTTATTCACCTCTTTCCCGATTGAAAGATAGATGCTTCACAGTCAGGAGACATGCCTTACTTACCGTTGTGTCTCTGACAGTCATTACAGTGATCAATTTAGTAGGCACTTAACAATGTGCATCACATAAAGGAAGGAAATTAGAAAGTCAGAAGTTATTTAGGAAATTGGTAGGTTAGTTGATAAGTAGGTTAGGAAATTAGTCTATAAAGGAAACTACATGTTAATGAGAAAACCTCTTTATCTGAGTAGAGAAATTAACATTCAAGTGTGAATAACCACTAGATTTAATCTTCCCAAGTGAAAGAATACTTTAAAAAATATATTTATTTATCTAAGAACTTTCTTTGGTGGACCATGGCAGGAAATATATTTCTCGAGTCAGGAAACCCTTCTCTACCAGTTGCCTACTCTCACTGGATCTTTCTCCTTTATATCCTCTCGGGTTGGAGAATACTGGCCTCCTGGTTCTAGGAGAGGTACAGAGGCCAGGGCAGGCTGTGAGTGAAGGGATGAAGTGAGAGGAGGAGGGGCATGTAGTGATATTCTACGATTGTGGAGCACTGTCTCAGGCCCAGTCAGAAAGTTCAACAGTGTAGGTAAGCTCTCTGAGAGTATTTAACCAGAGGCTGACCTATTGTGCCTGTATGTGATAGAACTATAGACTCCCTGAGAGGGAAAGAATTCCCATTGAAAGGAACTGAATTTTTTTGAACCCCCAAATCATACATCACTTGGAGTACACGAGAGATGGCTTATAGTGAATATTTCAAATATGGACTCTCCTGGTCTCTTGTCCCAGTCCTTTTCAATGTGTAATTCCTAAGCCTGGTTACTTTTTAGTCTGGTCATGTGTCCATTTAATAAAAAATAGTTCCAGGTATGGAAATAGAATACCAGATTTATGACAGAATGAAAACAGGGATACATTTATAATGCACTCAAAAAGTGTGTAATTGAAAAGGATATCAGGGTTTCAGGCTATGAGAAATTACTCATTTCCTCTAGTCCTGCTGAAATGAATCCTCCACATTTCTCAAGGACCTAGACCTGCAAATTTCTGAACAACTCGAATGGGAAAACTTCCACCATGTGGTCTGCAAGATGCAGTCACTCACTGATGGCTATCTGGATGTTATGTTCTATACTGACTTTCTCCAGTTACATGGTTATACTTTTGGAATCAATATGCCTCTCCCTTTCCAATCACTCGATGAATAGCCAAGGAATGCAAAATCACTTTAACACTAGCACAGGCAAAGAGGATTAGGAAAGTAACTCTGGGGGAAGAATTTTTGTTAATACACACTAAATTGAGTGAAGATTATTTATAAATGTATCTCTCCTTTAAAATAGCGATTCTCTGCCCAGTACATCAGATCAACTTTGGGTAATCAATATGTTGCCAGGTTTCCTCTACTATTGTGAAATACGAACTAGAGCTAATGTTACCTTCCGGCATAATGTGCCCTGAGTATGAAATATAAATGAAGGAAAAATAATTTCTAATAAAAAAATATTTATTTCAATGTGCAAATGCTGGGACCTAAGTACATTAGGAGACCTACTGAAGCCGTCAGATGTTTGCTGTCACCTGTAGAACCACTGCAAACACAACCGCTACAAGTGCACACTCACGCAGCTGTGCTGTTTAGTGTTCAAGGACCATGAGTCATGTTGCTACGCATACTGTAGTTTTTCTAAAATGATAACCAACCCTTGGTAAATTTCAAACAAAAACATTACAACTGTCCCTCAGTTTACCCAGTTGTTGTAGTCTTAGAAAACTCACTATTAATAAAGGCGTGGGGAAAAAAATGCTTTGTGTTAATACGTAAACGGGAGAAATTCAGGCTCAGAAATAATAAACAAGTTCTTACTTGCATGATTGTTCATTGGCATATTCAGGAGTCATGCGAGACCGGGACCATGCTTCGTTCTGTGGGATGGTCCCACACAGTGCAGAGTGTCTCACAGTCCAGTCCTCAGCCCATTTAATGCAGCTTGTGCCTGCAATTATTGTGAGAATCATAGATACTCCTACAGAGTTCTAGAATCCAAACCTTAGAGGCAGTGCCCCTTTTGCTGAGAACCACTGTTTTGAAGCTTTTCTATAGAGCTTCCCACATGGATTCAGACTCAATTGGTGAAGCCAAAGAATGATGGTCCTAGAAGGTGCTTTAAATCTTGTCTAACTGGCCCCTCATTTTTATCCATGTGATGTAAGTAACTTATTCTTAGACACTGGGTTACTAGGATAAAAATCTAGGATAATCTTTAATCTTTAATCTAGAATAAAAATGAAGGTTTCCCTTTCAGTCATTTTTATTTCTTATTTAATAGAAAGATACCCTTGAATTTTTCTATCTTACACACCAAATATTTGAAAATAGTTGAAGGACTCACAGCATTTTCCAGTTTTCAACAGGATATTTGAGGCTGAAACCACACACTTCTCACCACTGAGCTTCACTGCCAATTGGGATATTCTCTACTTCCCACCACAAGCCTGGATTCTTGCATACAAAAATGAGAAAGATTAAAAATATTATAAGCGCCCTTTACAATATGTTCAAAAGAATGTTTGCTGAGAGCAGAAAATGTCTTATATGGTTAGTGCCTAATTGATTTTCTCTCTGTCCTCCCCAACCCCCAGCCCCGAGCAACCAGACAGGACCCTGAAAAATGAATGACTAAGGTTCCATATGCTCCTGCACTGTGCACAGTCTGACTCAGGACAGCAGGCGGCTGGTCCCTTCCTAAGACCTAATGATGTCTTGGTTATTCAGTTCTGATGGTGAATGGAGTATTTTAACATTTGACTTGGCAGCTCAAATACTAAAAAGAGGATGTTTGATTGCACAAATTCCACAAAACTGGCTCTACAAATAAAATTTGCAAATCGATGCCTGCTTCAAAAGCATTGCTTGGAAAAAGTCCATTTATAATATTTATATGTTATCAGGGAGTAAAGGTAGGCGGGAAGAAGACACTCATAGCATATAAGAGTTATTGGGTAAAATTGTGGATCCCACACCGAAGAGAAGTTAGTTGCTTCCTAATCCCTTCCTCAGGCTGCATTAAAAGAGCAAGCAATCTACTGCGCATGTGCGAACTCAGTTCTCTACAGGGGAAGTAAACACAAAAGTCCCCCAAGTGAGAAAATATCACCAGGTCCTTATACTTGGTGCTTACACACCCTACAATTTCCTCACGGAAGAGTTCCTCAGTTCTTCCTCCCAAGACCACATCCTCTTAATTTTAGACTCCCTCTAACGATTCAAACATCAGGTGTTAGAAGCAGCAATTTAGAAAGGAGGAGGTTTGACTGCTCAGGGTAAGCCCTGTGACAGCAACAAAGAGAAACAACTGCCTGTCTGATCTCCAGAAAGGAGATGGAAAACTGTTTTACAAAGGAAAAAGAGGGGGGCTGAGGTAGGAACTCAAAATAAACAGCAGCCTGGACCGTTTAATGTAAGGACAAACAGCCCTGCTAACGCTGATGGCATCTCTGTAATGCCAAACAGCATAGTGATTAATGTAAAAGAAATGTTAGATTATTCTCGATCTGTTTCACAGCAAAATTCAGTATAGCAGGTAGAATTCCTAAAGTGACAAAGTAGGAAGATCCCTCAGAGAGCATCCCAATCCAATCCCTTTATTTTACAAAGAAGGAAACTGAATTGAAAAGGTGGAACAGGCTCGAGGTAGAGTTGAGACAACAGTGCAGCCCAGCTTGTCCAGGGCTCCTTCCACATGGACACCCTGAAACTGATGTCACTGAGTAGAAGAAAAAGAGATGTTGTATCACATGTTATCACTCGTTGTGTCCTTGTTTTTGGCATCACAGTTTTTGCTTCTTTGCATTGATGTCTCCCCCTTCTAAAGGAGAAGAAACCTCCTCTCTTTTTTGCACAGAGTGAACTATTGTTCCCTCATTTGTGATGACAGGGTTGCCCTTATCAAAACCGAGACTAAAGGTAAAGTTTATGTTGAGTTCCCTCTGACAGTCTCCTACCTATTCCTGCTGTGTTTCCTCCAACCTGTCCTATATCTGTCCTCCAGCTGGGCACCTACCCACTGGCCCCACATCCAGAGCTCCTGGCACAATGCAGGAAACTCTCCCACCTCCCAGAAGTCTGGTGTATTCCTAGTCTCTTTCTATTTGATCTCTAACTCCATTAAACAAAGAATGAGGCAATATACCAATGTTTCTCAAATGTAAGTGGTGAGTTTATTAAAATTCAGATTCCTGGTCCTCATCTCCCGAAATTATGATTCAACAAATGATTCTGGCTGAAGTGGGCCCTGACTCTCCAAGCACCCCCTATACACACACCCTCCTCCACCCAAACATGTCATGCTGTCTCTCTCTGCCTTGTCTTTACCTCACATTCTGCCTCTTTGTCCAATTAATTCCTCCATATTCCTCCAAACCAGCTCATGTACACATCTCTCATCTCTGCTCTCATTCCTGTATATTTCTGTATCACTGAGCTGTATAAATCCTACCATGTGTGCTGATTTTCTGGGACATCTCCCCTTGAGGGCAAAGTCACGTCTTACCTGTATTTTTTATTCCCAGCACTTAGCAGCCTGCCGGTGCTCTAGAAGTGTTCATTAAATTATTTTTTGCATGTCCTAAATTTCCTTGCTAATAACTTGTCTTTTAGCCCTGGCTAGGTTGCTCAGTTGGTTGGAACATCATCCTGATATGCCAATGTTGCAGGTTTGATCCCGGGTCAGGGCACATACAAGAATTAACCAGTAAATGCATCAATGAGTAGAACAACAAATCTCTCTCTCTCTCTCTTTCTCTCTCTCTCTCTCTCTAATCAATAAATAAAAATTTAATTTTTTTTCAAAAAATAACTAGTCATTTATTGTTTTTGAATTTTTTATCAGTCCCCTAGATATCAAATCACTCAAAGTATCACTCTCAAATGAGAAGCATCTTCTGCAATATATACAACTGAAAGAGAAGAATGTTTCACATAATATAACACTATGCCAACAGTTGGGGGGGTCATAAGGGGTTGGACCCCTGTTCATGCAGGATTTCTAACACCTAAGGAACAATGATGGAAAAACATAAAACAAATGGGGATTTTTTCTAAATAAAGAGGATCAGTTTCTAACAGTTCCTTAAAATTAGTTCTGATTGCCTTCCAGGCATTCAGGTTAAAAACTTTATCAGAAGTGAGGTTGGAAAACATTACTGGCATTGAATTGATTCATATACCTAAAACTCTCTGTATTTGTTCTGTAATCCCAGAGTTTGCTAGCATTATCTACCCAAAATGTTCAGCCATCAAGAGGTTAGCTCACCTCCTAAAGTTCACCACTCATGTGTGTTTGTCCCGTGCAGGTGTTTGTTATGCAGAGTTTGGAGTCCGCGTCCCAAAGACCACTGGATCTGCCTACACGTACAGCTATGTCACTGTCGGGGAGTTTGTGGCATTTTTCATTGGCTGGAACCTGATCCTGGAGTACCTGATTGGCACTGCAGCTGGCGCCAGCGCTCTGAGCAGCATGTTTGACTCTCTGGCAAACCACACCTTCAGCCGCTGGATGGTGAACAGTGTGGGAACCCTCAATGGCCTCGGTGAGACTGCCACATCCTCTCAGCCCATCATGCAAACTGAAGAGCCAAATAAATGTGTTCCCCTTTCAGGACGCAATTTGGTAAAAACATATCAAGAGCTTAAAAGCGTCTCTCTCTCTTTTTTTTTTTTTTGCGAAGTAGTTCTTCCCCTCTGAATCTATCCTAAGGAAATCAGTCTAATTTCCATAAAGTTTTCTACGAAAAGATGTTCATCACAGTCTTATTTATAATAACAAAAAATTAGAAACAGCCTAAATATTCTACAGTGCAGCAAATGACTAAGTAAATTGTGGAAGCATATTATGTAGTTAGAAATAAAAAGAATGGCTAGCAAGACTGTTGTGATAACATGGAATGTTTTTAATGTAACAGCATGTGACAAAGGTTGCAAATCACACATGTATTGTGTTAATAACTACATAAAAATAAAACAAACGCAGTAAGAACTTTAAAGAAATTCTTCAGCGGTTTCCTCAACAGATTTTTAAAATTTTCGTAACAAGCATGTATTAATTTTTAAATCGGAAAATGTATTTTTAAAATAGAACAACATGGATTCAAGTCGAGCAGGGGTCAAGGATGGATAATGGAGCTGCGTGAATACTAAACAATAAGAAGCTCACGTAACAATTACCTTGAGACTTCAGGCTCTGTCCATCGTTTGCCACCCGCTTTCCAGCCTGATGTTTGACTTTATCTTTTCACATTTGTGGGAAGCTAGACTTTAGTTGAGGAAGATTTGGGGTCCTGCCCCAGAACTTCCAGGGACTGATTCTGTGGCTCGGTGCAAGTCATTTAACGTCAGTGTCCCTATCTGAAGAACTGACAAAAGTGCTGAGTATCCAGATACCATGAGAAGATTAAAATATATGAAGTCCCCATCGCCACATACTCTGATGTCATAGAATTTTAGGTCTGCGAGGGCCTCCAAAGCCAGGCAGTCCCAGCCCTTGATGTTACGGAAGAGGCCCAGAGAAATGAGACGCTCGCCCAGAGTCAGACAGTCCTGGCTTTGGGTCCTGCGTGCTTGCTTGCACTGTGTGCTTAATAGCAGTTTAATTTAGCTTGACCTCCCTGGTTACCGGCAAAGGTAGAGCTGAAATTCAGGAGACAGACTGCTGAGGCTGTGCCTTTTCCACTCTGTAGAGGGCAGGAGTCCACTGGCCAATCGGCAAGATCTAGCAGGCAGGGCGTGTTCACCAGTCATTTTCTCCGCAACCACATACACATAAATGGAAAAAACAGTCTTCTTCCAAGAGTTTTCAAAGGCATGCATTTCAAATTTGTCTAATAACGAAAAAATATTGCTGGAATGGGAAGGAAAATTTATGAACTATAAAGTGAACAAAAATGAAGATAAAACAGTTTTCAAATAACATATTAGATCTATCTATACATCCCAAATATCCCAGGACAGTCCTAACTTTAAATGTTCTGTTGGACCCTTGTAATTGTCATATCGTGTATCCCGATTTTGGGGCCAGGATATCAGATCATCTCACCTATATACCAAAACCTGCCCACATGCAGATAGGCAATTGTTGACCACTGTGTAGGCACTCACGCATGCACTCACGCACACGCACACAGTTTCTCCTCTGGCTGCGACAAACTTAGCAGCCTTCTCAGAGGTGAGCGCCCATGACCCGGGGCGGGGCTGGGAGTTTGCATGGACTTTATTTGCTCATGTCTTTCCCCTCCAGGCAAAGGTGAAGAATCATACCCGGACCTCCTGGCTCTGGTGATCGCGGTCATCGTCACCATCATCGTGGCCCTGGGCGTGAAGAACTCTGTGGGCTTCAACAATGTCCTCAACGTGCTGAACCTGGCAGTGTGGGTGTTCATCATGATCGCAGGCCTCTTCTTCATCAATAGGAAATACTGGGCTGAGGGCCAGTTCTTGCCGCACGGCTGGTCAGGGGTGAGTTCATTCTGAAATCCTGGTATACCTGTCACATGCTCTGCCTTCCACCCTGTGGCCAGTCTGAGACATATTTTCGGGAAAATGCTGTTCTCTCCAATTATCTTCATGCCACCCTCTTCCTCATCTTTCATTGGAATGTTCTGGAAGACTGGCTCATTTTGTTTCACAAACATTTATTAAGATTCTATTTTATAGGTAACAGTGATAGATTTGGTGTGTTGGTATCTTGCAATATACCTCATACTAAATGCTTTGCATGTAGTAGCTTATTTAATCTTCCTAATAACCTTGCAAGAAAATATTTACATTCTGGTCTTTCAGATGAAAAAACTCTCATGCAGAGAGATCAGACAGCATGCTATTAAGCATACAGTGTAGATGAACACAAAAGACCCAAAGCCAGGACTGTCTGACTTCAAAACCTGCAGAATCTCCCTACAGTCTATTCAGATGACAGTCCATAAATAAACAAGACAGGAAAGGAAGCCAGGAGAGTGGAAGGGTGGGGAAGGGATGAGTGGTTCCTGGGTGTGGAACTAGGGAACAAAGAGCTTTAAAATCTAATCCCAACACTTGACCCAAGGTGGATAGTACCTCAAGGGTCCAAGGGGAGTTGAGTGGGCCCAGCAGGTGCAGGTTATGAATTCCATTCCAGTGGCATTGTTCATACAGACGAGTCCACCTGGTGCAGTCTGGAGGTTGACAAGAGAGTGGGCTAGACCAAAAGGACATTTTCAGATTCCATCCCTGTGACAAGTAGTTCTAAGTCACACCTGGATTCTTTCTCTAAGATCACTAAAAATGCTTGCTTCATGGATTAATTGGTAGAATTTGCAGGCCCATTCTCTTTTTTTTTTAAATAGTAGACCATAAATTAGAGAAGTTTGAGCTGAAAGAGGTCTTAGAGGTCACGAGGTCCTACCCCCTTATTTAATAGGTGGAGAAACTGAGGCCAAAAGAGGCAAAACCTGCCTAAAATGGTGGCCGAAACAAATTCAGGATTCCACCAGTTTTGCTTTTGTAGCTTTTGCTTAGACTGTTTTCCTCCAAGACGTTCAGGGACCAGCAATCTCTCTTGGAGAACACTCAAAATAACTTCTGTTATTCTGAACCATGCCATGCTGTTCAATGCAGAGAAATAAGCAGGGAAGCAATTTCAGCCAAGACTTCTAGTCTTCTGTTTATCTGTAAGGATTCCACAGAACCACAAATTTCATTCCACCTCCTTGAAGTGAATAAATCCTGAAACTGGCTAAAACCAGAGGAGACAAAGAAACACTGTTGACCCCATTCTGGATCCTCAAATCTGTATTTTCTTATGATACAAATTGTTCCTTTCCTGTCAAATAAGACAAACAGAAAATTATAAGAATGACAAAGAAAGAATGTTTTTCCAGAACACAATTACATTTTCATCACGGTACACAAAAATGTTCTCACCATTTTCTTAATGTTCTTAACAATGTAAGAAATTATTGGGTCATGGACTTACTCTGAGACTTTGGCCAACGGCTAACTTCTGTGCTTTCAGGTTTTCTCAGCTATCAAGTGGGGAAACTAATTGTACCAAATGCTTGCCAAAGAGAATAAAATCTTGGATGCTTTTATGTGCACAGTCGTGTGCTTAGCAATGGTGATAATGATGGGGGAAGGAGCTAGAATTTATCCACTACCTAGGTGCTCTATGAATCCTGCATTATTCTCTATGAATATTATCTCACTCTAAAAACAAAACTTTAATGCAGGTGCTGCTATGCCCAACTTACAGATTGAGGATCCAAGGCTCAGAGAAGCTACGTTACTTACCTGAGGTCACTTAGCTAGTCAGTGCCAGGACTGCAGTTCCTGCCCAGGTCTGTGTGGCTCCAAAGCCTTTTCTACTACATCAGTGTGTTAAGTATGAGGACCCTCCCTTCTGAGCCTTCTTAAACAAGATAATTAATTTGACATATTATATTTTTATTTCCTTTCAACTTTCCTAAAGTCATTGAGTCTTGAAACGGGGAATACTTCTGAGATGACCTGGTCTCTTATCTTCAAATGGGAGTATAGTTAAACCAACACAGGCCAAATGTGCATTGTTTACCAAGACATCATGTCAGAGCAACTCAAAAACTTTCCTTAAGTACTTGAATCATGTTAAATTTTTTAAATCTTCCTAATAGCTCACCTGAATGGCACACAGTATAGTCTAGGCCCCATGTAACACCTGGAAAGAGTTAGTATCTTGCTGTAAATACCCTCTGCCCATGCTGAAGATGAGTCTTTTAGTCTTTCTTCTTCTGTTGTGTCCTGGGGTCTTTATTCTCTTGGGGGGGGGGGGTGTCCTCTTCCCTTCTTTGGAGCTCTGCATCCTTTCTCAGTCAGGAGCCTGCCTCATCAAAGAAGAAGCTAATCAAGCCAGCCTTAGAGGCTCCCCATTCATACTCCCCAGGTTCTCACCAACTTTCATAGCAAGAAATGAAGATCAGAAATCAATGTGGAGATTGATTGTGGGAGCTGGAGATGGGCTGGGCAGAGGATGGCAAAGGAGGGGAGGGAACTGGGACAACTGTAATAGAATAAACAAGGATAAAAAAAAGAAAAGAAAAAAATACTCTGTTAATAAAAACCTTAGTTTTACCATTAAAAAAAAGGAAAGATGCCATTCCTAACACTTAACATTTTCTTTATGACAATCTTCCATATACAACTTCCCTGTAATCTTCTCAACAGCCCTGAAAAATAAATACAATGATCTCCAATTTTATATCAAAATAGCTGAAGTTTGGGCCATAGATCTTAATCATAAGAGAGTTGAAATGCAATCCTAGTCCTGGGTGAGCCAAGGCCCTTATTTATGTATTTAAATACAGCCCCACCCCATGTAGTGGACATATGGGACCAATTGTCTGTTTTGTACTTTTGACCACTGACCTCACTCCAACCCAAACCAACTACCTTGAGGAAGCTTGCCATTGGCCACCAAAAAAGTTTGGCTGGGATTTTGGATTTTTCACTGCAAATCCATTTTTCCTGCAGGAAATTCAAATATGTGCCCTAGTGGCTGTGACTAAAAGCATCATCTGAGCACAAAGGGCATCCCAGTGTGAAAATGTTGCTGACTCATCCTCTCTGCTATCTGCCTGGCCTTGGATTTCTGCACAGTGAATTTCCTCCCTGGCGAACTGGCCTGGACCTGTTCTTTCTCAACTTTGGTTTCAGGTCACTTTTCCAGTCCAGCAAGACCACTTAGAATATAGATCCAATTTTTTAACGTCTGACACCTTCTCATGAGCATTTCATCCACCACATTAATAAACACACTCCCTGTTCTGTTATCTAACAATTGTCACCAAAAGTGGGTTGCTTATTTGGCAGCTGCATGAATTTCTTCACTCCTTAGGGAAAACCTGACCTACCGGACAAGGGGATGATTTCAGAGTTCCAATCCACTTCATTCGCTTTAGGTAGGGTGGGATGGAGGAAACCGTGGCAGAGGGGATGGTTTAGAGGGATACCATTACACGACTTGAAATACGATTCTCAAATACTTTGAAAGGGTTAATGAGCAATCTGTCCTCTGACCACGGACCCCTCATAAGCCTACTCTTCCTCTGCTGCCACTACTTCCTTCCAAAGAAAATAGCTTAAGGAATGGTTTACTCACTTACAGGTTCTGGGTCAAATGCTTCTTTGGTGTTGAAGAGCTTAAGAACAACAAACATTTTTTTCCCTATATCAAGTAACCGCCGGCCCTCAGCTGAACCCCTGCTTCCATCTGCAAATCCTCAGCCCTGAACACTGTTGGATGTGTGTTCCCTGTATGTTATTTGTTCTTGATGCTATCTTATGGTTTTTCTTTAGCCAAATAAGATGCTCTACAAGCACAAATAGCTCCCAGGAAAAAGGTCCATAGCAAGTATTTGTGGCGAACGCTGACAGCCTTCCAACAAAGAAAAAGTTCTTTTCCATGTTCTGCGCATTTGAATCCATTTGGTGGAACCTATTAGCACATTCCACTGTCACTGTAAACAGGCTACTAATAGATCTGGACCTTGAGTGTGGTTGAAAATGCTATTAAAGTTGTAGTTTTGTCTCAGTACCTTGGGAGTGAATTATATAAAGTTGTCTAATTATCTCCTAGGCACCTGGCAGATTGACCAAGGCATGATATGGGGGGTGGGGCTGCCTCATCCTAATACCTCTCAACTATCAGCAAGGCACAGGGGGTCAGCCTTCAGGGACACACACATTGAGCAGCAGACCACTAATGACATTGCCTTTGACAAGTAATTAAGCAGCAGCCCTCCAGCAACTGGGGCACATGCTGCTTCCCCACCAAGCTCTACAGAGGCACATACTGACCGGGGTCGCCTGGCTGAGCAGCTATACCAGGTTTACTTTGGAAAATGATTTTTGCTTATGTCCTCAAAATAAAAAGTCAATACTAATTTTTATTGATGTAAACCATTAAAGGAAAGCTAGGATAAGGTACTGATGAACCCAGTAACACATCTATACACATACTCACAGACACACAGACAATTTACCCACGAATTTTATTCACAGATGCTCACCCTTAGGTACCACGCACTCTCCTTCATGCATGCAAGGGTATCCTAATCACAAATGCCAGCGGCCAGATCTGAATCTGGATAGAGTCAGGTGGAAAGCCTTTTTAGTGGTTACTCGAGTAGAGATACACCCGTGCACAGTTTTATAGCATGGATCTTGCATTCGCTTGCAAAAAAGAAAAACTCATTCAAACTAAAGTAAAAAGGTGACCTTATTTGCTAATTCTGTTATCTTCTCTTTGATAATCTGTTTATTCAATCTATAGCTTGTTAGGTCAGGGTCTGTTTGATCTGGGCAGGTGTGCTGGTTTTTCTCCCTTTGCCTCCACTCCCGGGACTCATTCTCCACCCTGCATGCTCTGTTCTGTGCTCCATAAGGACCTCTGTGGTTGCTGCCTGTTGGGTTTGGTCAATTTGAGATATTATCAGGAGATCAGAAGGTGAGAAGAGAGCAAGAGAGTGTTCCCTCCTCAGTCTCTCCCAGCCTTGGCTCCTGGAATTCCTTCATTGAAGTAATTTCATTCGAACCACCTCAGTTAAATTTGGTTCCCTGCCCAGTGCAGTAGAACCTCCCAGTATCCTACCTTTGATCTATCCAGCCTTTCTTTTACCATAATTGCTTTCTAGTCCTGCAGATGCAAATTCAGGCTAACAGACATTCCCTTTGCAAGCTTATTTTCTCTCTTCCCAACGTGATTATAGTTCAATTTCTGGTATTTAATAATTATCGGCGATTGAGATCTATTCTTTCACTCACTTGGAAAAGAGTAGCATTTCTGTTTTTTAAAAATATGTAGATATTTATCCATCTTATTCGCTTTGTCACCACAGTCAAGGATGCACTGGGGGGTGTGCAGTATTCTTGAGGCTCCAAGGCCCACAAGGTCAAGCTCAGAGTACTTTTTGCTCATTACTGTCTCCACATCACCAAGTGCAGTGCCTGGCACATAGAAACAGTTAATAAATATGTGTCAAGGACAAAGAAAAGAACGAAGAGGAGGAGAAGGAATTTGTGCCCTTCAATTTCGTCTGTTCTAGAAAAGCTTACAATAGTTATAAAAATACTACTGGTAAGATTTAACACTTATTGAGCAACTACTATATTCTAAGATTACAGCTTATTAGAGTATCTCATTTAACCTTTGTAACCACCTTATGAGCTAAGTATTATCACTATCTCCATTTAAGTGATAAAGAAACTGGGTTCCAAGAGGTCAGGGGCTTGTTCTAGCTCACCCACCTAGTATGTGCCAGAACCAATCTAGGTCTGACAGTCTACAAAGTCTACACTCCTAACCAAGCCCGATTCCGCCCACATGCATAGCTCTGGGACTCCTTCTGGAGCCTACAGTCTACCTCTCCTTCACTGGCTGCATGGCCCACTCTTCAAAATTGGAAGATGTCTCTATGACTTCCACGTAGTCTTCTCTTCTTCAAGTTAGACATCTCCTGGTCCCCGGGTGTTCCTCACATGGTGTGATTTACCTCTTTCTGGGGTAGATGTGCCCCCAAATTCTTGTTTAGGGCCCTCCCACCCTCCTTTCTTCAGCAGTGAGCTCTTCTAGTATCTATGAGCTTTTGATCTGACTCAACTGATCACACCAAATAGGCATGGAGCTGTAGTCCTGGGACATCCTATTTAGGAGTAATGCACCTTCAGAATGACTGTCACAACAGGTCACTGTATGATTTACAAGAGTGATGTGTGTGTGTGTGAGTGTGTGTGTGTGTGTGCACGTGTGCATGCATAGGCAGGTGTTAAAGGAAGATAAAGCAGGACCTGTTTTCTGGAAACTGTCTTAAAACAAGGCTTTTCTCGATTGGCGCAGCTAAGCGAGGTTGCAATCCCAGCATGTGTTCATCCTTAAAGAACAGAAACATTTTCTAGATAAGTGAAAACAAGCACATTTCCAAGCCTGTCAGCCTCCATGTACATCTGTTTTCTCTCCTTGTATGAAGGCCAAAGACATTTTCCATGTCCCAAAACGAAGGGCTTTGCTGGGCTGAAATCGGGAGTTATCTCCTCTCCCAGAAAGTAGCTCTCTGGCAATGAAACTGCTTGTTTCAGACATTCTCTTTACCTGAGTTATTAGAATAGTCCAGGAGTTCTTAGATTCTGGGGGGGCATGGACTCCTCGGCATCCTGGTGAAGGCTGTAAACCCCTTCTGAGAATTGTGCTTTTAAATGAATAACCTAATTACATAGGAAATCAGAAGGAATCAATTATACTGAAATACAGTTATAAAAATATTTTCAAACTGTGATATAACAACATTGTGTTTCTTCACTGTACATTAAATATTAACATGTACATCTAATAACTGTCATTAGTTGAAAGTAGCAAGGAACGCAACTGCTATTCTAAGATCCCTGCATTACCCCTAATGTGGCAGGAAAACAAGTGCTGTCAGTGACAAAGTTACAGGTGCCCTTAGTTTACCATCTACATTCATAATTGAAAGAAATGCTTACACTCGGTCAGAGGGGAGTGAAAATGAAGATGTCACATTTTCTCAACAAAATTCACAGAACCCTGAATTCCATGGATCACCAGATAAAAACCTCTCAGTTAGTGAGCTGAAATATTAAAATCCAAATGGAAGAGACTGTAGAGGAGACCCACTCATTTTGCAGATGAGCAAAGGTTGCTTTTGAAGGTTGAAGATTTTCAATATTGTGTTGTACCTTGTAAGTTCTAGTATTTAATATTTTGTTTTTTACTTATTGAGAAGTCATTGGAAAAGGTAAGAGTGAAAATTTAGGGAGAGATACCTCCTCGGCATATGTTTTGAATTTCATCATTTATAAAACGAACTTGCAGAAAATTTTTAAAAAGGCCCGATCTGCGAACCTCATTCTTGGACCCCTGGCTAGAACTTAAATGCTGCCAAGTCGCCTCACCCCATACCCACAAGTCCAGAAAAATCTCACCTTTCCCTAAAAGGACATGCTTCCCCAAGCATTCAAAGAGGTACTTTTTTACTTTCAGTTGATAATGAGGATACTGAGGAGGAGAACCTTCATTTACAGTTCAGTAGATTCTTTGGAAGGAAGTAACACACTCCTCGATGAACGACTTTCAATGACACCTTGACTTACCAAGTCCCACCCATCCTTGGAGTCTCGAATGCTCCGGACAGACAGACATCCAGTAGATGTCACTGGATCCCACGTCCTCAGCCTTACACCACCTCAGACCTCAGACCCTTTCCTGCCTTGTAGCCCAACTAGGTCCCTGAAGCCCCTAAAAAAGCGGAAAAGTCAAACCATCTCTACCTGTCTTCTCGTAGAAGACAATAGAAAGTGTGAAGATCTGAAAATCTTTTAAATCCTTTCAGATCTAGAAAATAGAGATCATAGATGATGATCTCTCAGAGGCACTGCTGGTAATTTGGGCAGGACAATTCTTTGCGCAGGCATCTGAGCTCACTACACTAAATGCCAGAAGCACCCACCCTGAGTCTCTGTGACAGCTACAAATACCTCCTCATATTGATGAATACTCCCTAGGGGTGGTCATACAGCCCCTGGTTGTGGTTGAGAACCACTGGATAAAAGCACAGAGAGGTTAATGAGCTCCCCAGAGACCTAGGGATGGTCAGCTTAGTGATTTTCTTTGTAATCCCACTTATTTCCAAAAATGATTTGAATGTGTCAAATGACTGGTTTTTATTTGGGCATAATTCTTCTTATCTCCATTTTACACATGAGGAAATGGCCCTGCGTCACACAGCTAGAAAGTAGAGAAGATCAGAACTGGAGTGTTTTGCACAAGTCGCACCGTGTTGTCCCCTCTGCCACTCAGTAAAGACTGCTGGGCATTGGGCAACTGCGGGGACCACATGTCAAGCCCTGGCGCTGCCCTGACACTCGGAGTCTGACAGATGTTATCATCCCTACAGGTGTTGCAAGGAGCAGCCACATGTTTCTATGCTTTCATTGGTTTTGACATCATTGCCACCACCGGAGAAGAAGCCAAAAATCCCAACACGTCCATCCCCTATGCTATCACCGCCTCCCTGGTCATCTGCCTGACAGCATATGTATCTGTAAGTGCCAAATGCTTGTGGGACCCTCCTCCTGGTCTTCGCATATTTGACCGTAACATGTAGCTCTGGGCTGGGTTCCCGCCTGTCAGGAAGTGATCCTTTCCTTGTACCCTTTGCATTTGTATGTGTGTGTCCATGCTCTCTGTGTCCTTACCCACCAATGACAAGACGAAAATCAGGACTCCAAACCGGAGATGGGAGAAGGCCCAGGCCCTCGCTTCAGCCACAGCCTCTGATTCTCCATCCCCGTCTGCCCTACGCAAGGGCCCTTGGTGTCCGTTGCTGCCTGGGATGGTGTGCCGGGAGTGGGCTGCATTCCAAGGAGCTCAGATCATAGGCTGGCAGTAACGGGTGGGTGTGCAAGCAGAGGCATTGTGGGCCTCTGTGCACCCTCCTCAATGCCCTTCTGTCTACTGGGAGCTTCCCGGCAGTGGAGATGCGAGGCTCCCCCAGAGTCGGGAGAGAGAACACATCGTCCTCTGGAGACGCTCTCCCCCTTAAATCCCAGGGGCAAGTGCCATTTGTTTCTGCTGTTGCTTCTTTTTACAAGAACTCCAGCTCTGCCCTTAGGGTTTCCCTGTCAAGGGTTGTCCTCAGAATGGAACCTTCCACCTTGTGTTCTCAGAATCACTCCCTGAGACGCCCCTCACCCTTTCGATGTGTCATCTCTCAGCTCCCACCCTAGAATTTCTGTCACAGAGATAGTTCAGCCAGTCCCAAGATTCCCCTCAGCCCAGGAGATAGAGAGCCAGCTGACAAGCCAACAGGTGCGTGGTTACACAAACACCCCCAGGCCCTGAGGGGCTCACTCACCTCAGCCACCGCCGCTGGGAGTCAGCAGCTAGGGTGTGCCCTGTAAGTCCTGCGGCTCCTGCTGAAGTAGCTTACAAAAAGTGCCCCTTTGCCCTCCCACAGGGAAAAACAAAACCTTTAGTAACCACCTAAAAAAGCCAGACCAATTGACATTAAAGCAAGCCGCAACACAGGATTATCCTGGAACCCAAAGGAAAACACAAGAGCAGCTTTGGATGTGGTGAACAGAAATTCAGTTGCCCACCCAAACATTTACGGATAGGCCCTTTATCCCCTCCCACTATGCACACACATTACAAGTGGCTTTTTCTTCTCTGTATCCTGATTATCCCTGCAAGCAGTGTTCGGGGAGGGGTGGTGGTATGGGGGGAGCAGCAGAGACACTCTGCTCTGCATTTCCCCTCCTATTCCTCCCTCATACCTTCCCCTCCTCCAGGGGTCAACCCCTGCAGCACACACACAGTAAAGTTAATAACCATAGTTCCTTCCTTAAAATAGCACTTTATAGACTACAGAGTACTTCCATGCATCCACCAACTCTTTGCCTATCCTCATCTAACGTGGGCAGGGGACTCAATAAATTGCTATAAGATCAATCCCACGCTCCTCCAGCCCACGCACCCCACTCCCAAAGGGAACTTGCAAGTGGTGACATTGCTGGGAAATCTTCGTTTAGAATGCATAGGCCTTGGCCGCACACAGGAGCTGTTTGGTCCTGTGCTGGTTAGCGGGCTGTCACTCCACCGCCAGGAGAGGAGCCGCATTGCTGGGCTGCGCGAGTCATCCTGCGGCCCTCCCTAGCTGCCCATGGCTTCCCTGCAGGACCCTGGCTCCTGAGGAAGAGGCAAAGAAGTGATCTAGAAATGCACCACTCTCTCCCTTTCAGGCTCTGTACTCCCTTCTCGATGCCAACACTGGCCTTTGCAGGCCAGGGGGAGCCCGACCATATGACGGGTGGTTCCGTTGCCTGTGACCAGTTCTGAAGGGAGGGAAGAGATAGGTCCTGGTTAAGTGATTTCTGGTTAAGCAAAGCCACGGTGGTCTGATAGTCCAAAGTAGGACTGGGTTCCACCTCATGCCATAATTTATTTGTTGGCCTGCCCTCCTCCTGGCACTGAGCTACAGAGAAGAAATGGTAGTAGGAGTCCTCACCTGGGTCTCATCAGTTCATTGGCTATGGGCCTCGTGCACCTCTGTCTTTGGAGTCTTACTATTCAGACTGGTGATGGGGAGTACTGTTAGGACTTTGTAGGACCCTGAAAGTATAAAAGAAAAGAGAGTCGTGCCCATGTTGGCAGCATGCCCATGGTCACTGCCACACCTGGCTCCTCGCACCTGGTAATGTCTGCCCTTCCCCGAACTGTCAGCCCGGCTCCACTTTCACGTGGCTAAACTCCCTGTAGGCTTACTCCTCAGATATGAAATGCCCCTGAAAGATAGTAGAGGTTGTCTGATCTAGCCCAGTAAATCCACATGTGGGGAGGAAATACCGAGACCAAGAGTTCCAGAGGCCAAATGATCGGTCTCAAGTGAAGGTACACGCCAAGGAGTGGCAGATCCAAACTGCGTGCAGGCCCCTGACTCCGCGCTCTGGGCTCTTGCTCTCCTACGGGACCTTCATCCACGCTGTCAGTCCCCTCTACCACTAGCCATGTTTATTTTGTGTTTGTTTTAACAGGTGAGCATGATCTTAACTCTGATGGTGCCATATTATGACATTGACACGGAATCCCCGCTCATGGAGATGTTCGTGGCTCATGGGTTCTATGCTGCAAAATTCGTAGTGGCCATTGGGTCGGTGGCAGGACTGACTGTCAGCTTGCTGGGCTCCCTCTTTCCAATGCCAAGGGTCATTTACGCCATGGCTGGCGATGGGCTCCTTTTCAGGTAAGGGTTATGCTCTGCGGAACTGACTCCGCTCTGCCGTGCCTGTACGGGCAGAATGTCACCCGCTGTCAGCCTGACTGCAATTTTGATATAAATGCCTGTCACACATACTATGGAGCTTGTCATATATCCTGGCAAAAAGTTGGAGTTGAAAGAGCTTAGTCCCTGAAACAGCCCCTCGGTTTGACTCAGGGAACCTCAACCTAGCACAAACTGATCTGTTCCTCTCACCACCCACTGTCCCGTTTGACATATATTCCTTTGTAAAGGTAATGGGTGCCAAACTACAACACCGGGTGGCCTGCAGAATAAAACGCCACCCCGGGGACATCTTGGGCCTGCACTTATATTAAGGCTGGTACCTGGCCCTCTCTGCACAACCCCTCTGAATCTGAAGAAGTTCAAAGTTATAATCAAAGAGAGAATAATAAATACCCTCTTAACAGGACCTAATAATAGCACCAACAATAGCTGCCATTCATTGAATATTTGTATATCCTAGGTGCTTTGTATACAGTATCCTGCTGAGCCATCACAATAACTCTATTTCGCAGATGAGTGTACTTGATGAGTATTCTCAGGGAGGTGGAAAAAAAAACAACCTTGCCCCATATCCTTCAGTTTCTGAGTGGAGGGGCCAGGATTTGAACCCAGGACGCTCTGACTCCAAAGACCAGACTTTTAACCACACCAGTCTAGTGACAGTTCCAGCCCTTTATCTTGACCATGAAGTGACCTACCCGACCACAGTACAGAGGGTGTGTGGCCCCATCTCGTGGTTCTTGGTGCCCACCATGTGAGGGCTTGCAGGGACGACATTCTCCCAGTGCACAAAGGAAAAAGTAAACCCCGGAGAGCATGGAGCTCTCAGGGGTGCAGAGGGATCCAGCTCAGGGACTTTCTTTCTGCCATCGGCTGTCATCTTGTGCTCCAGTTCTGCAACCTACCCCTGAAGTCATCACCAGGTCCAAGTGGTGTTTGGGGAGCTAGACAGATGAGGAAGAATCTGACCGTGGTGGAGGTGTGACAACTTCACACACCCAAAAGTTTTTTTCCACCCTCAGAGAAGATTAAGAGGAAAGACACTGTAACCCCGAGCACATTTTATTGTCTTGTGAGAATCCTGAAAATAAAGGAGGAATGGAATGGAAGAGGCGGGAGGGTGAAGTAGAAAGTAGGAACCTACTTCAGGCCCTCAGGAACTGCTAAGGACACTTCTGCCCTTCAGTCGCCCTTTTTGGTCTGCTCTGGTTGGTAACTGGCTGAATTTAGGCTGCTGTTAATTACTGTGCTGTTTTAACCAGCTCAATCCCTGTACTTTTGATGTAGAGCAGTGCTTCTCAAGCTTTGGCGAATATCAGACTCTGGAGGTTTTTTAAAGCATTTGTTGAACCCCTCCCCCAGAGATCCTGATGTAGTAGCTCTCAGGTGAAACCTGAAATTATGCATTTATCACAAGCTCCAAGGCCCTGCCGACGCTGCTGGTGCATGGGCAACACTTTGGGTAACAAGGGTCTAGCAGGCCCCCAAGCAGGTGTATGACTCCTCCACCTAGAACTTCTTCCCAGCAAAGCCTGGGTTTCAATTTAGGTTTCTGAAATATCTCCTAGATTTAATCACCCCTTTATATCACATAACTGAGTGGGAACTTTAACAAAAAGCTTGTCTCAAAACCAAGGAATTAAAGTGAATTCTTTTTAAATGATATTCCTGGAAACAAATCCTGGGATAGGGGTGGCAGCTTTATTTAGGGCAGTGAACCCAGAAGTCAATTGGAGGGGCAGAATCAGGAGGAATTAAGCCATGCTAGAGTCCATCGCCATCGGTAGCCCACGTAACCCCGTGCTTGGTTAACCCTCCAGGTTTCTGGCTCATGTGAGCTCCTACACAGAAACACCCGTTGTGGCCTGCATCGTCTCGGGGTTCCTAGCAGCTCTCCTCTCTCTATTAGTCAGCCTGAGAGACCTGATAGAGATGATGTCCATTGGCACGCTCCTCGCCTACACCTTGGTCTCTGTCTGCGTCTTGCTCCTTCGATACCAACCGGAAAGTGACATTGATGGTTTTGTCAAGTTCTTGTCTGAGGAGCACACAAAGAAGAAGGAGGGCATCCTGGCTGACTGTGAGAAGGAAGTATGTTCTCCTGTGAGTGAAGGGGAAGAGTTTTCTGGGCCCGCCACCAACACTTGTGGGGCCAAGAACTTACCATCGTTGGGAGACAATGAGATGCTCATAGGGAAATCAGACAAGTCAACCTACAATGTCAATCACCCCAACTATGGCACTGTGGACATGACCACAGGCATAGAAGCCGACGAATCTGAAAACATTTATCTCATCAAGTTAAAAAAGCTGATCGGGCCCCGTTACTACACCATGAGGATCCGGTTGGGCCTTCCAGGCAAAATGGACCGGCCCACAGCAGCTACAGGGCACACGGTGACCATCTGCGTGCTCCTGCTCTTCATCCTCATGTTCATCTTCTGCTCCTTCATCATCTTTGGTTCCGACTACATCTCAGAGCAGAGCTGGTGGGCCATCCTTCTGGTTGTTCTAATGGTGCTGCTGATCAGTGCCCTGGTGTTCGTGATCCTGCAGCAGCCAGAGAACCCCAAGAAGCTGCCCTATATGGCCCCCTGCCTCCCCTTTGTGCCTGCCTTTGCCATGCTGGTGAACATCTATCTCATGCTAAAGCTCTCCACCATCACATGGATCCGGTTTGCCGTCTGGTGCTTTGTGGGTAAGCAACTCCCTTTGGAGCCTTGAGAGTTCCCTTTTAAGGCATTGAACAGGCTTATCCCAAAATTACCTTCTTGCTGGACCAGGCATCAGCATTCCAAGAGAAATCTGGCTGGTTCTATGGATCTATGGATCCATAACGCTTTCTGCATTAGAGGCAAGAAAGCCAGCTGTCCTCTTTCTGCCTGTTATGGTCTGGATCGTTTGTTCTGAAGAATGATGCTGATCAATCCATCACTTCGCTGAATATTATTACTGGACAATCTTCTTATGGATAATTAATACCATAAAAAGTCCACTTTAAATGAATCCATATTTAAGATGGGGGAAAAGTAGCACAGTAAAAGTGAGGGTGGGAAAAGTTGATAGACATTTTATCTTTTAAATTAAAAATTATGAAAAAAAGTATTTTATATGTGAAAAAATTAAAATAGTAACCATGCCAAAATTTTTTAATGAGCAAAGTATAACTTAAGTGTGGATTTTTTTGCATCATTGTTCTCTGACAGAATGGCATTATGGCATCATTTAACATCCCTCATTTCATATTGACTTTCATAAACCCTTCAAGAGTTTTTCATTTTTTTCCCAAGGTCTTTTCTTCATCCTTTGATATTCTAATTGTTTCCTTGGGATGTACCCATTATACCATCATCTTCCTTCTGCTGGTAACTGATACAAACTTATCCTCAGCTGTTCACAGCTTTGGGTGTGAATTAGAGTTGCTCTCTCTAAACTCACTGTCATTGCCTTTAAGAGATCTATACCTTTCCCAAGATTTCTAATGTTTCTTTGTGACCTATTTATATTATTTATATCATATCTATTTTAACAACCACTGATGTTTATGAGATGGCTGGGGATTGGTGCTAGTAATAACTTGAGAGGGATGTTTAAGTGAAGACTAATTTTAAAGTTCTTTAGCTACTATTTCTACATTCCCTATACAACTTGGTAACTGTAGGGTCTCCGGGAACAGATACTTAGCTCAGGAGGACCCTTAGGTGCTTTGAGAAATAGGAAAGTAATAGAAAAAGTGACCTCTGCCTTAAGGAGGGGCAAGGTAAATACGCATGAATCAACCAGCCTGGGCACGGCAGAATAGAGACTCATCGATTAGTAAACCATCCACTCCTCGAGGTCAAGGGTATGGATATTCAGCACTGCCCCCTGTGCCCAGAATAGACAGTACTATGTGCCTAATAAACACGTCTCTATGAGTATAAAGCACTCTTCAGATGAGAAACAGGGAAACTTCCTGTCACCATAGCCAGGAAGGACTTTGAGGAGGGAGAATTTGAACAGGGCCTATAAGGTAAGTTTTGGACGGAGGGACGTGGGTAAGAACATAGTACTCAAAGGAAAGGGCCATGGCTTTCCAGCAGATTCCTCACCTCTGATGGCCATTCTGTGCCTTTCTATGAGCATTTTGTTTCCATTTTTCACTGTCCTAGGTCGTATCCCTTGTTAGACACTAAGGAGATCTCTCCAGGGGACACCACCACTTACTCGTGAAGGTTTTAACCATTTATGTGATTTTTCACAACCTCTCTTCTCTTTTTAAACATTTTGCCACTGAACATGCATATAAGCAATGGAAAGATTCTATTATGGGAGAGCGATTAAAGTGGGTAGAAATATATTAGTCATATATTTGTCGAATGAAGGAATAAACACAAAGATACATGGTTTACTAATTCATTGCTAGATTATTAAAGCTGGAAGGGGTCTTCGGTATCTAGTGTTACCCACAGTGTGGTGACCATTCATCGGTAATATCTGGGCTGATTTTAGAGAGTATATGAATGAACTTTTAAAAATATTATATAGTTACTATACATGTTCACATATACTAGAAAAATGCATATACATAAATCTGGTGATTACTTTTAAATTTAAAAAGGGAATCAAATTAAGAAAAACATTAGTCCTAGTGCAGGTGCTATATGATTCATAGTAATAATTAACACATACAGCACTTATGACATATCAGCTGTTATTCTGAGGCTTTACTTGTTTTAACTTATTTAATCCTCAAAACAATCTTCATTTTACAGATGAGGAAGCTGGGGTATCTAACCGAGATCACGTCGCTAGAATATAGCAGAACCGAATTCAGAACTCAGGCAGTGTGGGTCGAGTCCGTGATCATCGCCACTGTATGAGAAATGTGACACATAAAAACTACAGTTTGAGAAACACTAACATAGTTCCCCACCTCCCCACTTCTCCCTCTCCCAATTTCAAGGATGAGTAAGCTGAACCTCCAGGAGGTTAAATTACATGCTCAATGTCAACAGGAATAACAGGAAGCTACTCACGGAGCTATCGCTACAATCCGGTATCTCCACACTCCGATCTGGGGCTCCCATCTCCCTACCAGGGTGCCTCTGAGCAGACCTTTCTATTCGAGCAGAAGGTTTGCTATGTGGCTTGTGTGGATTAACATGTAACATCAGGGCTGGCTTCCTGGGCATATGGCCTGTGCGGTCGCACAGGGCCCCACACTTTGTTGAACGCTGTGTTACTGCCTTCTTGAATTCTCAAGAAGAGGCTCCATGGTTTCATTTTGCACAGGGACCCACAAATTAAGTAGCTGGCCCTGCATAACATCTATGGTTTCTGGAATACCAAAGACATTTTGCAAAAGTGGTGAGGCGGTGGAGACGCTTGCCTTTGGAGTCAAACATCCCTGGGTTCAAATCACAGCTCTGCAACTTCTGTGTCCTGTGACCTTGGAAATTCACTTAACTCCTTTGGGCCTCAGTTTACAGTTTACTCATCTGTAAAAATGAAGATAATTTACTCGATCTGGTTGCCGTTTGGGGCTTAGAGAAGAAAATATTGGGGAAAGCAATGAGAGCTATTTCTTTCCTCCCTTTCTTTTAAAAAGTGAAAATGAGTCATTGTCCCCCAGACTAGCTGTCACACGCCAGAGTACAGCATGAACCTGTTCTGACTCAGGCCGCCCTCCCGGTTATCAGGCGGGAGAAAACTCCCCGAGAGCCTTTTATAATCTTGCTGATAGCACACACTTCGAGCTTGCTCCAGAAACCGATCCTCCCTGCATGGGAAGATGCCACCCTGCAGCCTAGGGCTGGCCAGGCGGAGGGCACAGGAGGCCACAGTTCAACAAGCGCCCCGCTCAAGCTACTAACTGCTTTGGCGTCATGATCTTTGAAGGCCGGCGTACGAGTCCGTTTTGCCTAGAACACAGATCACTCACATCAGAATCACCTGAGGTGTTTCTGAAACATTCTGTGTCTAGGATCTCTGCCACAGAGATTTTCTGATTCCGGTGGTCTGCTGTGGTCAATATTGGATATTTCTTTAAGCTCCCTCAGGTAATCTCAGTGTGCAGCCATGTTTAAAGCCATCTAGAACAGTGGATCTCAAAGTGTGCTCCCTGACTAGCACCATCAGCAGAACCTGGGAACTAGTTAGAAATGCAGTTTGGGCCCCTATTGCTACCAAAACAGAATCTCCAAGGGCAGTTTAGGTTTTAACAAGCCCTCCTGGAGGCTCTGATGCACGCTCAACTCTGAGAGCCGCTCACCTAGGGAGAAGAATAAGAAGGTATTAGCAAGCAAGGCGGATAATTTAATTACAACCTCCCACCCCCATTTTTCAGAACAAATTTTTGCATATATAAAATATGTCCATCCCACAACTCCAAATTGGCTTATAAAATCTTTAATGATCTTGTGGAATAAATATCCCACCTCTAAACTTCTGAGTCTCTAAAATGTCAGGTTTTTCCTTTTAATCTCTATTCATAGTATAGCTTTCCTGGGGAGAACAGTAGAGATATTTTTAAATGGTGCTTCTTATGAAACATCAGGTACTTTTAAAAAAAGATTTACATGGTTAGGCTGAGTCATAACTTGATAATCTTCTTGGATACATTTTTTTACGCAACCTTCTCAAAATGAATCTTAATTACAGCATTTTGTCACAATGTTTTGCTAAGCTTTGACCTTTAGAAGACACGACTGGTAGAATTAAATGAGGCACAAGTTCCAACAAGATTACCCAGCACCTGTTTCTTTTCCTTCAGAAAAGAGAAGTAATTCAACAGCAAATGTTTAATACTTCCAACAAAATGGACACACAGCGGCCTTCATTCTCTTTTTCTCTTAGCTGATGCAGTTTCATGAAGAACACCTCAAGGAGTTGGACAGAGTCTCAGAGGATATGAAAGTAGAAGGGACCAGTGAGAACACTATGTGATGGGATTTTCAAGAGCCCCTTTGAGGCCAGCCGTTCCCATGGCCATTAATATGAATCAGTCACCTGTTAGACCAGTTTGCAGGCCCCCTTAGCCTGGGGGCTGCCAGTTTTCATCTGAAATGTTTTCAGTCCCTCTGAGAAAAACAAATTCTTGCCTATAGATTTAGAGAACAGATAGAATTCGTGATTTGGGCAATGGAGCCCATATATCTTGTACTAAAACACAAATATTCCCAGGAGAAGGCATCACTTATGGTCTCTGAGCTATCATCTGAAACCTTATTGGAAATCGATCAAAGTAGCCAATTGTGGAAAAGAGGAGAAAAAGAAGGGTGCCATGAACTGGAAGGGCACCGAGATAAATGAATTCCTGATAGGATGTCCAATAAATAAGTCTGAAATTCTCCTGCAGGCAGAGGAGAAAACCGCTGCACCTTCAGCATCAGGAGAGCAAGGAAAGCCATGAAGGGCAGGCTGAGGACGGCAACAGAGCCAGTGGGCTTCCGAGAAGGAGGGAGCGTGGAGGTGAATCCCGCAAGGGTCTAGGCTGCCTGCTGCCAGAGACGCTCCGCAGGACAGGGAGACACACTGGGAGGGAGCGGCAGGGAGATGCCACGGCTCTGCGCCCAAGGCAGCTGAGGACAAAGGGAGAGAGGACCATCGCAGGGACAGAAGGCCCTGTCACAGGGTGTGCAGTGCCCCTGGGACACCTTAAGTCATGAAAGAGGGGGTGTGGGGCTTCCTTCCCACAACATGTGCATGCGTGTGTGAAAGATTCAGTCACCTTGTCGCCTGTGGTTGTAGTGTGTTCATTCTCTCTGCCATGTAGCCTTGCACTGTGGTAATGCACCACAAGGTATTTATGTATCCATTCTAGTGTCCTCAGACATTGAACTTGTTTCCAGTTTGGGGTTATTAGGAATAGAGCCTCTGTGAATATTCCTGTACATGCATTTAGTGATCACATGGACATATTTCTCTTAAGTTTCTGTTGAGTTTGAAGTGGAATTGCTGGCTTGGAGTATTCGGTTTTTTAATATTCTTTACCAAGAGGCATTCTGTCTCGTGCGCATTCCACCCCTCAAGTAAAATAAGGGTCCCCAGCTCCACTTTGCCGATGGGAAACTGAGACATAAAATAGTGTGGCTTTATGTTAGATTAGTTGCAGGGCCACAGAGAAAATCTTTCCATCCTAAACCTGCTCTTTCTGGCCACTCCATATTAAACAAACCTTATTGTTATTATGATCAACAGTACTTGTAGCAGTATTGCAAAAAATAATCAACAAAGTGAGAGCTGGTGGGGATTGCTGGATGGGAGGGCACCTTATTAGTATCCAGTCTTCATTTCTGCACTGGCAAATGTCTGTTTTGGAAAGCTGATCCCAGGGTGGTAAAAATAAAAAAGTCTCTGGGCAAAACAAAGTACCCCAGTTATCTGTGGCGGGCAGAGCTTCCTGCTGGAAAGTGCTCCCCAGGAAGAGGCAGCTCCACCCAGCCCGGGGTCAGGTGGCCCACCTTCTCTGCCCTGAGCATACAGTTACATGCAGAGGACAGACAGGAAGCTCCTGGGGGGCTCCAGAGATCAAGGACTGGCTCCCCAACTCGAGTTTTTGTCTCAGAAGTGGAAATCTGCTGTTATCTTCCATTCCCAGGTCACCCAGTCCCTTTTTAGAGTTGAGTTTTTGTTCTAGGTTTTCTCCCATATGATGAAGAGGACCCTTCCTCGCACCCCTCTCACTTGTAGGTTTGGGGTCTTTTGCTTCATTAGCACAGAACGGATCAGCACAAGTAGAGCAAGCCAGTGTGTTGCCAGCTCATGCTGAAGTGCCCCAGCATCTGCAGGGAGCCTTGGCATCTCTAAACCTTCCCGAGGCATTCAGGTGGGATAGGAACAGCCCTCCCTTTCAGCTCAAGAGATGTGAGTTTCAGTGCCATTTCAATCACTGATTGATTATGCAGTTCTTAGCTTCTCTGGGATGACGGACAAGAAAATGCTTTTTTTTTTATAAAGGGCTTTACAATCACAAAGTGCTCCACTACATAAAGAAATCTCATTCAGTTGCTGAAGGCATGATTCTCCATCTTGTCTAGCCCAAACTTCTCATGGACACGTTTTCCCACCAGGAAACTCTGTCTGGAAAAAAAGCCAAACCTCCGTTTGAATATTTCCCTTCGCTGCTAAGAGCCTTTCACAGGACTCAGGGCCATTACCTTTGACCGGGGCTGGCATTCAGCCCATGTGGCCCAGTACAGCATGTTTGTTGTTAAAATATTGAACTACTTCTGCTGCTAACTAGTCTCTGCCTGGCGTGCCCCCTCCGACCGGGATTCACCAACCGAAAAAATTACCCTTGCCCAGCAAGGGAACCTCTGGGGCGCATTGTTTGTGTGTGTGCTACTCCACAAAAATTGATTCCCCTCTATTTTTGATATCACACCTGCCTTTCATTTATTACAGATATAAAATATGTAACTACAAAGCAATGGATCAAAGTTCTTAAGGAACAGAATTTAATATGCAAATGGAAAAGTAATATTATTTATCAATGAGCCATCTTATTCTAAGGCTTGGTTCCAAATGACTTTTGGATTATGCCAAAACCAAATCCACTCTCAAAAATAAAACTTTGCCAACTTTAAGGGTTTACAAAACAATATGTGCAGCCGAAATAACAGTGTCCAAAGCCATTTCAAGCAATGATATCATCACTGGAGCAAGTACACAGCCTCATAAGGTGGAAAGTTTTTCCCAATGTGCATAACAATTCGGGAAAATTTTAATATTAGTAGATATCAGATGATGTTAAGGAATTATTTGGTTTTAGACGTATAATGATACTAAGTTTTTAAAGGAATGTATTTTAGAAATACACACATAGTGTGGAAGAGATTTTTTTCAAAATAACTTAAAGAAAAGGAGGCAGGGGAAAGGGTGTCAGGAGGAGCTAGCCATGCGTACGTGGAGTTCTTTACACTGTTCTCTCCACTTTCGTGTGTGTGTGTGTGTGTGTGAACACACGTATGTACAAAATTCTTCAAAATAAAAAGTTAAGCAAAATTTTTTTCAACCAGTCTATACTTCACAGCCACCCCTGGTAGATGGGAGAGATAACAGATGGAAGCACCCTGATTAGATGGGGAGACCCAGAAGGAGTCACGGTCCGACCACTAACCATGTTTCTGTGGACAATCCTTTGATTTGTCCTGTGGCCAGTCTCCAGTCTGTGAAACGCACATAATCCCAGCCCCACACGCGCGCACACACACACTCCCGACCAGGCCAGGAGGAGTCTAAACAAGATAACATTTGTATAACAGTTTGAGCTCCTTGAGGTAAAGGAGCAACATAAATGCATCGTTATAGAAACTCGGCACCCAGAGGTGTTGCGTGGAGTTTAGTTTAGATGATTCAGGATTCCCGGAATCACCACAGATTTTTCAGAAACTACCTCATGCTTAGTTCTCTCAGCCAAATGAAAGAAGGAGCAGAAAGATAGCACCCTGCTTCTACACAGGAGGCTTTTAGCAACTCTGTTTACTCCTCCGACACAAAGCCTTTGTTTATGTGTGACAGATGGTAGTACATGTTTCTCTCCTCCCTCTCCCCCTCTCTCCCACTCTCTTCCTCTCCCCTCCCTCACTTCATTTTTCCCTTCTGTTTCTTTGTCCCTCTCCATTTTGCTTTTCTCCGATCCTTCTCTGCTTCCCAGCACTTTTCCTGAGCTGACTCAAGGGCTGCAAGAGCAGCTAGAAATCCAAGACCTAGGAGAACGCCGACTACTCCACCAGGCTGCACACACACACACAGTCACTTCTTGGTGCACAGCACTCGTATTCGAAATGTGTTTTTCAAGACAGAGCGACACACCTTTGAAACTGTAGGGGGCTCAGAGCAAACATTAAAAGGACCATAAATATTTATGTGGCAGGTTTCCATGGGTTGCTTTCCCAAAGTAACCATAGTCAACACATTCTCATACACACACAAATACACATTCGTCCTGGGTTCAGCCACACCCAGAGAACAAATGTAGACCAAACCTCTTACTGAATATTTACTGCAATAAATATAGTCTATAAACCAGCCAGGGGAGCGGAGGTATGTAGGACTGGACACGCAAGAGCCTTTCCTAGGTCCATGAGGAATGCTGGTTCTACCCCTCTCAGACCCAGGGAAGTGGTTTAGTCTTTCCCAGCTTCTGCGTCTTCTTCTGTAAAATGAAGGCATCCCAATAAATGCATTATCTGCAGGCTCCGAATGCCTATGGTTTTCTGAGCAATCACACCAAGGCTTTTAGAGAATTCCCATAAGTATCAATCTGCCTGCACCCCAATACCTGTGGAAGAGAGGGAATTGTCTGTCAGGATAAATGTCAAACCAGTGCTTGAATGAGGTGAGGAGTGGCAGGGGAGTTAGGGAAATGGCATTCCATAAAATGGCATTCAGTTCAGCACGGAAATAAATAAGGTTGGATGGCAGGGGTTGGGGGGGCGGGATCAGAGAGGAAAGAGCTGATATAATAGATAACGAGCAGGAGTAGGAGGCAAAATTTGGCACCTGCCTGGATGTCTGAGGAAAAATAGGGGGGGAAAACCAAACTTGAGCAAAAGGAAGAGTGTGCCTGCTAATTCCGCTTAGTGTCCCGAAATGTATTCTCAGGTCTCAGAGGCATTCTCCAAGAAGCAGCAGGCTGGCCCCTTTAGAGGAGGTTTTAACTCGATCCTTCATGCTACACAAGGATAGGAGCTATCCCCATGGTCACCCCCACAAGAAAGAGTAAAAATCCCTGCTCAGAAAAATAAAGTCACTATTTGAGCAGTAATAGCGACATCTGCAAATGATTAACTCGAGGATTTATTACCAATTAGGACTATAAATCTCTGCTTACTTTGGCTGCTGAAAAGTTGATTTCATGGGGGGTGGGGGGTGATTTGAGACAAGGAAGAAGAAATCCAGGCTTAAACAGACACAGTTCAAATTCAAAAGGGAGCAGGATTTCTCAAGCACCAGCGCAGAAAGCAGGCTTGACCTTGCTGTTCTAAGCGAACAGCCCAGCAGATGCCTGCAGGGTTAGCAAAGTCAAAAGGACTAGTGCCACTCAGAAGAGGGTGTCAGGGCCTGGAGAGAGCTTGCATAGCTGAGTGGTCTCCAATAACCAGACCATAATACGCCCAGAGTTGGTGGTGGAACATGTGCATCAGGAGCTACGTTCCTGACCTCAGGGGCTCTCAGCCTTGGCTGACCAATGGAATCCTGTGGGGCTTTCAAAATCATACCTACGCTTGGGTCACTCTGCAGACCAGTTAAATCAGAATCTCTAGGGGTGGTGCTTAGATATCAAGGTGGTTTGGAAACTCCCCAAGTTACCCTTAGGGGCAGCCAGGGTTGAAAACTACTGCTTAACTGGTATCATTCTCACACCAACCCCATGTGAGAGGTACAACTCTCACGGTTTTGCAGAAGAGGGAGCTAAGGCACAAAGAGGCTAAGTAACTACACAGTTACTAATGGCAGAGGCAGGATTTGAACCCGCAGTTCATACTCTTAATCACCATGCCCTTATGACATCCCAGGGCTGTGGTTCTCAGTGTTCCAGATAGAAAATGGGGGCTCTCAAAGTATTTTTTATATATTACTTCAAAAAAACTCTAATGGAAATGAAACATTAGCCCGTATTAATGCTCCATATTAACTAGGGAGACAAGGGTCTTTCCTTTGCTTGGAGTGACATCAAAACAAGGAGTTGCACTGGATATTTCACGCTTATTAGGAATTCTCATTCATTCATTCGACAAGTATTAAGTGCCAGTTTTCTGCAGAGTCTATAAAATAGAACATTCCTGTGTGGATAATCAATCACCAAACAGCTGTTCTAAGGGCCCAAACAGTGGTATGCACTAGACACTCTGAGAGGCCACAGAACAGAGGGGACGGATCTGCGTGGCAGTGACATACTTTGTGACTGGTGAGTGAAACATGGCAAGGGAAATCACAGGATAATATATGCATGTTGCTAAATGGCAAAATAAAAGATGAAGGCATAGGATAATAAAAGGTGAAAATGCTGGGAATACACTGCTGCTGGTCCATAAATATTTAAACCAAGGTAAAAAAATGCAGATTCCTGGCTGTCACCTACATGAATGTGGTGAGCTCGATGTCATCAGGGGAGGTGGGGACTGGGGTGACCTAGAGAACCCATATCCTGTCTAACCTGTCAGCTAGTTCTTACCTCCAGGCCATGTAGGAATGTGGATACAATGTTGTCAGACTTTCTGAGGTTTTTTAGGGGAAGCTGTAAAGGTGGGTTGCTTAATGCAAGATAGCCCAGTTTTTAAATGGCCTCTAGTTTGTGTGTCTTCCAAACATGATGTAGAACAAAGAAAACACGTCTACCACCAGCTCTGCCTGCACCACAGAGAGGGATCTCCCTGCTCATACCATGGGTCTCAAAGCAGCTGCCGATTCACCTGTGCCTTTCTCCTCCTGCAGGTATGCTCATTTATTTTGGGTACGGTATCTGGAACAGCACCTTGGAAATCAGCGCCCGAGAAGAGGCCCTGCACCAAAGCACGTACCAGCGCTACGATGTGGACGACCCTTTCTCCGTGGAAGAGGGTTTCTCCTACGCCACGGAGGGTGAGAGCCAGGAGAACTGGGGCGGGCCGGCCGAAGACAAAGGCTTCTATTACCAACAGATGTCAGATGCGAAGGAAAACACCCGGACAAGTAGCAAAGCGAAGAGCAAAAGCAAACACAAACAGAACTCAGAGGCCCTGATTGCAAATGATGAGTTAGATTACTCTCCAGAGTAGGAGTAAACACACAGGAAATATGTAGAAATGATTGTGATTTATTTTCAGTAACTTAACCTGGGCTAGAAGGTGAAAATGTTTTTTGCCTCTCACTTCCAAAGTCCAGCCTTTCCCAAAGTCAGTCCCCAGTCATAGCCTGTCCTTTGCTACTTTTGCTACTTTTGCTCTTCAGGATAGTTCTGTCAAAGGGTTTAGTCTGGGTCTCCTTACTGGTTCCCTTGTGAAAAAAACCCAAACAAACATGAAGGTATAAGAAATTCTATCGTAGGGGCCACCATCAGAGCTGATGGCAGCAAATGCTCCGTAGGCTTTTGCTTTGCTGGTTAAATCTCTTCGCTTCTTACCGAGACTCCAAGAAGCAAGGAGAAAACTTCTTGGACCACACTGAGGCTGCAGCCCCTGGTGGAGCCGTGCCAAAGCAGGTGGGTGTGGGCACAAGGCAGCATTCCCAGCACCTGAAACCGCAGGGCAAAGCTCTGTGCTCAGCAGGCAGCTGAGAGCTGCTCCCCAGGCCAGGGTGGGCAGGCGGCATTGGCACTTCCTCAGCAAGCAACATTGTGTCCTGAGACCTCACAAAAACAAATCCATTCAAAAGATGTATGCTTCTTTTTATTCGCCAACTGTTCTCATGGTCTCCAAACTGTAACTTTAGGATCCAGCAAAGGTCAGGGACTCTGAGACCGTTTCCCCTCAGGTTTCAGATTCACCATTAAGCAGTCATGCAGGCCCAGTCATGTGGTGAGAAGCGCCATCAAAGTTCTACTAAATGCCCAGGAAAAAATTAAATAACCACCTCTTGTAGGGAAGGCCAGAAGGGCATTGGCAGAAATTAACTCTCTGTCAAGCCTTCTCTTACACCAGACTCTAAGCTCCTGCTGATATAATGGAAGGGGGCAAAGTTGGAGCATGATTTCATGGCACTAATATGCCTTGAAGAAGGAGGCTGTTTGTTTTATAATCAGATAAAATCTTTACAAGGAGAAGTGACCCAGCCACCGAGATCACATTGCAAATTCTATTTCAGATTTCTAAAATTATAAATTCTGTAGTTTTTTGAGATATGCCACCAGTTGATTGGTGGGCGCTACTCTGAAAACAAAAATGTCAAAGCACAGCTTCTTAGGTAATTGCATTCCACGAGATCACATTTCACTCTTGAACCTTTTTCTTCTGGGGTAGCTCACCTCTAGACATGTATCTTTTTTTTTTTTCCTGCTATTCCCCAGAGCGCTTCACTGAGGCCCAGAGAAATATCTACCTGGTACAGTCTAAATCTGGACCATCAGAGGGGCTCTTAGAGGAATTTCTCTGAAACAAGCTAGATGAGACAATCTGCCACAGGAAAAACTCATGGTCTGTAAATTCTGCTCCTGGGTTACAGGGATTTGAGTGCTGCGCTGAGGTATAGACACGTGTATGTGGAGGCGCAAGTTGGGCCAAGCTAAAATCTTTGTGAGGATTTCCTGAGACGGGGGCAAAACAGCACATTTCCTACTCTCCCTCTCCTGGATCTAGCGTTATGCCAAAAGTTTTCCAGAATATATCAACAAATGTTTTAGGTTTATTCTTTCTTAAAGGCTGAGGCTAGTGCCATCTTGGCACGCTGCGAGATTATGGACAGGGAGCAGAAGTCCATTTTCTTCACTCAGCTCACCCTGATTGAGAATACACAAGTGCTAAGTGGTGGGAATCCAAAAAGAATGACATCAGCCCTTGGAGGCTCACAGTCCAGGGAAAATGAGTAGCATCAGGGTCTGATAACTGCAGATAAAACAGCCAAACACGACAAGTCCCCATGGTTGATGCACTGGGCTTCAATATAGTGTTTTTTAAAAGGTCAATTAAAACTATATTTTAATGTGCTTTTAAATAAATTGCATAGCATACCCATAGCCAACGTATGTCATTTGAATTCAAATAACTACTATTTTCTAGGTCTGCTATTTCATCCTTCTATATTAATTGTTTATAACTCTGGTTTTCTGAGGTTGTTTGTCATTTCAGTGTAATGCTTGACCATAATGATACAGTAGCTGGCCCATGAAATACATCCTTGGGAATTCATTGTAAGCCAATCGTTTGCCTTTTTTGCAAGAATGAAGTTTTGAACTGATTTTAGAACTCAACAAATCTGCCCAGTTTAAATATAACCTGTGAAGCTTGAGATATATCCAGATAGATAGGGTGGGGCTCTATTTGTTAAAATGCTCAAAGGGAAATATTAACGCAAAATAACAAAACCTTAATTTGAGTGAAAGAGCTTCCTTTTACTAGAGAGGTTTAGGTATTAAAGTCTGGTGGCAGCTGTATGCAATTTCTGGAGCACAAGCAGAGAGAGCACAAGCTTTGGCAAACACCATAGGTATTAATTCTGTGAACAGCCCATGAACCACTCTCATTTCAGGAGTCACTTCTCCCACACAGTAGCTCTATATATTTTTTAAGCTTTGATCTCTTTATTTCTTTAAAATTGATTAGCCATCTTTCTTATAAACTTGCTTTTTTTAAAATTAGTCAATATGATAGAAAAAGATTTTTTAAGGTAAATAGGCATTTTTTCCTCTTGTTCCCCAGCCTTTGTGAAACAGTCCCAAATTTCACAATGAAGTTTTCAAATACCATCAATCACTAGAGTAACTTTATTAGTGTTTCCTAACAATTGTCTTAAGACCACATTTGTGAACCCACATGAAAAGATCACCTTGTAAATACTTACCACAGAAACTTAGCCCCCTTGAAAGGAGTCCATGGAAGACGTACGTTTTCTTAAATTCTTATCTATAGCAACAGTTCTTCCACTGAGGTTACATCATGTGGATATGTGCTTTGAAACCAATTATTTGGTTTTTTTCATTGTTGTCGACTTATTGGTACGCTGCTTCATTTCAAAAGGATTTGAGGTGGCTATTACAGTACATAAAATACCCAAAATAATTAAGTGAGGAGCTGGAGACAGATAGAAAGGATAAGACAAAGCTAGAACTGTGTTAAGTGCTCAAATGTAGAACCTTGATATGCAATGCTAATTGCTAATGAGAGGCAACTTGAAAAACAATGAAATTTTTGGTAAGGACAGGAGGAAGTACTCCTGTATGATATGAATAAACCTTCCCTCATAACGGCAGAGAAATGCAACAGCATAGATCTTTGAAACCCACAGATAAACTTCAGACCTGGATTTTAGCAGGTACATGTGCCTGGCATATTTGGATGTTCCATAAATATCTGATGATTGAGTGAATATCTGGATGGACAGATGGATGCATGGATGAATGAAAGGAAAAAGAATTACATTTTAATGGAGTGTTTATTATGTGCTATGGCATAAGAAATAGGAGAACTAGAACATATAAATAAAGAACAACAGTGAAGATGATAGGTGAGATGAGGGAATTATCATTTGCAGTGGGGCTTCAAATAGGAAAAAGTCCTCCCTTCATTGGAAAGATCATAGAGAACCCAGCTCTTGTGTTGGGGCTTGTAGAATGGGCAGAATTTTGCCAGGTAGAAATGGAAGAAAGGCTTGCAGAGTGGAAGATCAGCATGAGTAAGGTATAGACTCTGGCGATGGCTGTCTCCTAACTAGTAAGTTGTGCTGTGTCTCCTTCAAGGAAAAGCAAGAAGCTAGTTTGGCAAGAGCTTATGATTTATGCATGATTTGTGTATGGAACAGTAAGAAATCATGCTGAGAAGGCAGGTTAGGGCTCACCCACAGAGAGACGCGAAAGCAGAACTGAGCTGGCTGACTCTCCTTGGGTGGGGAGGCACTGGGGAAATGATGAAAGTATGAATCAGGGAGATTGGGACTTTAAGAAGCTGGGGCAGTGACTTCCTTTGCCTATGCAAGGAGCTAACAAATCACATACACACTCCAAGCTGATTCAACATATTAAAAGGAAAAAAAAATCCATATTTAAAGCATTAACTTAGGAGAAGTATATGCACTTAATGTGTGGACAGATAATGCAAAGTTATTTGCAACCACTTTAAAATTCTCAACAATATGTTTAAACAACCAAACCTAACAGGTTTTTATTTCTGTCTCATCTACATGGTAAAACCTCAGCTCAAGATTTTACTCAGCTTGAGCACAAGGTGTTTAAGAATTAGCCTGAAAAACTAAAGGGTTTTGCTGTCGCCTTTCCCACCAGGTTTTACCGGGGGCCAGAGATGTCAGTGGAAGCCCACAGAGGGTCAAGCACAGATTTACCTATCTCGTATCTCAGATTGGAAAGTCTTGTTGAGTGGAGAAGTCAGATATCAGTAAATGGGTTTGAAGCCAGAGCTGGGGGCAAGTCCAAGCAGCAGATACTGGTTCACTCTTGGATTTACGCCTTCAGGTTAGTGAGCAATCCACAGGTGCTCACTATTATGTGGGCAGGGAGGGAGGCACAAAGGAAACTCATACTCCAAAGTTGGCCCTAAGGCTGCCTGACAGCACTCTATGTTCATGCCCATTGGAACAAGACTACTCAAAGAGGGTGTTGATATCAAAAATTTTTACTAAGCCTAGGTTTCTCTCGTTCGTAAGTACCTCCCTGATGCTGTTTGTCTACCAGGACCCTTTGAAGTCCCCAAGAAAGAAAGGTGCCAGCTGGTAAGTAGTGATGGCCTGGCTGCGAGAGCGAGCCAGTGCTCGCAATTAAACAATGCGCAAGCGCAGAAGCAGCTTCCCAAACGGCAGGGCCCGCCCACAAGCAGGAACCAGGATGCTGTTTCACCATGGAGTTTACCTTGTATTTTTCAGTTGGAATGGTGATGGGTAGCAAAAATCCCTTTCGTGTACATAATTCTTAGTCCTGTGGCTACTTGTATTTTCTCTAAGACTTTACAGGAGAGGCTGTCGTGGTTGGTTTTTCCTTCTCAGGAGTAACTTCCTGTCTAAAATGCTTTCCTCTTCTTGTTCAGCTTGCATCGTTCTGAAAATACCTAAGTTGTTGCCTTTTGCCAAAATTACTTCTCCAAGAAAAAACATTTTTTTCTTTAGGACTTAAAGTCCAAAAGGGATCAGTGGAAGTTTTAAAGACTATTAAAAATGAACTTATATTCTGCAGTATCAACTAAAATAGTGTTAGAAATAACTCAACAGTATTTTGCATGTGTGGAATTACAAAGCTTACATAGAGCTTTCACAAAGACAGCTTTGGACTTGACGTCTTCTGAAAGCAGGTAGCTCTAATTTCTCACTCTTTAAGAACATTCAGTGCGTTTTGGTACAAAAAGAAAAGAAAATGACTTTGTATTTGAACTAGGAAATGGGGGTGGCATGGATTTTTCATTTGGGACTCCCTCTGTGCTTCCTTTTTTCCTTTGCTAACATTGAATTGGTGACATTGGCTAAAGGGAATTGTGAGTCACGTAAATTTCTCAGGAAGTGCAGACTGTGAAGGACTGTGTTCGTTCAAATATTGCGATGAGGACACTGTTCCTTGCCCATCTCCTCCTGATTGGCCTTGGCAGTTGTGATACACTTGTCTCATGCTCCCGAAGGCCAGAATCATAATCCCCCACTTTCCAAAGCAAAGACACTGTTAATGCTATGATGGCACATAAATACCTCAACTGTCTGAGCTAATTGACGGGGCTGCAGGTTCTTAAGAGAGCAGGTATTGTTCTCATCCCATGTAGTTACACCATCCAACGACAGGACTGGCCATTCTAGCTTTCTCTCACTGTGGAAAAGAAAGGTTACTGTTTAATTCATATCCAAAGTTGTAAGTACAGCTTGTAAATTTTAGTAACTTGTTTCATTTTTGTTTGGTCCTTGAGAAGTACAACTTGCTTTTTGCAGCTGGTAATTTCTGGTGTCGTTCTCTGATACATATGTGTATATATATATATTGGTATGAAATTGCTGTATTTGTTAAAGTCTGTTCGTTTGTGGTTTTTAATTCCCATTGGTGCACTGTACAATGGGATGTTGTAGTGTATCATGAAGAAAGAAATAATATGCATATATGTTATGGAGTATGTTTTATTTTGAAATTGATTGTGGTGTTGACAATATATTGATTTATCAAGATACTAAGGGAAAATTCTAAATTTACCAAAATGTGTATATTTTAATAAATGCATAAAGCTTTATTGTGGTGCCTTTAAGTTTAAAGAGGGTTTATAAAAAAGTCAGAAACAAAAGTGTCTTACTATAAGATATTCATAGTATTGTAAAGCTTTTGCACAGGAGACTATTAAAAGAAAAAAAGAAAAGAAAAAGAAGTTCTCCTATATTTTGTTAACCTTAACGAGTACCTGATGTTTGGTACATTCTTTCCATTCTAAAATGGAGATGAATAAATGAATCTTGCCTTAAATGTTTCAATTGTCCATTGTAGAAAAGCCAGATAAATGAGCTCATTTGGGGCGGGGGGCGGTTGAAACTCATCGCATTATTGTGGAAAATTTGTTTTCAGAATAAAAATATTTTAAAAAGCACAGCTAGCCGACTATTAAAATTTAAATTTGAAGAGAGTTAGTGCCATCCTTTTTAAATTCACTTTACTTTAGTGAACTTGGGAGAACATGAACTGATTGACTCTCCCCCTCACCATCTTCTTCAAACAGGGTGCAGGGCTCTACCCGGGACCCTGCCCGCTGTACTGCCTCCCGAATTAGCCCACTGCTGGTCCCAGCTCCTAGTGAGAGCCACACACCTGTTCCAACCTCAGCACCACGGAGCATTCACTTCTGTTACTCCCACTCATTCTAAGGACAAATTGGAAGAACGTTACCTGCCTACAGTCCCAAATCCAACTGCAATAACATTAACGATGGTTTAGTTTATTGTGCTTTTTGACAGTACAGGTAATGGTGACACCTGGAGAAGAGGAGAGTGGGGCAGCAGGGTCACATATTTTCTGCACTACTTGAGGTGCAAAGAACTGCTGTGTCTTTATTTCCTACTACTCACAATCTCCCTTGCAGAAGTTTACCTGCCTGGGCAGCACTGGAGAAAAGTGAACTTTAAATGTGTTAATTTACAGAATCTCAGCTCTCTCCCTGTCTAGTCTCTTGAGGTGATTGGGTCTCATCGGGGTAAAGGCTCTGTCTTTGGATTTCATCCCCTCCCCCTTGCTTCTCTCCAAAATGGCATCTGGGAACAGAACCTGTATGACCTCATCAGTTTGGGGTACAGGTGAGAATTAGGGTGCTCTGAACACTTAATGGATACTGCTACAGAATGGCTACCTGGACTGCTCCCTGAACAGATGACCACTGAAGAAAGACTGGCCCACCCAGCCAAATGGGTTTCATAATGACGTTCAATTCCAAAATCCACAGGTCTGTCATTCAACCCACAGTGCTCCAGCACACCAGTGCTTATATCCTTTCCAGCTAAGTATACCACTAACCCATCCAATAGGTTTAGTCTTTCTCATTCTAAAAGTGATGTTCCTGTACATTGACACCACTTTGTATAGACTCCACTGAGCCCACAGCTCTTCCACTTTAGAACCCTCTGCAGCGCTGACACCTGGAGAACCATAAACACTACCTCGGACACAAATATCCAGCCACTTCCTTCACTGGTGACACACTGTTGTTTCTGGGCTCTTTTCATTGAAACTTATAGCCCAGGGGGTGCGGCAGCCTGCTCGTGGTGATGATTGGTAACTTCTTATGAGTTTTGCGAGTCAGTTGCTAAACACAACTGTTATTAAAACTTAACTTCTATAAACTTTCAATTAATTATATTGAAAAAAAGGTAATAATGTTTTACTTCATTTAACCACTCTCAAATAAAGAAAATGTGGTATACAAGGTCTGTCCAGAAGGTATACGGCCATGTAATATGAAAAATAGAGACATTTATTGAAAAAGATAGACGATACAAGAAACATTGTATGTAGGACAAGTAGGCACCTTGGGACCTCGCACAGTTGGTTCTCCCAATCGCCATTGGCTGCCCCATTGTATTTTCCTGAATCTCATTAGTGGTCTGAAGTCTCTTCCCTTTCAAAGGTGATTTTAGTTTTGGGAAAAGCCAAAAGTTATAGGGCACCAAATCTGGGCTGTAGGGCGGTTGAGTCACCTGAGCAACTTTTCGCCAAGAAACTCTGCATGAAACATGAAGCACGAGCTGGTGTGTTGTCATGGTGAAGCTGTCAATCACCAGTTGCCCAAAGCTGCAGCCTTGTAAATCATTCGAGTAGTTTCCGCAGATGAATGTTCAAGCTTAATGCAAAATTTTATACATATTCCTTGCTCCACTTGCTTAGTCATTTTGAATGCGGCCACCACACAGTACACATGCTCACTCAATGGCGTCTACCACCCCCACTAGTACAGTGAAGTTGTCATTGTTCACACATACACTTTCCAGTCCACTCTCCTTGGCTACCAGGTTACACTGATGTCACACAAACCATTCTCGTTATATTAACAATGGCTGGACTTTTTCCAACAGACCTCATATACATACAATAGAATATTATTCAGCCTTAGAAAGAATGGAAATTCTGACACCTGTTACATCATGGAGGAATTTTGAGGGCAGTATACTAAGTGAAATAAACCAGTAAACAGAAAAACAAGTACTGTATGACTCTAATTATGAGGTACCTAGAGTAGTCAAAAATTATAGCGATAATAAGAAGAGTGACTTCCAGGAGCTGGGGGAAGGGAGGGTGGGGAGTTACTGTTCAATGAGTATAGAGTTTCAGATTTGCAACATGAAAAGATTTTGGAAGAGGATGGTGGTGATCATTACACAACAAGATGAATGCACTTATTATCACTGGACTGTACATTTAAAAATAGCTAAGATACTAAGTTTTATGTTATGCATATTTAACCACAGTTTTTAAAATGGAAAAACAATTGAAAGGTTATTCAGAGTATCAAAACTGCTTTAGAACCATCTTCTCCTGAGGCCCTAACTCAAAACCATTTAAAAATTCAACACCCCATTAGAAATTTGAGGATCTTTATGTCGCAAATATTAAATTGACAGTTCTTTCACATTTTATGGTCAACTATCTGTAGCTCTCTGACAGGCAATGAGAGTCCTTCCTGTGTCGAGTTCCCTTCCTCTCCTTTGCCCACATGCACCTCTTTCCCTGTCCGAGGATAGGTTTTTCCCCATTCTCACACTGACCTCAATCAAATCAAGAAAAACTCTAAGCTCTGAGTCTCAGAAAATCACATACCCCCATTTCTATGAACTAGAAATCTGAATTCTCCAAACTTTTATTACATATGTGTATAAACCTGATACTTACCCATCAAAGCCATTTAGAGTGTTTTCAGGAAGGGATGAGCTCTCTCTAAGTCAATTAACTGGGTGAGATAAGTATTGTGGCAGCCTTTCCTTTAGAAAAGGGAAATACAAATGATTTGTGACTCTAACTTCAAACATGCAATAGGAATACAATTTGGGACAGAATCCAAAGAGGAAATAGTCTATCCAGATTCAATTCTGGTGGCTGGAAGACTGATTGAATTTCCTTCCTTGCAGAGACACTCCTCATGGGGCATGGGCAGGAAGCGGGAAGGGGGTGTCCTAGCAATGGGGTTTCCCTGTTTTGTGAAGCCCTATGTCCAAAGCAGCCCCTTTAATGTACTGGTAATAAGTTCCAGGTGTGGATACAATGTCTTCAACGTTCTCACAGCCTTGTCCCTCTTGTACAAGAATGTGGAGCTGGGCTACCTAACCACAGTGGAAAGGACATATGAAGATGTGCTGTGAGCCTGGAGGGCCCAGTGGAGGAAGGGCACCTCTGCCCTATCTGCTCCATGATGCCCAATATGCCTCCACTGGAAACAAAGTCTGGCATTCCACAATGAGAAAGAGATCTTTCAATGCCTTCACAGTTGACTCCCCCCTGGAAGAAGGAACACAGTGTCTTAACTCATGCAAGCTGAGATAAGAATGGCTGATATCAGTTTCTTCTTAGAGCACACATTTCTACAAGTCATGAGAAAAGATTGTGAGGTCTCTGGTGTTTGAGGGGGGGGGGGTTAGGGAACTTCAGGAATGGAAATGGGACAGAAGAGAGAGACCAGGGTCCCACAGACACACTTGGCCCCATTCACTTCACAGCCTTGCCTAGAGCTAGACCCAAATACAACAAGGAGGGAAGAGACCCTAAACTTGCCCTGAACTGATGCCCCCAAATCACTCTAAAGAGACAGGTGGTTGGTGGGGTGCAAAGAAGCTTGGGCTGCAAGAGAGAGAAACCCATATTCCACTCCTGGCTTTTTGCATCTAGCTATGTAAACTCGGGCAAGCCACTCCCCGTTTCTTCATCTGTAAACAAGAAGTTGGCCCATAATTTCTACCTTTCCAGATCTCCACTAGAACACATCTCTCTTGCTTCCTTGTGTATCTAGGCAACTAGTACATAGCCTGGGATGGAGGAGACAGTCAATACATATTTGTTGAAGGGATGAATGAGTAGAAGTTAAGGTTTTCCTCGTCATTCAGAGGACCCCCTATGCTCTTGCCAAAGTGGGGAACAATTTCAATCACTCTACTTAAATATTCAACAATTTACTTCTGATAGATTTCAGGCCTTTCGAATCACTTTTAGAAATTGATCCTAAGTATATAAATAATGTGAAATATGGTAAAAGGTTTGTGCCAAAGAATGTATCTGTAATTACAATTTAAAAAAAAAACCCAAATTGAAATCAACCTAATATCCCAAACTAGAGGTTTAAGAGGTATAGCATAACTATAGAACTTGATACAGTACATCCATCTAAAAATGTCTTTAAAGAATGCTTCAGGACATGAGATCTTCATTATGTTAAACATTTTAAGTAGAATGCAAATATTATATATAGAATGCCTTTAGTTTTGAAAGCATATATATTTTATAAATGCATAGACAAAGATTTAGAAGATTATATAAAGTTTTAACCATTATTACCTCTGAGAAGTCTTATTTGGAATGCTTTTGCATTTTTTTTATACTTTTCTTTTTTTCCCAAATGTTCTTAAAAATATATTTTATTTTTATTTTCAAAAATAAAATGTTGCCAATCTTTATTTCGTATAACATGAGGGCCTTTTCAAATATTTGTTGTGTCCTAAGTGGCAAACCAAGAAGAAACCCTGGCACCACCCCCCAAGCAATGATACAAATAATAGAACTCTCCTCTCAAAGCCACACCAGACACAGACTTCTCTCTCTGCATTGGCACACATAAATTTAGGGTGCTTATATTCCTTCAGCAGAAGGAACCCATGCTGGAATCTATTCTAAAGAAGAGCTCATTAGCTTGGATATTTGGTTTAAATATATGTTGTTAAGTATTAAATACTAGTATTAATTTGTTCCAAATGTCAAAGATCTCAAAAAGACATCATAATTTTAAAGGATTAATGCAGATATTTGTGTATTTAGTTGTAACTATTCAGCTTACCCCTTCTACCAAGTAAACTCTGTGCCGATATGCCTTTGCATTGCCTTGGAGACACTGCCTGTCGCACAGAACATGGTCAGTAATTATTTGCTAAATTAGATTGAACAGAATTGTATCCACACATGCCAAAAATGTAACTATTTTCAAAAGTACATAGTGGTTATGATTTATGCATGAAAAACATCCTTTTCTAAAACATTCCTCTACTTAAAATCTCCGGTGGCTCCCACTTGCTAATAGAACAAAGCCCTTCACAGCCTGGATCCCATTCATTTCTCCAGTTTCACGTCTAACCCTCCCCTAAGTGCCCAATACTCAATGCCCAATAGACTCCTCAACGTTCCCTAGGCACACTCGCTTGTCTTCTCCCATCTCCTTAAATGTCCACCTTCCCCTTGTCCCACTGAGAAACTCCCATTCATCATCCTTCAAATTCCTCTCAAACGGAGCTCCCCTCCGAATTTCCAAAATTTGACCACTGCCCTATCTTCTCCTTCCCTAAACAC
>PVJD01002913.1:0-151129 GCA_004026545.1 Mormoops blainvillei
GACACACATCCAAATTTTGCTCAATTTTATAAATTGCATTAGACTCTTGGTAATTAACCAACATCATCGTTGCTGCTTTTAAATTTTTTCATGGACAACTTGGAGGAGACATTTTTTGTAATTTTTAAATAAATTTAAATTTAAATTTAGCCCCCCAAATAAGTGTATTAGCTCAGATTCTGGCTTGATTTACCACCTTCTCATGTTCTCAAACTCTAGCATTTACTCCTTTAATCGAGACTATGTGCCAGGCACTGTTTAATGTGCTGGGGGAAAGAGCAAAAAATGACATACGCCAGGTTCTTCCTGTTTTACGCAGGATATTCTAGTGCTGGGCCAAGGCACGAACAAAAGGATTTTTTTTTTTTTTAAGAAAACTGTCATAGTGCTAGAGAATTCAAACAGGGCGGTGTGATGTGAGAGGCTTGCTCCTTTGCATGGCATCGCTGGGAAAGGTCACTGTGTATGGATGACAGTTGGATCTGAAGGAGAAGCAGGAGTACCTAGAAAAGCAGCCCGTGCACACTCCAGGCAGCCAGAGGCCTTAGACTGGCCTCCCCCCAAACAGAGCCCCAGCCTGAGGCCTCCATGGAGAGCAGTTTATTTTGGGGAGTGAGCTAGAGAGCAGGAGGGCGGGGCCGGAGGGCGGGGGTGGGGAGGGGAGAAAAGGGAAAGCCAGTGCCGGAGGCCTGCGCTCAGTCTGCAGGCTCCTCTGAGAAGCCTTGTGAATCACATTTCAGGCGTCTGCCTAGGGCATGAAAGGGAGAACATTCACCCATCAGCTCCAGAGCGGCCCCTGGGTGTCGCCTGCCCTGCACTCTCAGATGATGCCATGTGAGAGCCAGTTGGGTTCCTAGTGCCCCCCACGCCCCATGTCAGAGAAGCCCTGGGAAGTAGGAGGTCCTCACCACTGGCCAAGTAGGACCCACGGGAAACTGTCCAGACGTGCATGGGTACGGTCACCGTGTCAGTGCCTGGAGGAAGAAGTGTGGCTGAGAGGACCTGAGTGCACACAGGAGCTGTCCCACCCAGCCCGACCCCACCCTGGCTCTGCACACTTTTGCCCTCTTCAGTCTGACCCTTGGCAGAGTCGCTGCCTTCCAGGGGGTGGGGGGAGGGCTTGAAGCAGCAGGGTTAGCAGAAGCCCCCAAAGCAGGTGGGCCCACGGCCCACGGAGGCCCCAGCCCCAGAGTTTTTTGTTTTTTTTTTAAAGATTTTATTTATTTATTTTTACAGAGAGGGGAAGGGAGAGAGAAATAGAGGGGGAGAAACATAATGTGTGGTTACCTCTCTCATGCCCCCTACTGGGGACCTGGCCCACAGCCCAGGCACGTGCCCTGACTGGGAATCGAACTGGCAGCCCTGTGGTTCGCAGGCCGGCGCTCAATCCCCCGAGCCACACCAGCCATGGCAGCCCCAGAGTTTCTGATTCAGTAGAGCTGGGGCGGGGCCTGAGCCTCTGCATTTCTCAAGTTCCTGGGTGATGACGATGCTGCCAGTCAGAGGCCACGCTCCAAACACGCCCAGGCCGCAGTCCTTGGGGCAGCTGCTCCTGAGGCTATAATTGGACTCACCCTGCTCTAAATTTCCTGCACGTTTGCCAGCATTTCAGCCGGTCTGGGTTGGGCCATAGAACCCAGTGCTCTGTCATCACGGCCTCTGAGCCTTCAGCTACCCCACTTGGCTCGTCGGGACATGGTTGCTGCAAGGACCTGCTCATGGTCACCAGGAGGCCCAGAAGTGACACTTGAGTGACTCGTGGGCTCCAGACATACTCCTCTTTTAACTCCTTATGATAATCACAGTCAATAATCAAAGCCTCCTTGTCAACTGGCACCGAGGTCCCAAAGGGACCCTGTGACAGTCATAGATTCCAGTTTACTGTACTCATATTGGGTGCCCTGCTAAAAGCATCCCTCTGCTCCTGGAACCAAAACATCTAATCTAACAAAGCCTAAGTGGCAGGAAAGAGAAGTAGCAATTATTCAAGTGGGTCACTGATCGTGATGGTGAGAAAGTCAATCCTACAGCTACGTGCTGGCTGCAGGCCCGTGTACGCTCACCAGAGGGGGACACGTATCTGTCAGCCACTGCTAAAGCACATGTACCGAAGCCCGGAGGGCAACCCCTCAACCCTGCAGGGTCCCATCCTGTAGCCGGTGCTTTCTCTGCCCCCTCCATTGTTCTGTCAGTGCTGGCTGCTTCTGGGGCTCAGGTGTATATCAAAATGAGCAGGTCCTGTGGTCAAGTGCCTATTGCCCCCCTGCCTTGCAAAAAAAAAAAAAAAAGTGGCTCTTGAGGTGGTCTTATGTGAGACGCCACGACAGCGGATTAGACATTCTCTGCCGCAGTTTGACTGCACTGGAGAATAACTGTAGGCAGGAAAGGCGAATCACGTCCAGACTAGATTCAAATCCCGTAAGGACATATCACTGCCGTGCCCATCGGCATTTATGACTGTGGATCTGATAATGCCCAGCTCAGGAGAAGACAGCCCCATTGCCTGGTCCCTTCGTGTCCTAGAACCAGGTGCCCAGTAGCACACCAGGAGTCTGCATTGTTCTTCCTTGCAGAAAGCATGGCCTCCCACCAGGACCCTCCAGGGCTGAGCTGCAGCCTACCCGGGCTGCCAGAGGCTCCACACAGTGTCCTTCACTGCCACACACATGGCCAGAGTAGCAGCGCAGTTTCCACTGAAGCCTGAAACTGGATCTTTGTGTTTGTGGGGGGGATCCACTTGAAGCTGGCAGCCCTGATAAACGGATTGGAGGAATAAACCAAGTACCACGTACATGCTTGCAAAACCCAGAGGGACCTGCAAACTCTGTGCCTCTCTCTCAGCGCCAAGGGGTGCGAGGTGCAGCAACTTGGCCTTTACTGCAGAACGGATGTGCAGGCCTGCCCCGGGGCTGTCGGCCCTCTCACCCTGCGTCAGTGTGGCAGGCCCCTGGTTCCTCATGGAGTTTGTCGCCCACCCTCTGGCACACAAAAACCTTAGTAGAACATCTGGAGTACTTGCCACTTGCTGGGGCTAAGTCTATCCGACACAGTGGCAAACGTGACATTCTGCAGTATGGCAAGATGACCAGGGTCCTTTCCAACTGTATTGACATAGCACAGATTTATCATCATGCACCTAGGGACAATCACTGTTTGTCCCAGAGAAATGCGAACTGCTCTTGATCCTCCTTTCCCTGGTATCTGTCTCAGTGCAGACTTTTACCTGACAGTTCTCAAAAATTCCAGGTCACTATGTTGCATATACTCGTGGCAGCAAAGATCTGCCCCCCGCCCCGCCGCCCACACGGTGCGCTGGATCTGTAAACTGACTTACATCCGGGCCCATCATTTTCTCGCTGTGACAGGCTACACCAGGCTTCTGCTCACCAGCCTGCCTCTTGCCTTTCATTTTTGGGTCATGCAAGTCAAGTAGTACTATAGTCAGCTGTCACTCAGAACTCTGTGATCTGTTAGTCATTGTCACAAGCCCCTGCAAGTCAAGACGCCCTGATTTCCCCTCCAGCCTTCCATCCATTATATCATGTCCACCTCGCCTCTGACATTTAAGTAATAACACATGGCCTCTGCCATCCCCCCCTTACAAGCACGCCCAGCACCCTGGCAGATTTCCTACTGTCAACACCTGGGTGGCCACCACCCAAGTCCCCACAGGTGCTGAGTGTTCTTACTGCCTCAGGGAAGGGAATGTCCTCCCGGGGAACACAGGTGGCTCTTTAGTCTCACATAATGGATCCATCCCAACAGTCTCGCCTCCTGGATCTTTCTGTCCCCTTTCCCGAATGCTATGCCACGGCAGCGCCACTGTGCCCGCCTCATTCACCGGGGCCAGGCTCACCTCCAGGCTCCAGAGCCACCCGGTGGTTCGCGAGGACCGGCACAGGGGCCCTCTGCTCCATGTCCCGGGTAAATGTGCCCATGATAATAAGCTGTCCTTTATCCTGTCTATTCTTACATTCTTCCCTTGGCCTCCCCACCCCCAGGGCCCGTTACCCTCAGGATCCACTCACCCACATTGCCCCACGGTTCCTGGCAGCACGCGCCAGCCAGGGTCCGCGGTTCCGTCAGGGTCTAAGTTTTGTCCTCGCAGGCCCAGGTGGTATTTCTCTGCTTGGGCTGTGCTGGGACCTGACCCAATTCTCCGTCTGGAGAATAAGAAAGGCATTGGCCTAGGGTCTCGAGGAGGCCAAGCATCATCTTGCGGCTACCTGCCTCCCTAAAGGCCTTGGCGGGGTCTACAGGCCAGGAAGACCCCCGTGAGGGGGGCCCCGGTTCTTGACATCTTCAGGCCCATTCACCCGCTTGTCACCTAGACCCAGCCTCTCACTCTCTCCCTATCCAGGCCCCGGCTTTGATCAAGCAGAATTGTCGAGACTGAGTCATTTATCACCTTTGGAGCTGAGCCACCCTTACCTGTAAATGCCGGGCCCCTTTCAGCAGTTTCCTCTGCTTCGTCGGACAAGGCTCTCCTTAACCCTGCCTCAAAGGCCCTGGGCTGGCACAGCAGGCCTGGAGCTGACCATTGGCTGGCTGAGGCCTGTTACTTAGGTTTTCCCCAGGCTTCCAAAGCAGTTAATGAAAGCTGGCCAAGCCCTGGCCGGTGTGGCTCAGTGGATTGAGCGCCAGCCTGCGAACCAAAAGGTCACCGGTTCTATTCCCCGTCAGGGCACGTGCCTGGGTTCTGGACCCAGGTCCCCAGGTGCAGGTGTGTGAGAAGCAACTGACTGATGTGTCTCTCACATATCAGTGTTTCTCTCCCTTTCTCTAAAAATACATAAACAAGATCTTTAAAAAAAAGAATTATTTAGGTGTAGTTCTTCCTGAGAAAGATCAGTTCGTTTAAAAAAAAAAAAATAGCTGGCCAAACCCAGTCTCTATCATCACCCCGTACTGTCCTAGTGTCATGGGCACGCACAATCCAATGCTCACCGTCCACCCACACCTAAGGGTGAGCCTTGGCGGTAACCATGCTGCTCCCGCATGCCAGGGGTTGTCAGCATGTGCCAAGAGTGCCTTAGTGTTCTACTGATGTCATGATGCTTTAGTGGCATGAAACGACACAAATTTATTAACTTACCATCCTGTGAGGTAGTAGTCAATCACGGGCCTCACTGCGCTAAAGTCAGGGTGGCATTAGGTCTGGGTTCCTTCCTGCAGGCTCTAGGGAGAACCCGTCTCCTGGCCTTTTCCTGCTTCTAGAGGTGGCCCATGTTGGCCCGTGGTTCCCTCCCCTCATGCTCAAAGTCAGCCACGTGCATCTCTCTGACCACCCTTCCATGGCCACAGCTGACCGTGGCCCAGAAGGGCTCCCTGTTTTTAAGGACCACATGAATAGGTTGGCTTGACCAGCCCATCTAGGATAACCTCCCATCTCAAAGTCCTTAACCTTGATCGTGCCTGCTCTTACCCTGCAGGGTAACATCCTCAGGGGACAGGGATGGCCATGATCTGGCGTGAGGCCACATTCTGCCAACCACAGAGAGCAATGGGACACTGGTCATGACTGACGAGTAAACCAGCCCTGACTTCCTGTCTCGAGGGTCTGCTTTATGACTGACTCGGGTACCAGTTGTCTTAGCCGGAATTCTCCAAAACACCAGAGCCCGAGACAAAAGCTTGCAGGTAAGTCATTTATTTGGGAAATGATCCCACGAGGCAGGACACACAGGAGTCAAAGAGAAACGAGGAAAGCCAACATAAAGATGCATCGCTGAATGACCACAGGAAGCTGGCCGTTGGTTCTGCAGCATCTTCTGAATGCTTCTCAGAACTGGCTGCCCAGGGGACAGGGCAAGGGAAAAGCATCTGCCCCCAGCAAGCGCCCACCATTGGTCAAGGGCGAACCCATGGGAACTTAACTCCTGTGTACCTCTGCGATGTGAAAGTCTGAGTGCCAAATGAGCTCTGTGAGGGTCCCACGTCATAGCAAGGCCAAAGTGAACGGTGTGTGCAGGCACCCAAGGGGAGGGGGCACTGCATTCTTTGAGATCCTGGTTCAGGTTGCAGGGCAGAGGTGTGAAGTGGGGCCCAAGGTTTCTGAAGCACAGATCAAAGGTACTAAGGCTGAGGAGTGGAAGAGAAGGCGGGAGGGGCGCGGTGCTTGCAGGGACCAGGTACCGTAGTGTGCACGTCTAAGGAATTGGGTGCATAGGGTGGAAAGCGTTTACTCCTGAGTAAAGTCGTCCGAGCGGCCATCAGGATGGAAGCAACTCTTGAGTTGGACTCTAAGATAACACATTTTGCTAGGGTGCATTGGAGCTTTTGCAAAACTAATTCAATAACGTTTATGATTATTTTTATGATGGAATAGGACAAAGAAGAGTTCCTTGAGTTTTACTTGAAACTTTAAAAATGCAAATGAATGTTTCACTATTCCAAGCTAGAGCCCTGGTAATACAGGCACTTCCTAAGCATTGGTTTTCAAAATCTCCAGCATCAAAGTATTGCCTTTATAGTATTTGGGGAAGAGGGGTGGGGGTAGATCACAGGTCAACCATTTCCTCCCACCACAAATTAGGGGGCAAAAAAAGAGGAACCTACGATTCAATGAAGAGCAGTTGCTAGAAATTTTAAACTACTCACTTTTGTGTCAAGATCACACAGCTCTAAGTTACATTCCTTGCTCTACTGATTCCCACTTCAGTTTCTTAGGGCATTTCAAACAGCAGATGAGAGATGAAGTGTTTCAACTAAGTCAGAGGACAATCAAAAGACTTGGTCATCAGTGTTTACAAAAATAAAACCCCAGAAGGTGGGAAAACGGTACACAAATTTCATTGAGAAGGGCAAGGACTCTTAGAGCTGTATTAATCAGGGTTCTAGAATTTGTGGAAGTGACCTTAGAGAACACTGGCCTTTCTCCGAATGGCCCAGAGGGACAGGGGACTAACCCAGGAAATAAAATTATGACTAGGTATTGGAATCTGGACATGACATGATAAAATGAGCTAATCAGTATTAGAAAATTAGGTTTAATTCCTAATTCCTAGAATCCTAAGAGTTCACAGGACCCCTAGAGATCATCTCGTCCGTTATTACTACCAATGTGACAGTTCTCTGTAAAACCCCTGGAGCACCAGCAACACGGAAGCCTGTGACCCCTAAGCCGGAGGCCGTGGCTGATGGTAGGCAGTTCTATGAGGGCTATGAAATTGCTTTTAATCTTCAATTGCCAACTCTTAATCTTAGGTTGTTTTTAGGAAAACGAAGTAACTCTCTCCATAAAAATTTATACCAAACTTTACACATGCTTATCACCCAGGCTGGGACTTACTTTTCTAAAGTGTAGTAATAAGTTATCAGTATAAATTACTCCACACTAGATGAACAGTTCCTGGAAGGCAAGACCCCACGTCTGAGAAATCTTTATTTCTGACTTAAATACGTGCCTTGCTTACATCATGTTCTCGAATGTTTGTTGAGTGATGAATAAATGGATTGGTGAGTAAGCTGAAATGACATGAATGCCCATATTAAAAGAGTATTAGCTGATTTCTTGCCTAAATGTTAGTTGCAGAGGAAAAAAGAATACTTGCATAACTGAAGTAGTTCTCTAAAACTTTATTCAGAGTTATTCACCTCACTGTTAATAAGGTGTCCAGTTAATTCTCTGTGCCAGTATTATTAGGTCTGCCCACTCATGGCAATGGACTTTGAGAAAACCCATTTTCTGACACCCAAAGGTTAAATTACTCTTTTCAAAACATACCGAACTCCCAGTATTTGCAAAAGTATTACATGCACCATTTTCCATCAACCTTTAAGTCTGAACTTCCATTACTAATCTATATCAGTGGATGTTAAAATGAAATCATTTTAACAAATTATGACTGTACAAATCAAAATACCACTAGTTAATATCAGACAAGAGTATTTTACAAACACTACATTACATATTACTTTGCAATTTGAAACATTACATTTCATATTTGTGTAAGTTTATTTTAGATAACAGACTTCACAGAATTTAACAGCAAATGAAGTTTTAAAAATTTAATTCTGTACATTAGTTCCAACGATCTCTATTTTACAGTCTATAAGGCTCGTGTCCTAGGTCAGCACCAAAAATATCTACAAAACTGTCTAACCAGTCTCATTCACACCATGTGACAGTGTTTTTAAGGTGAAAGTCTGAGAAAACGCTTTATAGATCCTACTTCCAGATCTTGAAATGGAATACTTGTTTTGGCTGATCAAAGTACATAAAAACATGGGTGTTACCTTTTATTTTCATTAAACAGGTTTTTTGTTTCTTTTTAAAGAAAAGAATACTTATACCATGAATTTAGGTCGTCAGTCTTTAAGTTGAATTTGTAACACTGAAGCGTCAGAAGTAAACTAGTAACTTCTTGCCCCATCCTTCCTTTCTAAAATTTTTAAAAGGCAGCGAGAAAAGTGGTTTATTTATTCTTCAAAATAAAGTACAAAGGACTGCATGACAAACCCCCTCTTACCCAAGTTCCAGGAGCACCGCAGTGCGGCCCAGCCTCACCCAGCACTCGGCGCGGACGCCTTGGTGATTCCCAGGCCTGGATCTGAAGCCGCACTCCCGCTTCCAGAACCCGTTACCACCCCAGCTCTTCTCCCACCTCAGAAAACAGTACCAAGTTCAGAAAAAGAACATCTGTCTTGACATTTTCACACAGGGTTGGTTTGTGTCACACATAAGAGCACATTTCTAAACTAGAAACATTTTCTTCAAAAATCATAAGTACTTTCAGTAATGTTGTTTGTTCAAAGTATAAAATTCTTAATACATTCAAAAAAATTAAAATTGGAGACCAGTACCTCTGTTCTTTCCTGCCAGAAGCACACGATTCATCAAACCACTTTTAAAAACTAAGCTTCACGTACACAAATGGCCAGGGAGGTATGAAGTTTTACAGAGCCCTTAACGTCATTTGAGTACATTAAGCATTGGCTAGACCACAACAGGAAGCATATTAGCAAACTGAGCAAAAACTTTCCCAAAAACATGACAGTTTTCCAGGCTCCATGTCAGTCATATAAAATTTTAAGCAACATGTAATCCTATAACATTGTCCCCAGACATCCCACCCCCAACCGTTCCCATACACACCCAACCCCACCCGGCCCACACTGGAGCCCCCCGCACAGAAGTCCTTAATGCTCCCCGTTGCTGATGACAGCTGCTTCCGGGTCTGCTGCTGTTCCCGGGAGTCTTGGCACTTTCTTAGCAGGACTTGGAATGTGCTAAAATCAACGGGGGAGAAATTGTCTCATGATTTGTTTGGTTTTTTTTTTTCCCCTTTTCTTTTTTTTTTGAGTCATGGTGCTAATTAAAGTTTCAATAGAGAAACAGAGAAGAACTTCGGATAGGTTTAAGCTAAATACATATTCTATATAACTGTTCATAGCGGGAACTAAATATCCGTTCTTTACCTTATGGTGAATTTATTATATAATGCTCCATACAGCAAGATACAGAGGAAGGCCCAAGGTCCACCAGACACGGTATTTTACTTGTCATATTTTACATTCACAACTCAAACACTAGAAGCTTGACCTGCTACCTAATTTGTATAATAGCAGAAGCAAGGCTGCATTTGCCAAATTTATGATGAGCAGAGAAAATGAAAAACTTCAAGGTTTTGAAGTCCTCAGTTTGAAGCCTGGCTGTGATACTGGGCAAGTCATTCAACAGCCTGCAGCCTCATCTCCAGAATGGGCATAATATCACTGACCTCAAGGGAATTTTAACAGGGATTAGATTAGAAACTGTAAGTAAAGCACCTAGCATAACAGGACTTCGAAGCATAGCCATTCCTGTTGCTGCCTGCCCGTGCCGGGGACCGGTCTGATGGTGGCCCGAGGAGAGAGCGGAGGGCCCCCACACCCTGCCCCTGCGCCTTCTCCCACCACGACGTACCACGGAGCGAGCCTCTCCCTCGGTCGGTCTTTCTTTAAATCCTGGTATTATTAAAACCTAGTATTTTCAAAGTGCAAGGACTTCATAAAACTGGCAAACAGCACAGCTGGAACCCAACCCTAGAGCCCTGCTCTGAATTTCTCTGCTTTCTGGGCATTCCTTTGAGCTCCTAAAGCTCAGTTTGGTCCCCTAAGGCCGGAGATCTGGGGATGGAAAACTTTCCCCTGTCCAAGCCCAGGAGCAAACCCTACGCGCCTGCTTTACCTCGGCTGCCGTGCTGGAACGCACAAGTCCCTCTCCTGCGTCCAGAGTGTCCGCACTAGGCGGGGGGCGCCGGGCGTATGTTCTCCTGTGCTTCTCGTCCACTCTGACCAGGTACCATGTTCCTTCAAAGAGTGAATCTATTGAACTCTGGGGAATATAGTTGGCTAAAGGAAAGGCAGAGAATGTGAAAAATTAGTTATAACATACAACTATCTGGTAATAAATGAAAGAAGCTGCATATTTTCCGATAATTTTCAATAACATCAAATTAGGACTGAATACAGCCTGGTACGTGGAGACACCCTTACATGATGTGTAACATGTTTCATAATGTTAAAGCCTTCCACTAGGCTTTTGGGTGTATGTTTATGTGCATTAACAATTTAATATCTTTACCCAGGTGATGAGTATCTTCTCGGAGCTTCATGCTTTCAGTAAAGACAGTTGGTGTCACACAAGTTCTGGAGTCAAGCCTTGATTTTAGATCACATAAACTTGCTGTTATTTTATCAAGAACAGACCCTAAAATAGTAAATAATTCCAATGTTAAAAGACTAAAAATAGCATGCCTAAAAGCCTAAAATGTTGCCAAATGGGAAAAAAAATCTTCTCATTTCTGTTAGAAATGCTGGCTATTGTTCAGTAAAAAGATAAGATGGTGTCTGTCTATCTGACAGTTTCCTGTGACCTCTGACTACACGTCTATCTGTTCGGTGTCAGCTGGCGTACAAGTTAGGACATGGGCAGGTGGGACTTGAAACCACAAATGACTTGTGTGTAGGCAGTCCAGGCCACAGTTTTTAAAGCAATCCCACATCCACCATCACTTTTTCTCTGTTTTTGCTCCTTCCAGCTCAGAAAAGGCATAAAAGTTTCCTTAAATATAGCAAGACCACAAAGCTATGAAAACCAGACAACTATTAGTGACTCATAAGAAATTAGCCACTCGCGCCAGACTCGGTCATTAAACACGCAAAGCTGCCTGTATTCAGTGGACATGCTTCCTGTTTCCCTGACCATTTGATTAAAACATGAGATAAAGGGAAAACCCAGAAACCCTATGCCATAAAATATCTTTAAACTGGCATTTTTTTTCCGACTTGGAAGGAAGGAAAGACGGTATCCTCACTCAGTTTCCCCAGTTAAGGCTGGTTTTTAGATGAGAATGAAAACCGGGCTATGTTGAAAGAGGCGACGAAGGCTGGAACGGAGTACGATCTGTGGGACAGACTCAAGGGCCGGCTGAAGAGCTGGCTGCGTCAGCCTCACCACAGCAGGCCCTCAACACCTTCCTGGTGCAGCCTCAGTGTTTACCTGGTGTGGCATCTTGTGTGACTCTCAGGGAGTACAGGGTGGCGGCCAAGCCAGAGCCATAAGAGAACACGCCAATCCTCTTTCCCGCCAGCTGCTGAGGCGAGTACCTGCGCAGGGGGAAATGATCAGGGTGTTCAATGTGCAGGAAGCTGTGAAAGGGAATCAAAGTTCCTGCAGCCTCGGGGACGTAACCTAAAGCTTTACCCTCACAGTAGGCAGGCGGAGACAAGCACTTCCATCTCTTAGAGAATGATGGGGCTTATGAAAGTTCTTTTACCGTAATGTAAGTTACTTTGTCAACCGGGGATTGCTGGTTCTACTATAGGTCAGGAATAACAAAACCGTGGAACCAGTAGCCAGAAAAGCCAGTGTGACATTAAGTACTCTGGAATAACTGCAGCCTTGCCCCATATAGCCTTTCCAATCAAGGGTCAATGAGCTAGAGAGTCTGGAAATAAAATATTATCCAGTGGCCTGATACCGCGTGTGGTCTTAGAACCCTAGCCCGCTCCACACGAGGGGAGGCGGGCAGCTGAAATGGATACTCACTGTGCCAGGACAGAGGCAAGGGAGCCGTACACAGAGGACGTGTACATATTTCCGTTTTGATTCGATACGAGCAAAGACGCCTTTGTTTTCTGATGAAAGAGTTCAGAACTAGCCTTCACGAATGCCTTTTCAACATCTCTATCAAAGTAAGTATCTTCTAATTTAACATCCCTGAAAAATTTGTAAAAAAGACAGTTTTAGTGTTCGAAGACACCATTTTTATTGTATTAGTATACCCAATTAATAGTCTAATCTGCAAGTGGGTATCATTCTGTTTTTATGATTCCATTTGTTAAAAGCCAAGTAGCAGCATGCTAATTGCTATGGAAGACATAGCAGTTGTAAACAGATAACACTTTTTCTCAAAGTTGTTTTTTATAATCAAGTTAAGACAACTTGATTCCCATGGGTTAATAAAGCTACTAAAGCATTGTTGTCACCAAACAAAATATACTATTTTAAGTCCATAATGTTTATTTATTTAGAAGAATTATAGTATTCCAGGAGCCAAGCCTTAAAAGTGGAGAAGAATTTTCTCAGGTGGAGAGGGGACGCAGGCCTGGAGGCTCAGTGGGCTCGGCAGGCACAGCTGGTGAGACTTCCGAGTGGGAGGGGTGGGAGGGACACGGGAGCAGGCTTTGGCGGTGGCCGAGCTAAAGAGGCAGGGAGGGCAGTGAAGAGGCTGTTGTAAATGTGGGCGCTTGCAGGGCACATTATCATGGTGACGAGGGGGAGCTAAAAGGGGGAAATCAGGAAATCTGGGTAGAAATGCCTAAAGAATTCCTGTAGGTAAAAGAAACTGGGACTCAGTTTCTTCACTGATGACATAAATATGGTTAGACCACATTACTCTGAGGATCCTTCTGACTCTAAAATTTTCAGGACCGTACAAATCAGAGTTTAACAGATATAAAAATGTATTCTCATATAGAAGGAAGAAAATTCATAACCTCTTACCCAAAGGCTTCCAGGCCACTATAGATACTATTTTTATCTCTGTTCTGGTCATTTAGGAAGTCATTCAACATCATCCGAGCTAGAGATTTCTGAACCAGTTTACAGTAGGGGGAGTGGAAGATCACAAAGCCGAAATCATTCAAGGTGAAATCTTTATCAATGCCCTCTGAAAAAGAAACCCAAAGACATTATGAAACTCATATATGCCACTGACTTTTGGGTTTTTATTTTTGAACTGGGCTAGGATGTTTTTATGTCTTTGGATCACAACCAAAAATATACTATACAATGAAAAATCTTTATGGTTTAAAATGCATGCCAAAAAGACATCCAAAGATAGGACAGAGATTACGGGTTTTCAAAGGTAAGAGTCATAACTCATTAGAGGATTGTGTAATCAATTTAGTGAGTCAGGGCCAGTATTTTTTTTTAATCTTAAAAAATTAGAGGGTTTTTAAAAAAGTGAAATAGAGTAGAAAATAAACTGCATAATTTGCAGAGTGGATAAGTAATTTCACAACACTCTTATTTGAGTTTAGCACAAACTCAAATTGTACAAACAATTTAAAGTGTATTTTTTACTCTGGGTCCTAATGAAGTTACAAAATCATGCCCTGGCTGGGTGGCTCTGTCAGCTGGAATGTCATCCCATACACCAAAAGGTTGCAGGTTTAATCCCCATTCGGGGCACATACAGGAGGCAACCTGCTGATGTTTCTCTCTCCCTCCTTTCCTCTGAAGTCAATACGCATGTCCTCAGGTGACATGTTCTGTTAAATAGTATGACATTTTACATACTGTGAGAATGTTTATTATCCAGAGCCGCTAGGTTTCTGAACATTGGTTTTATAATCCTCTTCACAACCTCTATAAAGCAAAGTTGGACTATGGGAAAAGCATACTTTATGTGATATTATGTGTTTTAACAGCATTGACAAACATTGTCCTTCTCTGTACCTCAGAACTTTTCTGCTGAGCCAGTTTCATTCTGGAAAAGATATGTTGTATCCAGAAGAACTAAGCAACTGCATCTATTTTTTTCCCCAGTCAAAATACATCAACAATTTTTAGGCAGTTTTTATTTGGCCAGAAAGCAGTGCCTGAATCCTTGAAGCTGTGTGCTGTTCTACTGAAGTTCTGACCGTCAGAATGTTGTTTTGTAGACACCACACCATGATGTGCCTGTCTATCTCCATGTCTGTAATCAAGTTACACTGTGAAGTTCGCCACTCTTTTAGTGGTCATCAAAGACACAGACTGCTTGTTGTTTAACCAAGTCTCCTGAAGCATGTATCTAATATTTTATCATTATGTTTATTCTAAAAAGCTATGCTACATCGATTTTGAAAACTATTAAAAACTATATCACTGAGCGGGTAAGGAAGGAGTGATGAACTTTCTCAGGATTAAAGATGGAGATAATGATGGCATTAAAAAAGTAAAAATGGGGACTTCCGGTCAAGATAGAGGTGTAGGCACAACTAGATCTCAAAACAAATAACATCCAGAACTGTCAGAAAATGGAGCTGAATGGAAGTCTGACAACCAAGGATTTAAAGCAGCCACATTCACAGATGGGTAGGAGGGGCGGAGTCACACAGATGGAAGGAGAGGCTGGGAGGACTGGTGTAGCGCAGAGAAGCGGAGGTGGAACAAATGATTCCCCATTTGGATGTGGCAGCTAAAAATCAGGAGGGATACCCTGGGAGCAGGTGATCCCAGCCCTGGGCCAGGCCGCACAGCCCAGGATTCCAGCACCGGGAAGATAAATCCCCATAACTTCTGGCTGTAAAAACCAATGGGGGTTGGGGTGGTAGAGGAAGCTGCCAGATTTTCAGGAGACTCGGCTTAAAGGGCCCACACAGTCTTAGAACGTACGCAAACCCACCCACTCTGGGATTCATCACCAGGGCAACAGCTAGAAAGCTGCCAGCCGCATACGGGAAGTGGGCGAAGTGCTGGACATGGTGCGAGTGCTGAGCAAACCTCCAGAAGCCAGGCAGCAGCACTATCCTCTCTCCAAGCACCGCTCCCACCACCCAGGAAGAAATAGTTAAAGGACACTGATGAAGGAGGCCCACAAAGCAGGTTCTCACTGAAGACACCTTGTCCTCCCCAGAGAACAAGCCAAGGAAAATGGGTAAAACCCACCTTTCTGCCACTGGGCACGTATCTTTCTGCGGTAGACAGAGTAGCAGCGGTCTAATGCGCTGAGGTAGCACTGGATGGAGAGTTTCCCATCTACTATGGGATATTCCGAAAGCATGTCTGGCTTGTAAAAGTCATAGGCATGTTGCATGTGTGTCCCACGAAGTCCTATTAGAACCAAAAAGGCAGATGTCCATGGATTTCTGCTTCTTGATGTCTGTAGGTTAGCAAGCCTTATCGGGGGCCTTCCTTAACCAGTCGCCTCTCGCCACTTACGATATAAAAATCACAAGGTGGAGCCAATATGCAGTGATAATGAAACAACTGTGTCTATAAGCAGACTAAGACTCCTTGGATTACATGTTGGTGCAAGTTTCACAGTCTAACTGGGAGGCCACAATTGCTTTACTGAACTGAAAACAAACTTGCCACTGACTATGTGACCATGGGTAAGTTACTCCTTCCAGTGATCACTTAAACCCACTTTGCTTCTCTGTAAAATGGGGACGACATCACTTGCCTCACTGCTACGGGCACTAAATGCAGTAACGCACGTAACGCACTTAGCGGGCAGTGCCTGCACTGAACAGACACTCAGTAAGTACTAGCTTCTATTTTCAAATTCCTCAGTATTATGACAAAAAAAAAAAAAAAAAGAAACACTCACCTCGGTCAAAAATTATAGGAGCATTTGGCCCAATGAGCAAAGCGACAGCTCCAACCCCACCTGTGGGTCTAGCGTTTCCGGCGGCATATACAGCAATGTCTCCAGCAACCACCAGGGCGTACCTTCCTGAGAAATAGCATTAGGACAAAAGAAGGTGATCCACACTGTAAATATTATACACAGAAACTGACGTGTTACAGTTTCTCCAGAATACGCTTTCCATCTTTGGTAAAGAACGAACATGGCTGACTAAATTTTGATAAGATAATTATCCTGCATGATAAAGAAAACCAATTCATAATTCAGGTAAGTCGAAAGTCACAGCTATCCTCCTAAATATATTCCAACAAGCCTAAGGGGTAACGTTTGTACATGGCATTACTTAAAACGTCATCTGGGCCTATTCGTCTGCCAGGGCTGGTTTCCTCGGAGCAGAGACATACCATCCCACGAGCTGGACTCGATCCAGTTCACGGCGTTGAAGATGGCGGCTGTGCCTCCGTAGCAGGCATTCATAGTGTCTATTCCTTCTATGTCTGTGTTCCCGGACTCCTCGAAGAGCTGCATCAGGTTGGTCTTCACTGACTTTGATTTGTCGATGATTGTCTCTGTTCCTACTTCCAGCCGCCCGATGCTGTCATAGGAAAGGTTATTCCTCTCCATCAGATTCTGAACCACAGTCATGCAAAGAGAGTTGATGTCTTCCCTATCCGTGCAGAAGCCCATCTTGGCCTGGCCCAAGCCAATAGTATACTTTCCAGCATCTACGCCATCGTATTTTTCCAACTCTGCTTGATCAACATATTGAGAAGGAAAATAGATCTCCAGGGCAACAATCCCCACATCTTCCGGCCAGCAGGCTTCTGCAGTCAAAGGAAGCGACCCAGGCATGGCGTAAGAGCTTCAGGAAGAAAACAGAAAATACCGTTTTGTTGTGAATGATCAAGTTCGAACTTGAGAAACTGATATTAAGAGTTCAACTATCACCTAATGTATTAGTTTACTTTCTTAGTTTAGTATATTTTACTCAGGGCAGTCAAATTTAAATATGTGGAAGCACCAACTATAGCAAGAATGAAAAAGTATTATTTAAAAATTTCACCTTTCAGAAAGACTTACACTTTATTCAAAGCTAGATAGGTTTAAAGATTTATAATATGGTTATTAGAGGTAAAGGAAATTCAAATAAGATTTTTCCATGGTGTAAAAAAATGTAAGATGACATACAATGACAATTTAGTAATACAGCCCACAAATCAGAATTCAAGTACTGGATCTATTTCTGGCCACCCAAAGTTTAAATAAGTCAGTCATTCATTATAGATGCACTGGTTATTCACAGCTACTGACTTTATAGGACTTTACAAATTGTTAGATCAAACAACACTGCATTCTCCATTAATCTAAACAATCTCAGCAAGTAGAAAAGCCACACTACAGAAGTCTACCAAGCCAAGCTATACACAGCCTCTGATATACAATCCTATCCCTCCAAGGAAGCCCCCGCCTAGAAACCCAAATGATTACAATTTTAAGCAAAACCAAGTTCCAGGATCTATAGCAGGGTCAAATACCAATATTCTATACTTTCTACAGCTAGCGTATAGGTGATAAATGATCATAAAACCATAAGGTATCACGCAGCTTCTAAATTAGGAAAAAGAAAAACTGATTAAATTTGAAAACTGGTAATTCACACATTATTAGTATGGCAACTAACTCTTAGATAAGGTGTTAAACCTTTCTCTTTTAAAAAGGGTGCTAAGAGGTTGGACACACTGTAAAAACTTACAGTAGCATCTCAGATACACTTATCAACAGTAGAAAAAAAAATGTGTTAGACACTCAAGGCCGCTGCAGGGTGCCTATGGGCAAGTCATATAAACTATCAGAGCCTCAGTTTCTTCAGAGATTGTATTAATCAGGAAAACAGAAACTATTCTATATACTTCAAACGGAGGGGCTTTCATACAGGGAAGTGGTTACGAGGTTGCTGGCCAAGCTACGGGAGCAGAGGACCAGTGGTTATTCGGATCCTGTGAGACCCTCCCCGCCCATTCCTCCTGGAGCTGCTGGAGCCACCAACACCAGCCCCTCTGCCGCTGAGCTAGAGCCAGAGACCCAGGCCAGGCTGCTGCCACCCACGAGAACACATGGGCCCCCTCCCACCTTCCGATATCACTGGAACACTGCCATCAGTGGTCTCACCAGAGCCCAGCTGGCATGGGGGGCAGAGAAGTGTAGGTATCAGGTTGTGACGAATGCTATTGTCCTTATTTTTAGAGAAAAAAGTCTCTCCATATACAACCTTCTACAACTCAATTTCCTTTTTAGGTATCACATCATAGGATGGTGCTGCTGAAGGGGCAGATTCTCCGCTCCTCCATGACATAAAAGTCCTGGCTTACGGGAGTTAGCTGGGTCAAACTGCTTCACTAGCCTTCTATAGCATTTGCCAACTCACCACTAATTTGACTCCTGAAAAGGGAAAGTCGACTCTGGTATTTGTGTCATTAGTCTCCCGCCACTCTGCAAGCTCTACAGTGGCATCAGGCAAAATGAAATGATAGACTACTGCCACAGCGAGTTAGCTGGCGAGACCATGAGAGAGTGTCAAAAGCAGAAAGGTTGTCCTCAGATCATGATAGCTATCCTTAGCCCATAAGTCATCAAATTATGTATATATTAAAACCTAAAAAATAAGTACCTTAAATATAACCACATAATCTAAGTTAAGGGCCTTAAGGGGTATTTGCTGAATCTTCCTTCTAAACATTAGAATGTTATTCATATTTTTTTCATTCAACCAAACAGTGATAACACGTGCCGTGCTAAAGACTGAGGGTAAGTTTCAGAGCAGAGGGCCCTTGCCCTCTCAAAACAGTTTCTGTCAGTAAGATACAGACAAACACTAACATACAACAGAGCCAGTCACATTATGGTTTGGAGAATTATGCAGCCTGCCGGGCGGCGGGGCAGTGGAAAGAAAGGCTGCTTCCGCCCTGGGTCTGCTGCCTGACTTGGGTCTTTGGACTGAGGAGGAGTGATCCGTAAACCACTGCGGACACCAATGGCAGTGGGAGGTTTTCAACGAGGTGGACAGCACCACAAAGGCACACTCCGAGGGACTGTAAAATGTTTTACTGATGCACTGACATGAAATGTGAGGCCCAGTGAATAGATGAGAGAGTTAACAGGTCTACCTGATGACTGATCAGCTCATAAAGGCTCTGGCCTGCTGACATGAGGGGGCGTCAGCGTTACTGGGCAGACACTAAGAAGCCATCAGAGAACTGAAAGCAGGAATAACATGGTCAAATTTAGTGCTCAGATGAGTGTTTTTCCAACTCTAGAATCAAGTCTGTGGACGACAAACAACACTTTTTTAAATTTAAAAGACAAAGAGAAAATATCAGATTGTATAGCACACGGTAAATGTAAGAATTTTTTTTTCCATGAAATTTTTGTTTCAATTATTCACACACTTATAAAGTATGCTTCTTACTGAGGGTCACATTTTTACAGTCACTGGTGCTATGTAGAAAATGGATCTGAGTTAGGAAGCTGATACAGCAGTTCGGGTAAGACACAGGTCATGAACTAGAACATGAACCACAGAGCCTAAGGGATGAAGAAGAAACAGCTTCCAAAAATATAGAAACAAAAAAATTGGCAAAATTGTGACTAACTAGACCTTAAGAAAAAGAAACATTCAGTATGACTCCCAGACGTGTCGCCTCTACTGCACTGAGTGGACAGGCTCACCGTTAGGTGCTCTAACTGGACAGAGAAGCGACTCTCCACCTTGTTCTACCTTTCTCCTCTCCCATGCAAACACATCAATTTGTAGTCGAAACTTTGCTACACTGGAGCTGAAATGGAGATATAAAGGACTACATAATTATGTCACTAGGCAGATTCTAAGTTTAGAGAAAATAAAAATAAGATTAAGTCTTCTGCAAAGTCCACAGAAAAGAGCCCTACAACTAGTGTTAAAAAAGAACAAATGAAAACAATTTGGTCCTGGGTTTCAGCACCAAATAAATAAATGACCACTCTATATACTTACAAGAGGAACCCCTCCTACCGGCTACCTTCTGAGCCACCACGGCAGAAGCAACAGGATCGACCACCTTCCCAGCGTGCTCCCCCTCGGATTCTTTTCAACTCTCCAGTCTGCGCTAAACATGCCGGCGACAGTGTAATACCCCTGCCTGGCCCCAGGCTTGTGCTGCTTTTGGAAATGACGGGTATATATTATCTTCTGAAGGTGCAAACAACTTTACAGAAAGCCTTCAATGCCAGGCTTTAATTACAAAATTAATCTGTATGTACCTTGTTTATGATAACCGACTAGCTCTGATTAATTCTTATATTATGGCACTTTACAAAATAAGCTGTCATTCTTAAACTTCCTAGGTCAGTAAGTGACTTATTTGATCTGGAAAAACAAACATAGCTTAACTAAAATAATCCACATACATCAAGCTGGAGCATGACTCTGACCTTGACATAGAAAAAATTTTTACATTGTCTAACTCAGTCAATATCGCTCATTCTCTTGGCTAAGTTTTCATTATGTTCTTGGAGATTTTGGTTAAAATTAAGGAAGAGTAAGATGAAAGGAAAGAGGAAAAATACAAGGAATTGCTTCCATGGCATTTCAAGGAACAAAAAGTTTGATATCGTTTCTGGTCCGTAATGTTTACCTTTAACTATCCTATTACGTGTATGCTCTTATGCAAGCCTTCTCAGATGTCCTCTGAAGCAGGCCAGATACTAATTAGAAAAAGAAAGGGGAAAAAAGGCCTAGCTAAAGGTCTGAGACCTTTATATATGGTGTTCATATATGGTGTCAACCCTGTAGAGAATGGGTATTTCCGGTTAATTCACTATTCTGTCTTTATCACAAAATTTAAAAAAATAGACATTTCAAAATCTGACAGTTTAAAAAATTACCTGCATATCTTTTAAATCTTTTGCTGATAAAAACATAGTCTGTTATTTCTCAGAGCATTGCACTCATAATAATAAAAAAGTCTAAGCAGGATAATGGGGATTCTGTTTTTATAATAAATATGTAAATTTCTTTAAAGAGGAGGGAAACGGTACACTTTTACCACAACTCTGTAAACCTTTCAAAGCTACCGTCCAACAAAGAAGTACCAACAGAAGCCTCAAGTCTGTTCTAAAGTGAAGGCTCCCCCTTCTGGTAGGCAAAAGGAGCTCCAAGTCTTCTTTCCTAGGAGGGCACAGTAGGGACCAATACGATCCGCTGAGAATCTTTAAAATCTGTACTTGAAGAACTGGGAAGGCAGGGAAATCAGCCTTGGAGGCTGAGGCGGGGGCGGCCCCCTCTTAGCCCAACAGCTGGGTAAAAGAGGGACTTTGGCATCAGTCCCCCAGGGTGTCTGATAGCCTCCTATCGGCCCCTGCACTCTCCCAGCCCTAGGCTACTCCTTCCAAAATGCACAGCTACTATTGACAAGATGCTCCTAGAAACTTTCCCTAGTTTCTTCTCTATTATTTAGGGTCAGCCTCTTTGCACTAGACAAAAAGCTTCTGGAGAGCAGGAATTGTGTCTCGTTCATCTTTGCATCCCTGGTACCCACCCCAGCATTTGGCATATGGTGGAAGCTGAAAGTCGAAAAAACGAATTTCTACGAGCCTCCGAAGTCAGTAATAACCGTGGGAAATTGTGATACTGAAGCGCACACACAAACACAGAGCAGAGCTGTCAGAGGCGCTCCGTGGCAATACAAGAAAACAACGGCCACAAATAATTAGATTATTGCTTCAAACAAATTCACAACCACTGTCCAAACTCACATAGTGGTAAACCTCCGTCCATAGCCCAGCTACACGTCATTTGAGGATGTAATCTATCTACAAAGCACTAGGGGCACACATGCTTCCCTGTGCTTTTTCTCATTAAACAATACACATGGTTACAGTTTTAATACCTTGTGACTGAACACTAATTTTTAAAATTAGTTCTAGGTTTTAACCATTAGCCAACTAAACACAAAATCAGACAGTCTCCCAAAGCAATACTGCGTTCACCAATATTTAAAGCTCTGGGGGAAACCCCATAAAGGGTCTGCAGAGCGTGTGGTGCTCACGGTTAGTTGCCCTGGGAGAAAAGTTAAATTCCCCCTTCCATTCCGAGGAACGCCTTCCTTCAGCAGCGTGACAGGACACGTACCTGTGTGGAGGACAAGGAACTTCAGTCTCCAGGTCTGTCACTGTTTCCTCCTTCAGGCACTAGAAATTTCAAATGAGAGCTTTGTTTAAAGTCATAAATTACCACACAGAGTCAGATAATGACTTCAATTCAAAGTGAGTTAAAATAAACATTTCCTGATCCAATTACATTATGTGGTACAGAATTTGACTTTGCTTAGAAAAAAACAGTACTTAAAGCTTATAAATGAAACCTTTCCCCCTTTATTTTATTAGCTCGTACAGAGATCGGTTTAGTCCTGGTAATGAATTGACATAAGTCCATGTTCAGGCTCTCAAACAAGTATGATGCTGGCAGAGTTGTGTAGTCGCCTTTTCTAAATTTGGGTTTTCAAGAATTGGGAGAAAGGAATATAAGTAAGTTGTACCGGGCTAGCAAATTTCTGGAGTAAAGACACATACACATTCAAGTGCTTGCTCAGTACTTAGGAGTTCGTGGTTTTAACAATAACCTGTGCCTCTTTGAGCCTCAGTTCCCTCATCTGTAAAATGGAGCAAATACCAGCCTTCCCAGCTCTGTGAGGGATTGTTGAGAAGACAAAGTATGTGAATAATGCTTTGTAACATAAAGGACCAATCCAAAAAACAATTTTTTTTTTTGAGAGCAACATCAATTTGTGGTTCCACTTATTTACGCATTCATCACCCGATTCTTGCACGTGCGCTGACTGATCAAACCCGCAACCGTGGCACATCTGGACAGCGCTTTAACTGAGCTACCCAGCCAAGGCCAAATGGACCAATACATTGACTATCATTCTAGTTCTCAGAATTTTTCAAGCAAAATGCCCATCTTCCTAGCAAGGTGTAATTATCTTCATTTATTTACTCTTATGCTCCTAGTTTTCAACTTGACCACATTCACCCTCTGCAACCTTTTAGAGTGATTTTCCCCTTAGTGCTTACATTAAAAAGACAAGCATTTGCTAGATCAAGAGGAGAAAATCAAACTTTAGCAAAATTTAAATTATGTGGTGACCTGCAGCATTTTCTGTAGTCCAGTCTGTTGACAGGATTGTTACTTGAGACAACAGTTCCTATGTTTAACAGCAACACAGTTTCCTTTGCGCTTCAATTACTGGCCAATTTGGCACCCGCCCAGAGACTACATTGAGATGTTGTTTAGTTAAAGCTTTTCTTCCTTTATATCATTAGATGATTTAAGAGCTCTTCACAGACTTAGTATCTTTTACTTCATTAAGCTTACTCTCAGCTCCCTAAATAAATAAACCCTGAGTTTTGCAGGAAAAAATAAGACTACACTCCCCAAAAACTTCTTTGATTAGAGCATTAAATACACACTTTGAAAAAAATAAAATTTTTTTGTTCTTTATTATCTCAAGTTATGCTTTTGTAATCTGCAAATTAAGCAGATCATGGAGTTCTCACTGGTGGGGGAAAACACCACTCCCTCTGCATGTTGAGACAATTTCAAAAACAGTAATATTTCTTCTTGAAGCCGTGTATGTATACACATTTGACACTATTTATGCCAAGGAAGTTTCCCCCAAACTGCCAATATTCCCTCTTTTACTATTGATTATTTTGATTGGGGAAGGAGTGCATTTGAGATCTTGCTCCCCAGCGTATGTCATCAGTTTGGCTCAAACTCTTATAAAAATTCAAAAAACAATAAATAAACTGGGTAGGACGGTTGGGGGAAGGGGGAGAGAGGCGGGAAAGGGAAAGAGAGGAGGCAGAAGGGGAGGAGAGAAAGAGGCAGGGAGAGCGCAGGCACTAGGGTAGAGAGAGGGCGAAAGCCGCCCCGAGGACTGCTGTGCACCTCAGGCTGCCAGGGAAAGGGGCGCAGGAACAAGGGGCGGCAGTACCGCCCCTTCTGGAAGAGTCCATCAGAAAGGGATTAGGCTTCCCATCCTCTTCAGCCACCACTAGATGGGCTCTCTACTCAGACTACAAAGGCAGCGCCGAAGTCTCGGGCAGGCTTGCTTATTTACCCCTGAAGGTGTTGGCGGAGGAACGGGGCAGCGCAGAGCAGCATGGGTCAGGGCGCAGTTAATGAATCACGAGCCGCATCTGGAGATTCCAGAGAGGCAATGAGTTTGGCAAAGGTGAAAACTGAAGAATGTGGGGACTGCCTGGGGCCAGCCGGGCTCCTGCTGATGCTTTCTGCGGGGGCTGAGTCAGGGCTCTGCACTCCTCTTCCAGCTCGCCCTCAGCCTTGATTCAAGCAGGTGGTCAGAGAAGTTCATCCAGTACACATCGTGGTACAAGGCAAGCTATAAGCAGTTACCTGGTGATCTTTTCCACTACTACAGGAGAGAAATCCAGGAAGCTGAGAATAAGCTGCTTTTCCACCTTAGGAGCAAGGAGGCAACACCACTGTTAAGAAAGCCTTGCCTACACTGTGCTAGCTGGTCTAGTTCTCTACGCAGAAAACATGGATTTCCCTGTCTGTCCCTGCCCCTGCACCCCACAGGGACTGCTCTGCTTATCAGAGATTCTATCATATGTCAAGGCCCTCTTGTAAGCTACCTCTTCCAGGAAGGTTTCCTAGAGTTTTCTAATCAGGACCTTGCACACCGACAGCAGGTTCATCACTCACACCTAAGTGTTCATATTCTGCTCTGAAAAGAAAACGATGGGGATCTTCTGATTCACACTAGGTTACTAGACTCCTGTTTAGGGAGGGGCTGTCCTTTAATTCATTTGAAATCCCTTTGAGGCCTTGGAATAAAGGGCACTCAACTGCCATTTTTTTAAGTGGTTGAATGTATAACAACTAGAGGACAAATCTTGTACATGCAAGTACCTGTAGCAGCCTTACTAAAAGCAAAGTAAGTTCTTTTTGCTGTCTTTTTTAAGATAAGCTGTAGCATCAGTGTCCAGAAAATTTGCTTTCTACTGTTGCTGTTCAAAGCAAATGATAGGTTTCAATTGTTCCCAGATCCTAACCTGAAAAATGTAAGGAGTCAAAATAGAATGAGAAGAGGCCATTTGTGGTTCTTACAATCATTTCCACATGCACACATCCCCAACCACAAACCCTACGAAAATGAAGACTGAGAGCTTGAGAGATTAGCTTCTCCCCTGCGGCTCTAACTATACTCAGTTGGGAGACAGCAAGTGAGGATCATCCCATGCCAAGCACGAGGATGAACAGATTATTTAAAGAACTGAGTCCTACCATGCTCCCATTAGACTGGGTAATGTTTCTCAACTGTTTTAACCTACACCACCTTGAGAAACAAAAATACCACACCCTTCTATAACTGGTGTTTTTGTAACCCAACATAAAATTACAAGACTTAATATTCATTTCTAAATGAAATAGAGATTTTGATGTATAGCCCAACAAGCTCCTCCAATCCACAACCAACTCTATCTCCCCACATTCAGTTCCACTGGATTATGGTTTTAAATCATTCTAGGCTATCCCGGAAACACATTATATCAATATCAGGGTTTTGCATTTCTTGTGAGAAAAGCTGTCTAAATTCTTGATCAAAAATTCTCAAAAATCAGTCCCAGTTAAGAGAAACAGGATGTAAAAGCATTTGAGGAATATTTAAGTAAACACGATCAAAAACAAGATCCAGAATTAGCCTAAGAGATGACATGGCTTTCTATGACTTCAAACATAACATCCATATACCTCTCCCTATTGGAAACAACTTCTGAGAACTGGAATTACTAACTAAAGTAGAACTGAACTGAACTGAACTAGAACTGAAAATAGGGCAAACTTACAAACTTAAAAGAGAGAAGCCTACAAAAGATAGACACAAAGAAAAGAATGTTGTACCCCACTCCCATAAGACATGCTATGCCTGCTCTTCTTATCCATACAAAAATCAATGAAATTTAAAAAATTTTTTTTGATCAAAGAAAGAACACAAACTGCTTAAATGTCTCAAGCTACAAGGAACCGTTTGGTACAGACACGTGTTAAGGACTTTCAATCTCCCTTCGAACAGAATCTGTGCAATAAAAGTCCACACTCCATCTCCGAAGGAAAAATCTGTCAACTATATGAGCACTTCCATTTGTCATAATTTTGTCACTTTTCTTGCCATCCTTTTTCATGATTCATCCCTGAATCAGAGCAAATGGTACTCGGCAGCAGCAGAACCCAGAGCCTGCTGCCGCAGGCTGGCGGGCGGGGGCCGGGCGGGGTGGGGTGCGGAGCCGCAGCAGAGGTGAGCATCCAAAGGAGACTGTGAATGAAGCCCTAAGACCAAGGCCACAGGGCGAGCACGACAAGCAGTGGTGACCTCACATTACCTGTGGTCCAATCCCTCCCCTGCCTTCACTCTGAGCAATCCTCCCTTCTAACGCTGGTCATGGCAGGACATACGTTTTATCAGGCTCCATATACTTGGTTTGGAAATGTCCTTGTGTGCGAAGGCCCTGTGAGTGCCTGCTCACTACATCATCCTGGCAGGTCAGGCAAGTCCTGGAGCTGTTAGCAGGAGGGAGGTACAGGGTTTCAGAGCACCAGAACCACCCACCCTTTTTTTTAATGGGCATAAAAAATATGGAGGCGGGAAGGTGGGAGGCAGGAATCTGGTATCGGAGGCAAGCACAGTCTGAGAAGCCAGGAGCACAAGTGCTCAGCCGGGTTAGGTCACCGGTGCGATGCTTTCTTGCACCTGCACCAGGAAGTCGCGCTGCCCACCTTCCTTCCTGCCTTCCCCTGTCAGTGGCGGCAGGAGGACACACCCCCTGCCACCTACCACCAGAGCGTGATCTCCCCCATCCTTGGGCGTCCGCCTTTATTTACCCCAGGCTCCGGAACGCCCTGGCGGCCAAGCTCCTTTCTCTCCCCTCCTGATACAGCCCCCCCGCCCCATCCCCTCGGTGGTCTCGGCCACTGCCCTGGCACCGCCAGGTCTCGGCTGACTGGGTCACTAGAACCGTAACCTTCAACGCCCTTTCGCCTCCTGCCCTCCGCAGCTCGCCAGCCGGCACCAGGGTCCCGGCCCCTCCTCCCCCCAGGTCCCGGTGGGGAGCCCCGCACGGCTCGGACTCTCGGCGGGACGCCCCCGGGGCCAGGTCCCCCTCTGCCCTGAGCAGGACCGAGACCGAGCTCCTTCCGGCCTAGTCAAGGGCACCACCTCCGCCCGGCACTCGGCCCGCCCGCAGCCCCTCAGCAGCCCAGCTCCGGTCCCCGCGCGGGGTACTAACCCAAAGATGACCGGGCAGCGGCACAGGAAAGAAAGAGAGGCACGAAGGCGTAGGGTGCGGTGCCTGCCCTCGCCACCAGCTTTATAGCCGTCCAGCCTCCCTACTCCGGCACCGCCGGGAGGCGGTGGGAGGCGGGGCAGGGGCTCGAGCAGCCAATCGAGGCCAGCAGGCTAGCCCGGCAGTGCCCGCCCCACAGCCCGGCTTCTACCAATCAGAAGGAAGATGGAGGCGGGCGCTCCCTAAGGTTTTCCCTCGTGGCTGGAAGGGCGGGAGGAGAGGCGGTGTCGAAGTCTGAGGGCAGAGGAAGTGGGGTGAGCGAGTGACGTCGAGTGGCCCGAGAACCGGCCTGCCAATGACAGAGCGGCGCGAGACGGCGAGAGCCAACGGGTGCGGACTGAGAGGTTCTCCGACCAATTGGAGCCGAGCGAGAGGAGACGGGAGCCAATGGGGCCGGCGCGTCCCACCACTGGGGAGAGATGGTTAAGTGTGGGAGACAAGTTGGTCCTCGCTTGAGAGTCTGTCAGGTTGCCTAGCAACCAGAGCTGGGTTTCACCTGTAAGATTTGTGAAATACTTGCTTTAAATTCAATCTTAACGTTTTCTAGTCTCCAAAGCTGTCAAGTGCGCCTGCCTGACAAACCGGAGCAGAATATTCCACCCAGAATATGTAAATCTGCAAATATTCCAAATATCCGATTTGTAAATACCCAAGACTGTCACCTCTATTCAAAACTATCATGACTTTTTAAGAGACTGCTATTAGGACAGTTCTTCCTAACTAAACCCAAGACAAGATAGTTTGGGGTTGGGCCCCAGCAAGGAAAGGGCTGTGCCTGAGCAGGGAAGTCGATCCTGATTCTGGGATTTTTGCTAGCCCATGCACTCCGAGAAAGGGGCTCCATGGGGCCTATTCCCCCTGTGTCTTCTGAGCTTGAGATGTCATAGGTGCCAGATAAAAGGTTGTTGAAAAAAGGAAGACAGCCCATAATTCTCAGTGTAGGGAATCCACAGAATAAGGACTGCCTAGCTCCCCCAGAAAGCAGAGAGGAGCAATTCAAGCTCGAGGAAATCACTGGAATACTATTTGGGAGAATCCCAAGGAGGACAATTAGGGCCTTAAATTAGACTCTGCCTCCTCTCGTCCTCACATAGGGAAACCCTAACAATTAGTTTTGGTGTGGGACCGTGAGAGATTCAGAGTGTTTTGCATCTCTCAAATCCTCTGAGTTTGGAAGCTGCTGATAAGGAGTCACTGATGATTCTCTGCGTCATGTAACTACTGTTATGAGAAAATTTATTATCCAGTAGAGATACTAATCTAGTAAGAGACATTCTCCGCAGCAAAGTAGCAAAATGCATTAGCAATGGAACAAGCGCTGGCATTAAGTTTTTCTAGGGAGAGCATCATTCGATAATGGTTTTCTCTCCACAATATTGCCTGTGACATTCATTCTGTTCCAGAATCAATGCCATTTCATATTTTCCAATAGCAACTAGGTGGTAAAGGGAGAGACACAGCCCAATCGTGATCAATAGCAATTCTGAGAGGGGGGATCAATCATTCTTGGCATCTTACAAAGCACTGAAAGGCAGTTAAAGACAAGCATAAGAAAGAAGATACAGCTTTGTTCTTAGAAAGGGAGGACAAATAGTTCCAACTCCAAGAGTACACAACAGGAAACGATTAGCCAGATAGTCATGGGAATGATCATCTTGTACAACAGGAAATTTCCACCAGGCACAGACTACCTTTTTTATCAAACCCATCTTCCTTTAAACAAAGTGAGCTTGGCTGTTGATCATTGGGAAACCAAGCAATGGATAACAAAATGGGTTAGTAATTAAACACAGAACATCTCGATTGAATTTTAGAAAAATGAGCCTCTGAGATTCTGTGAAATATCACAGGAGATTATACCAGGCTCCGCAAATATTAGGTATGGCCATGCAAATGAGGACAAAGTATACACAATCCTCCTATATTTATTCTGTGAGGTTTTTTTTTGAGCTACCATTTGATACAAGCAGAGTGAAGTCAATGTCATAGTTGAATGTGCATTATTAAGACAATGTATATGTTTTACATATACATTGTTTCTAAATGTCCTGCCAAGTAGTATTGGTCAAGCCCTGCCATACCTCTGGTTATTGTTCTATACTACTTTGAAAGGAGCAAAAGTTTCTCAAGAGTCAGGAAGATGTAATGATAACATTTAGTATTATAAATTCATGAATAAATACTTACTTTTTACCTGCTCTGTGGCAGGGATCGCGTTAGGCCTGTACCCTCCAGTAAGGCAAACACTAGCTACATGTGTCTCTTGAGCATCTGAAAGGTGGCTAGTCCAAAGTGAGACATGCTATAAGTGTAAAATAATACCCTAAATTTTAAAAACCTAGTGCAAAAAAAAGAGAAATATCTCGTTAATAATTTTTATCTTGATTACATGTAAAGATAATATTTTTGTTTTATTGGGTTAAATAGAATATATTATTAAAATTAATTTTACCTGCTTCATTTTAGTTTTAAATGTAACTGCTAGAAAATGTAAAACTACATAAGCAGCTTTCATGTGTGTGCGAAACAATTAGAAGACAGACTGCCCTTTAAAGAGTTCATAGTCTGAAGAGTGGAGGAGAGAAAAGCAAACAGGGCAAAGGGCTGGGTTTCCAGCCCGTAACTCACTAGTTAAAGAGTAGGAAAGGGTAGGGTGGGAGGAACCTTCAAATTTGCCAATAAAGGTATCTCCATCTCTTCAGGTTTAAACAGCTTTACTTGCCTAAATATGCTGTCAATTCCAAATTGAATTCCTTGTTAGTGCTATTTCTGCGCAAGCTTTCTGCTTAGCAAGATGGCATCGGGTTTTATGGAACTTACTCGGCTGTTAGTACATCAGAGGAGGGGGCTAAGCCCTACTGTGGGTTCTGGGACTGGCCTTCTTTGGTGACCAGGCCCCAGCCTTGGCTGTGCCCTGGGCCGTCGAATCCTAAGGCGCCACGTTAGACACCCTGCCCAGTAGTCTGCCCTTAGCTGTAGGCGCACCCAGTCCTGCTTGCAGCAAACCCCCGCAGCCCTGGCAACCAGCATTTCATCTACCTCCTTCCCCCTGCATGACAGGAGGGGCTTCCGTGATCCCTCCACAGGACTCAGGAGTGCGGGCTGGGGAGGGGGTGGACCTGCCCCTGCACGAGTGCACAATGGCACATGTTCTACTCCCCCGCCACACTCCAAAGTGGGTTTGTAGGTCCCAGGGAGATACTGTCCTCTCTCCAGGATGTGACCCCCCCCCAAAAGTCCTGAATGGGAACTTGATTAAAAACCCCACTGATTTAACGGCCCCACCCCCGCAACCCAGTGTGTTTCCTGTCACAGCTTCCCTCCAGGATTTTTCCCCTCGCCCTTCCTCTTGCCCATCTCTCACTCCAGAAAGGGTTCCTGCTGTGGGAGGACGCATGAAAGGCAGTTTTTATTTAAAAAAAAAAAATTTTTTTTCCCCTCACCCGAGGACATGCTCAGTGATTTTAGAGAGGAGAAGGAAGGGAAAAAGAGAGGGATAGAAACATCAATGTGAGAGAGAAACATCAATTGGCTGCTTTCGTGAGTGCCTCAACCGGGGACCAAACCCAAACCAAGACGTGAGCCCTGACTGGGAATCCAACCCATGACATTTCAGTTTACAGGATGATTCCCAAACAACTAAACCACACTGGCCAGGGTGAAAGAGAGTCTTTAAATAGCACAATTAGCAACCTTAATATAGTTCAAGTGCTACACAAAGAAACATGCCCAAAGGATAATGAAAGTTCAAAGGAGCATCTAATCCATTGTGGTGGTCAAGGAAGGCTTTTCAGAGCACGTGATATTCATTCATGTATCACATTCTGAAATCGGGACTGAGTATTACTGTATGCCAGGCACTGTCCTAGGCTCAGGGGCTCTGTGTCGTACACAAGACAAGACACAATTTCTGACCTAGTCAAGCTTAGTGGAAGAAAAACTCAACACTGTGTAAAAAAACCAGTAAGTTGAGTTATCTTCAGGCAGTGACAATACAATAAAGAAAATAATGTAGAGTAATGAGGCGGCAAATGGCTGTGGGGTGGATAAGTGCACGAGGTGGTGAGGAGAGACCTCTCTGAAACAGAGGTACTTGAGGATAAGAAGGGGCCAGCCTACAAAACTCTGGGAGCCCAGTGATGCAAGGGGAGGGGCCGGCAGGGGCCAAGGTTAGCCGGTTTGAAGGACAGGAAACCAAAGGCCCATGTGTCTGAGCTGAATTTTGAAGGACTACCGGGAGTTCTCCGGGTTGAGGACTAGAGGGCGTGAAGAAGAGGAAGGGGAGGAGGAGGCATTTCAGGGAAAGGCATCCATCAAGTGTGCACTCTGGGAACTGTGCCGTTAATCACAAGGGAAGTTGAAGTTGAAGTTGTGATCAGTAACCGTGAAATCTCTCTTGGGCTGGGTTTTTCAGGAGAAAGGAGTGTTAATGAAACCGGTGCCATATTTTCTCTTCTCCATGGGGAAAGAGAGGAATAGTCCAAGGAAATGCCCTTCCCACACTGTGATCCTGAGGGTAATCTATTACTCACTTGGCAACATCTGTAATAAGAATTTGCTGAGTATCTATTCTTTTCCAGAGATTCTAATCCATGTCTTTTTTTTTTTTTTACATTATCCCTTCAGTCAACACCACTGTATAAACTCCTATTGATAAATGAGGACACAGAGGCACAGAGAGGTTGGGTGATTTGTTCCAAGTTATTCGACTGCAAAGTAGCAAAGCTGGAATGCGAGTCCAGGTCTTCTGAGGTCAGAACCCATGTTCCTTCCACTATCGTACAGACAAAATTTCAGTTGTGCTCAAGGATAGGGTGAATAGGCAAGGTGGGTAATAAGATGCCAGCACTTATTACCCTGGGGAATCTTACCATGGAACAGGTTTGGTGCTTCACTTATGGGCTCCACAGGCTTCTTTTTCGTTCGGTTTGGTTTGGTTTTGAATATTTTACTGTTTATGTTATTACAGGTGTCCCAATTCCCCCCCCACCGATGTCCCCCTCCCCCCAGCACACCCACCCATCCCACAATCCATCCCCACACAGTTGTTCATGTTCATGGGTCATGCATATACGAGGGGGGACCCCCCAAAAATGGAATTTATTTGTTAAAAATTGTGTATTTATTCTTACATGTTTAAACTTCACTCAGCTTCACAGTGCTCTCCATTTGATGCAATACACCTATCGAGACTTTTTTCCACTGCTCAAAACAGTGTTTAAATGCATAGCTTTTGATGCCTTTTAGTGCTTCTGCCATTTTTTTGTTTCACTTCTTCCACATCAGCAAAACGTTTCCCTTTGAGGACTTTTTTATCTGGGGAAACAAAAAACAGTGGCTCGGGGTAAGATCAGGTGAATAGAGAGGGTGGGGCACAGGGGTCATGCTGGACACTTAGTGCAGTGCGGCCAGGTGCACTCCTCAAGTAATTACCCAAGATGAAATGGGCAAATGCATTGAAAGAGTCTTCAAAAAATACTCACTGAAGCTGAATGCAGCCTCTTACAACAACACCAGCTCGTACACGGATACGGATGGGTTCCTAGAACATTCGCCTAGTGGGGGAAGCTTGTACTACAAGGGGCCTGCCCTCAGAAGATAATTCTGGTTTTTGTGGGTCCCCCCTTCTAGGTCCTTTGTCTAATCCCTTCACCCTCTTTCAACCAGTCCCTACTTACCCCTCCCATTTAACAGATATCAGTTTGTTCCATGTTTCTGTACCTCTGATTCTATTTTGCTCGTTAGTTTATATGGTATTTGTCTTTCTCTGACTGGCTTATTTCACTTAGCATAAGAGTGTCCATTTCCATTCATGCTGTCATAAAAGGTAAGAATTCCTTCTTTTTTACTGCTGTGTAAATATATCATAGCTTTTTTACCCACTCATCTACTGATGGGCACTTAGGGGGTTTCCACCTCTTGGCTATTGTAAATAATGCTGCTATTCTTTTGAATTGGTGTGTAGGGATTCTTTTGGTATACTTGTATTCCCAGAAGCGGAATTACTGGGTCAAAAGGCAGTTCCACTTTTAATTTTGTGAGAAAACTCCATCCTGTTTTCCACAGTGGCTGCAACAGCCTGCATTCCCACCAACAGAGCACTAGGGTTCCCTTTACTCCACACTCTCGCAGCACTTGCCATTTGCTGATTTCTTAATGATGGCTGTTTTGCAAGTGTAAAGTGATATCTCATTGTCATTTTAATTTGCATCCCTCTGATGGCTAGTGATGTTGAACATTTTTTTCATATGTCTATGGACCATTTGTATGTCCTCCTTGGAGAAATGTCTGTTCAGGTCCTTTGCCCATTTTTTAAATTGGATTGTTTGTCTTCCTGGTGTTGAGTAGCATGAGTTCTTTATATATCTTGGATATTAAACCCCTGTGTAACATATCATTAGCAAATGTGTTCTCTTATATAGCAGGTTCCCTTTTCATTTTGATGATGGTTACTTTAGCGGTGCAGAAGATTTTTAATTTGATATAGTCCCATTTGTTTATTTTTTCCTTTATTTCCCTTGCTCTAGGAGATACATCAGCAAAAATATTGCTACATGAGATATGTGAAATTTTACTGCCTATTTTTTTCCTCTAGGATTTTTATGGTATCATTACTTACATTTGCCTTTTATCCATTTTGAGTTTATTTGTGTAAGTTGGTGGTCTAGTGTCATTTTTTTGCAAGTACTAATCCAGTTTTGCCAGCATCATTTATTTAAAAGACTGTCTTTACTCCATTGTATACTCTTGCCTGCTTTGTCAAATATTAATTGACCACAGAGACATGGGTTTCTGGGCTCTTTATTCTGTACCATTGATTTATGTGTCTGTTCTTATGCCAGTACCAGACTGTTTTGTTTACAGTGGCCTTGTAATATAGTTTGATATCAGGTATTGTGATCCCTCCTACTTTGTTCTTCTTTCTCAAGATTGCTGAGCCTATTTGGGGTTGTTTTTGTTCCATATACATTTTTGGAATATTTGTTCTAAATCTGTGAAATATGTTATTGGTATTTTAACAGGAATTGCATTGAATCTGTAGATCACTTTCAGTAGTATGGACATTTTAATGATGTTAATTCTTTCAATCCATGAACACAGTATATCCTTCCACTTATTTGTATCTTCCTCAGTTTCTGTCTTCAGTGTCCTATAGTTTTCCAAATACAGGTCTTTTACCTCCTTGGTTAAATTTATTCCTGGGGACCTCATTTTTTGTTGTTGTTTTTGTTGCAATAGTAAATGGGATTGTTTTCCTAGTTTTGCTTTCTGATAGTTCATTATTGGTATATAGTAATGCCATTGGTTTCTGAGTATTGATTTTGTATCCTGCTACCTTGCCAAATTCGTTTGTTAGGTCTAGTAGTTTTTTTCTCCTGGTTAAATTTTCATCAGTTTTGTTTATCTTTTTAAAAAATAAGCTCCTGGATTCATTGATCTTTTGAATTTTTTTTTTCAGTCTCTGTGTCATTTCTACTCTGATCTTGATTATTTCTTTCTTTCTACATCCTTTGGGCTTTGTTTGTCATTTTTCTAGTTCTTTAAAGTGTTGGATTAGGTTGTTTATTTGAGATTCTTCTGTCTTCTTGATGTAGGCCTGTAATGCCATGGACTTCCCTCTTAGGATTGCTTTCGCTGCGTCCCATAGGTTTTGGGTTCTTTTGTGTTTATTTTCATATGTTTCCAGGTACTTTTTGATTTCTTCCTTGCTCTAATTGATGACCCATTCATTACGCTATTTAGCCTCCATGTATTTGAATAATTTTGAATTTTTTTACTATGGTTGATTCTAGTTTCATCCCCTTGTGATCCAAGAAAATATTTGATATGATTTCAATGTTCTCGAATTTGTTAAGACTTATTTTGTGTCCTACCATGTGGTCTAGCTTTGAGACTGTTCCATGTGCACTCAAGAAGAATGTGCGTTCTGTTGCTTTGGGATGAAATGTTCTGTAAATGTCAACTAAATCTATCTGACCTAATGTGTCATGTTAGGTAGCTGTTTTCGCGTTGATTTTTTTGTCTGGAAGATATACCCATTGGTGATAGTTGGGTGTTAATATCCCTTACAGTGACTGTATTGCTGTTGATCTCTTTGTTAAAGTCCATCAAGATTTTCTTTATATATTAAAGTGCTCCTATATTGGGCACATAATATGTTTATAAGGGTTATATCCTCTTGCTGGAACTACCCCTTTAGTATTATGTAGTTACCTTCTTTGTCTCTTGTTATGTTCTTTATTTTGAAGCCTATTTTATCAGGTATAAGTCTTGTTACCCCAGCTCTTTTTGTCTCCATTAGCAAGGAATATTTTTTCCCATACCTTCACTTTCACCCTCTGTAAATATTTTGTTCTGAGGTGGGTCTCTTGGAGACAGTATACATATGGGAAATTTTTGTTATCCATTCAGCTACCCTATGTCTTTTGATTGGAGCATTTAATCCATTTACATTTAAAGTTATTATTGATAGGTAATTGTTCGTTGCCATTTCATTTTTTTATACCTATGTTCCTCCCTCTCTCTCTCCTTCTTAAAGCAGCCCCCTTAACATCTCTTGCAATTTTGATTTGCTGTTCATGAACTCCTTTATCTTTTTTTTTTTGGTCTGGGGAGCTCTTTATTTCCCCTTCAATTTTAAATGATAACTTTGCTGGTTAGAGTAGTCTTGGTTGCAGATCCTTGCTTTTCATTACTTTGAATTTGTTTTCTGGCCTGAAGTGTTTCTTTGAGAAATCAGCTGGCAGTCTAAGTGGAGCTCCCTTGTAGCAATTCATTGTTCCTGCTGCCTTTAAGATTCTCTCTTTGCCCTGGCTGGTGTAGCTCAGTGAATTGAGTGCCAGCCTGTGAACCACACCATTGCTGGTTCGATTCCCCAGTCAGGGCACATGCCTGGTTTGCAGGCCAAGGCCCCAGTAGGGGGTGCTTGAAAGGCAATCACACATTGATGTTTTTCTCCCTCACTCTCTCTAAAAAATAAATAAAAATCTTAAAAAAAAAAAGATTCTCTCTTTATCTTCAAACTTTGCCGTTTTAATTATGATGTGTCTTGGTGTGGGTGTCTTTGGGTTAATCTTGATTGGGACTCTCTGTGCTTCCAGAACTTGTGTGACTTTTTCCTCCACCAGGTTAGGGAAGCTTTATGTCATTATTTCTTCAAACAGGTGTTCTACCCTGTTTGAAGGGATACCTTCTGGTATCCCTGCGATATGGATATTGTTACATTTCATGTTGTCCCAAAGTTCCCTTAAACCTTCTTTATTCTTTTTAAGTCTTTTTTCTTTTTGCTGCTCTGATTGGGTGTTTTTTCTACCTTGTCTTCCAAATCGCTGATTCAGTCCTCTGCTTCATCTAGCCTGAGTTTAACTCCTTCTACTGTATTCTTCATTTCAGATATTGCAGTCTTCATCTCCAACTGTTTCTTTACTATAGTTTCTGTGTCCCTTTTCATGCTGATGTAGTTCCTACTAACTATCTTGTGGTTCTCACTAAGCTCCTTGAGCATCCTTGCGATCATTACTTTGAACTATATGCCTGATAAATTATTTGCCTCCATTTCTTTTAGGTCTTTTTCTGGAGATTCCCCCTTTTCTTTTATTTGGGGATTGTTTCTTTGTTCCCCATTTTAGCTGACTCTTTTTGTTTGTATGTATTAGATAGATCTGCTTTGGCTTCCCATATTCATGGGGTGGCCTTATGTGACAGGAGTCCTGTGGGGCTCAGTGTGCAGTCTCCTGGGACTCCTCAGCTGGATGCTCTAGGAATGCCCTTGTGTGTGCTGTGTGGGCTCTCCCTGTTGTGTTTGGATCTTGATTGTTGTTGGCCCACTTGTTGGTGGGATCTCCCCTCTGGCTGGCTGACTGATAGGCTCAACCTCCACCTTGTCTATATGCTGCTGTACAGGTGCTGACAGTACAAAACAAAACCAAGACAAGCAAAAAAAGAAACACAACAACAACAGCAAAATCAATGACAAAAAAGCAAAGAATGATAAAAGTGGAAAGAGATATAGGATATTATAAGAAAAGAAAGAATATGAGAAGACCAAAGGAAAGAAAAATGTTTATGAGAGGACAGAAGGAAGAGAAACAATAAGAACAAGGAATAGAAAGAGGGAATCGTCATAAAAGAACAAAGAAAGGGAAAAAATAAAATAAAAAGTATAAGTAAAGAAAGGAAGAAAGCAAAATGGAGTAAGAAAAAGGAAAAGGAAAATATGAGATATGAAAGAAAAAAATAGTGAAAAAACAAGAAAAAATGAAGAAAAAGAAAAAAATGATAAAAAGCTATGTGAAAGAAAAAAATAAGGAAAAAAAAAACAACGAAGTGTCTCAGCAGAGCTTAGTGGTTGTCTGCTGGGTTCTCCCTTCAGATGTGACTCTGATGTTGTCTGAAACTGATGTAAGCCAAGGGCAGATGCTGTCCACGTCTGGCCCTAGGCAGCTACAAGTGATCCACAGTTTGTGGCTGTCTCCTCTGGGCTTGGCTACATTGGGGATGGACCTTGCTGCTCTGCAAGGCTGGCTTTTATCAGCACAGGGCCCAGGGGTGGGTCAACTAATGGCCAAAACCACTGCAGGATCTGCCTCCTTCTGCCTCTGCCTGCTGTCCTCCTGCTCGTCTAGCCACTGGCCCATCCGTTTCTGAGAAGGCCAAGGGGGCCGAGAGGGCTTCTGGCAGAACCAGGAGAATGGGACCCCTGGATCTCCTATGGGAAGGGGCATTCAGATTTCAGGGAAGATGGTGTGTGTGTTCCTCCACCCCTGAGCCACATGCATGAGTTTGTCCTGGATTATTTCCCTGGACTTGACAGGGCAAAGCCCCTAGTAGGAAAGTGGGTGGGGCTTCCAGAGCCCAGAGTTTGGGTCTACTGGAAACCAGAAGGGCATTTCTATGGCTCTCCTATGAGGGGGAAGTGCCAGTGTGGTTCCCAGGACAGTTTATGGAATGGCTGTACCCTAAAGCCAGTATCTGACAACCCCTGAGCCTGCCTATGTTGCTATCTCCTCCGCAGGGGTTAAGATGCAGGTTGGGGGAAACGTAAGAAAGAAAAGAAAAAAAAAAAAGATGCAGGATGGGGCTAGCAGGATTCCAGAGGGTGGAATGAGCGGTTTCCCACGGGGCGGGGCTGTTGTTCTTTGCCTGGGAGGGGCCTGCTCTTCACAAGAAAAATGGCTGCTACAGTATGGAAGTATGTCCCAGCACCCGGAACCCAGCAGCTACTCCCCCGCACCTCTCCCCAAAGCCTCCCACTCCAGGTTCTCCTCGTGTGACTACAGACCATGCTGGCTTCCCTTTGTCTGAGCCCGGGGCGAGTGGCTATGAGTGAGAAAACTCTGCTTTGGTCCCTTAGAAAAAAAAAGAAAAAAAGTGGTTTTGTCTCCAATGGGCTCTGTCTCTAGCAGACGAAAACCCCACAACTGCTGGGTGCTACGTGGGCAGCTGATCCGAAGCTCTGTGTTTGGGAGCCTGGTCTGGGAGACAGGCTTCAGTTTTTTTAGGGGGGAGGCTCCAGCAGCCATGCTGCCACCTCGACCCACCACCCGTGAAAGCCATGCCAACCCCCTCCCCGTCCCTGCCCTTCCTACCAGTCTCAAGGTGGCTTCTGCCCATTCTTGGTTAAGTGTCTCCTCTTCAGGTAGTCTGCAGTTCTTTATTTCGGATGACTGTTCCCCTCTTTTTTTTTTTTTTTTAATTTTCAGCTTGGTTCTGGGAGGCAGTGCAAGACAAACCCTCTTACTCCGCCGTCCTCTTGCCCCTCACTCATCAGGCTTCTTTCACCAGCTTGCTAAGAACAAGTTCGTTCTGAGGAGTGCACTACATTAACCAAGTTTATGATGCATAAAGTCAGAATGCCAGTTTATTACTGATAGCACCACACCCCTCAAAAGCTACATCATTCACACTCTAGGTCAACCTACACAGAAACCAAGTTATCCTCAGGGCACTGATTGGCAAACATGAAATCGGGAAAAATAGTTAAACACGGCGTTTTCAAGCCATGAGACTCAGAGAACATGATGTATCCATGAGTCACTAGGACATTGCTCCCAATAGGGGTGGAGATATGGCAAGGCCTTAAAGCCAGCAATTGCCTTCACCCATGTCACTTTAAGGTTGGCTTCGCTAATGAGACTAGGACCCTTGAAGTCCACTCTCAAGCTCTCTTCTTCTATGGACTGTCCTTAATTGAACACTGTTTGCATTTGCAGCCACGACTCCCCTTTTTTAGGAACCCAAGGCTAACCATCTCTACTTCCTACTGTCAATTCTTTAAACAAATCAATATGATCAATCAGATTAGAGTCTAGTCTTAACTGCCTGTTTGCTATTTGGTTTCTTTAAAGTGACTTTTTCTATCTCTGCTCCAGTAGGTGTCAACTTTCTAAAGCTTACTCCTCGGCAGATGATCCTGTTTCAAGGTCTTGAGGGGGCACCCCACAGTAGACTCCATCTACTGAAAACACACTGCCCTCACTCTCCCTCACTGCAGTGCCCAGAAGGAATGTTATTAGGACAGTGTCCAGTCCACAGGGAGCTACAGAACCTCTAGGCTTGTCCCACTGCTGCCTTAAAAGCCCTGTGGGGCATGGAGAGGGCTTCCTTGGAAGAGCTTTAAATACATCCCCTGGGGAGGGGGAGAGCACACAGAAACACAGAGATTGGTACCTGCTTTTGGTCTGCAGATTTTTGAAAGAAAACTTGTGGGAATGGTTCCATGAGGAAGGTAAAGGTGGCCTGTAGTGTGTTCTTCCAGTGCCCGGGAAGAAGACAGGGGAACAGCCCTATCCCAGGACACCGCCGCCCTGGACGGGTGTGAAAGAGCCTCAGCAGTGGGTCCCCTGTCTCCATGGGCTCAGCAGACACGGGGGGTGAGAGACCTGCGGCGGCTGTGAGCGGGCCTCGCTATGGTTTTGCTTTTTTGTTTGCCTTCCGTCTTCAGGTTTATTTCCTCACAATGTATCCCGCCCCATTTCAGCATCATTTCTGTAAATGATGACCTGTTAACTAACATGTGACTACAGATAAACAGTGTGTTTGCTTAAGAAGGCTAGGAACTGACTTCGAAAGAAACAGCCTCCGACCTTCAGGCATTCCAGCCCTGGGAGATTTGCTGACCATCAAGCCTTAAAACCAGGGCGATGAAAACGAGGATGATGAAAACCAGGCGATCACTTGACCGGCGCCCAGGTGGCTATCAGGGCAAGCTGTTTTTACCCACGACCCCCTCTGGCTTCCTTTGCTCTGCCTTCCCCTTCCTTGCTCATAAAAACCCCTGCCTGTGCAGAGATAGTAAGACGGTCTTTATAACGAGAGTCCACCATCTTCTCAGGCCGCCAGCTTTTCCTCGCACCAGCCCATCTCCTGAGTGTCGGCTTTCGAGCGGCAGGCAGCTGACCCTGGGTTCAGCATCAACAGCACAAGATGGTTGCAACAGGTCTCAGCATCACATTCGCAGAACAATATTCAAACATGGGAGGGGGGGAAAGGGCATTCTTTTCTAAATCCTTTGGAAGAGCAAAGACAACTTTTGCAGAAGTCCCCCATGGACTTCCTCTCATAGCTGGTTGGGCAGAATTGTACCACGTGCTCATTCTTAAATCAGTCATTACAGGGGAATTACAATTAGCTCCAGCCTTTCCTTTAGAAAAATCGAGATTCTGTTCACAAGGACGATTGAGCAAAGGGGTGAAGGATAAGCAGAAACCATGTCTGCTGGGTGGAGGACTCCCCACCTGGGAGCTGTTCCACCCAACCTGCCCACTTCCTATGGACGGCTTTGGGTGCCTGGGGGCTGCACGGAGGGTGAGCTATCACAGGACCCTTTCTGCCAGGCTTGGGGTTTTATGACAGTTGGTTGCTGGTTGATTTAATTTGAAGATTCCACTTACTGATATATTAATACTCTTTTGGTTTCAAAGAACAGAAAGCAACCCAAGGGAGCTTAATCACTTGGTGCACATCATGAAAAATCCAGGTAGCTGGTTTCGTTTCAAGGACAATTGGGTCCCCAAAGTCAGTTGATGTCTTTGACTATTATTGTGCTCTTCATCTTTCAAAAGCGATTTCCTCGGTGTTGGCATTTTTCTCAGGAAGGCTCCTTACTTGCTTAAGGTTCCCATCCTACAGGGTTAACCATTGGGAACAAGACAGCCAAAGTCCTCGTCCACATAGAGCTCACTTTCCGGGGGAGCGGTCTAAGGAAAAGCACACTCGGGTGGGTCTCCTTCCCTCCCAGCGCTCTGCTACAATGCTGCTTTACCTCCGACGTCACCTGTGGCTGATCCACACGTGACGCAATTCGTTGACACCAGCTAGGTGTCATACAGCTTAACTCAATTCTGACCCTACCTACCAGCAGATAGCATAAGATCCCAGAGGCTAAGAGCGCAGTCCTACAAGACTGCCTGCCCCCCAAACCCCCCTCAGATGCCAATCACAGGTCTAGGCTGCCACCTGTGCTACTGACCCACCAGCTATAAATTGGAGATTCCTCACACCTACTCCTTGGTATCCGTTCGTTTGCTAGAGCAGCTCACAGAACTCAGGAAAGCAGTTTCCCTACTAGATGACTGGCTTTTTACAAGGATGGTAAAGGGTAACAGCCAACAGCCAGATGAAGAGATACACAGGAGGAGGTCCAGCAGGGCGCATGGAGCTTGGACTGTGCTACCCCCCCGGACCCTGCCTGCTACATTCTATTTCACCGACTGGAACACTCTCCAGACCCTGTCCTTTTAGGTCTCTGGGGAGGCTTCATTTCTCAGGCATGATTTTTTTTATTGGTGTATTTTATTGAGAATTCTATTACAGTTGTCCCATTCCCTGCCCCCATATCACCTCTGCCCTGCACCCCATCCCATCATCCCCACACCTCTTAGTCCATGTCCATGGGCTGCACACACCAGTTCTTTGGCTTCTTAATTTCCCACACTACTCCCAGCCTCCCCACTGACCACTTTGTTTTTTGTTTGTTTTTGTCAGCATTTTCCCTCCTCTACTTTCCCCAGCTCCACCCACTCCCACCTCCCACCTTCAGTCCTTCCCCCATTTGGCTTTGTGATGGGTCCTTTATGCATGCTCCTTGATGACCCTTCCCTTCCCTTTCCCCTGTCATCCCTCTCCCTCCTCCCCTCTGGTTACTGTCAGTTTGTTTTTTATTTCAAGGTTGCTGGTTATATTTTGCTTGCTTGTTTATTTTGTTGATTAGGTCCCACTTAGGTGAGATCATATGGTATCTGTCTTTCACCACCTGGCTTATTTCACTTAGCACAATGCTCTCCAGACCCATCTACGATGTTGTTAAGGGTAGTAGCTCCTTCTTCCTTTCTGCTGCGTAGTGTTCCATTGTGTAAATGTACCACAGTTTTTTGATCCACTCATTTACTGTTGGGCACTTAGGTTGCTTCCAATTCTTGGCTATTGTAAATTGTGCTGCTATGAACATTGGGTTGCATAGGTTCTTTTGAATTGGTGTTTCAGGATTCTTAGGGTATAATCCCAGCAGTGGAATTGCTGGGTCAAAAGGCAGATCCGTTTTTAGTTTTTTGAAGAAATTCCATACTGTTTTCCACCGTGGCTGCACCAGTCTGCATTCCCACCAACAGTGCACTAGGGTTCCCTTTTCTCCACATCCTCACCCATTTCTCAGGCATGATTGATTGAATCTTTCATTGGCAATTGGTGACTGAATTAAAATTTCTAGCCCCTCTCCCCTCACCAGAGCTCCAACCCTCCAATCAAGAGGTTTGTTCCCCGGCCACCAATCCCTGTTCTTAGGTGGTATCCAAAAGTCACTTCATTCAATAATCTTCGGTGCTAATGAAAGAGGTTTATATGAATAACAAAAAATACTTTCATCACTCTTATCACTCAGGAAGTTCCAAGGATTTAGAAACTCTACCAGAAACAGGATGAAGATCAAAAATATATTTCTTATTATAAATCACAATGTTAAAGGTGGGGAGGAGCCAAAGAGATGTATTAATAAATTCATAAATAGGTGTAAATGTCTTCATATAGAATACTATTATGAAAACATAGCAGGGCAATATGAGATAATGAGATTGGTTGGGAGGAGGACGTCCATACACGAGGTGGTGAGGAGCGCATTCATCTCTAGTGACAGCTGAACTGAAAAACCAGTGATTAGAAGGATCCAGCCCATGAAGCTCTGCGTGTCGCAAGAACAGCAGGTAACGTGGATGAACCTAGAGGGGATTCTGCTGAGTGAAGTCAATCAGACAGAGAAACTCAAATACCGTGTGATTTCACTTACCTGTGGACCCTAAAGAACAAAGTACGCAAAGAAAACAGATATATATGCTTAGAGCTTGGATTTCCCAGACTACTTTATGAGGAATTGCAATTAAATTGCTGACAGAGTCACATTAGGATGAGGTTTAAATGGCATGTAGTAATTTTTTCTTTTTTAAGGAAAAGGCAGGAACCCTAGTGCATGGTTGGTAGGCATGCAGACTGGTGCAACCACGGTGGAAAACAGTATGGAATTTCTTCAAAAAACTAAAAATGGATCTGCCTTTTGACCCAGCAATTCCACTGGCACAAGTTGAGCTGCCAGTTTTGAACGTTAGATTGAGGCTCAGTTTCGGAATGGAGAAAAGGATGTTATACCACAGTACTCACATTCTGAATACTTCCAGTTTTAAAAGTAGTGAAAATGGGAAAGCTAATACACACGTGAACTCAAGTATTTCTTGGCTTAGGTAATTCCTTTCTTGATTCTCCTAGTTGGAATGAAGATAAACATTTACTGCTATGCTAACCTTTTGTCTTGTGAAATTTAGATCTTTAAAAGTCGAACTGTGCGTCCCATGCCTTGTGATAATAAAAGCACTATAGCACACAAAATTGTGGGTTTACGCACGACCTATTCTAACCGACGTTAAATGCAGATGTGTGGTCATTTGCACTAATGCCCAAAGTAGCTGTTGTGTACATTTGTCGGGTTTATTTCTTGACTTCTTAGCAGGTGGACCTCTTCTCTCTATTTAGGAAATTCCCTGTGCATGTTTCTTGATGTCTTTTTCCCACAATCTGATGAGAACTGCCGATAATCAGGTGTCCAGGTCCCGTAAAGGTCAGGGAGAAAGCACACGGCCTGGATTCAGCCTGTCCGATGCACCCACCTGGGACTTTGGCTCTGAAGCTAGTGTTGCAGAGGTGAGTAAAGCAGGGGATTCCTCCTGTCGGTGGCTGCTGGCTGTGCCATCCGTATTCTGGAGGCGAAGGCCTGACCCGGGTTCCGGGTGGGCGGTGCGAGCACGACCCTACGTGTGTTCGCCGGCCCTCCCTGGCTGGCATGTGCATGGGTCCCGTGGGGCTGGCCCGCTTCCCTGTGCTGCTGCTGCTTGTTTTCCGGGGCTGCGTTTTCAGCCCTCCCTGATGTTCTCCAAGATGCTCGATATCGTTTCAGTAAATCTCTTTTCTGCTTAAACCAGCCAGAAATGGTGTCTGATACAATGGCTAACTTTCTACGGGCTGCCTCTTGCTGAATGTATTGTACTTAATTTTATGTTAAAAATAACCTAGACTGTTATTTGAATCTCCCTATTGGTTTTGGGAGATTATGAACATGAGATTTTAATGGATATGAGTTGTAATTCAATTTTCCTAGCTCTTTTTCAAATTCATTTATTGGGGTAACATTGGTTAACAACATTATATAGTCTCAGGTTTACAACTTTATCATAGAACATCTGTGGACTCTAATGTGAGCTCACGACCCAAAGTCTAGCCTCCTTCCATCAACTTGTATTGGACTCCCTTCACCCTCTTCATCTGAGTCTTTTTAAAATTTGTCCTTGTGAACCCTAGAAAAATATCATAAAAATGGCATAGACCTTGTTGAGGTTGGGATGGGGAGGTATATGGAAGGCGGGGCTGTATAATATTATCGGCCTCTCCTTGCTTATTTATTCCTCCTCCTCTGGGAGGAAGGGAGGAGTGACTCACCTAGTTAGAGGCTGAGGCGCCAGGTATGTGCTCTGTCTTCCTGTTGGGAGCAGTGGCCTGCAGAGAGGGTGCTCTCAGTTGCCGTCCACCATGGAGTAGCTGGATGTGTTCACCTGGCACTTCTGGAAGGGACCGGTCCCCCATGACCTGTTCCTGGGAGAGTCCGTGATTCTGGGGCGCAGTATGAGGAAGCCCAGGGATTCCACGCACTAGGCCATGTCCTTTACCTTGGCTTTCCTCAAAGCCAGTACCTAGACCCCAGCCCATGACTGTTTCAGAACTTGCCAGGAGAAGAAAGACTTTTTTGTTGAAGGTCCCTCAGACTCTCAACAGATTTACACGAATCGCTTCTTACGTACTTTTAGAGTCAAATTTAAAAGTTCAGTAGGTCTATTTTGCTGATTTTTCTCTTTCAGTATCAGCCTGGACCCAATCAGGAAAGAGAAAACACCCCGTAATTTAAAAAGGAAAGTTTCAATATTAAGAATTATTAAGTACATCATGAGACTGCGATAAGAGGGACGGGCTGGTCCAGAAGTAAAAGGAACTCTGAAGCATAGGGGGATGGGGACGGCGGAGAGGAGCCGCCACCGTCGCTGAGGCAGAGAGAGGACAACGGAGGTGAACACCGGGTTGTGCCGGGCTGTGCCCCGGCTGTGGGAAACAGCTCAGCTGAGGCTGCTCAGCCAGCAGAGAGATCACTGTGGTGCCATTGCGTCCTTTGGAATTTGCTGGAAATTCACCCTCCGGGGTGCGGGACAAGTTGTTGGGGCTTACCAGAGACACAGGGCTATAAAACTGCTCATGGCCACGGAGCTGGTATGGGGGGGTGGAAAGTTACTGGCATCTGAGTGCCACCAGGCAGCCCCTAGGCCCCCCGCACTGTGCTTTGCAGGGGTCTGATAAGAGCGGCACATGGAATAAAGAAGCGAAACCCCTCTTTCTCCTGCAATGTCTTCCTAGTGTCAGTGGCGAGAGGACACCAGAGGTCAGACTGGGGTTCAGCAGCCTCGGTACTTGAGTCCTGGTGAAGTTGAATTCAGAGCCCAGACTCCCATTAGAAGAGAAAGTTTGTTTAGAAAGTCACAGGGGTAGAAAAGTTGAGCCAGTTGACCTGTGTGGGCTCAGGAAACAAGTTACAGAGGTAAAAGAAGGGTCCTTGGAGCTTCGGAGAGACAAAGGCAAGGGTTATGTGCCTGGGGGAGGAAGATAAAGGGGAAGGGAAAGGTGTGGGCGTGCCCCTGGGAGAGCGCGCCAGGGAAAGAGGTGGGTAGGTGCAGATGTGCTCTGGAGCGAGCCGTCTGGGTCCTTTGTCTTAAGGTTTTTATCTGTTTTCCAAAGGCGGGAATGAGGTCCTAGAGATGGATCTCAATAGAACATTCATCCACTTTGGGCTGATGCACTAAAATAAGATTTATTCCAGACTTCATACATCCTTGCATGTAGCTGGCACAAATGGCACTGGTTGGATTTCTGTTATCTATCTTTCTGAATAGGATGATATAAGCTATTTACACTCTGGCTGGACAGGAGAAGTATAAACCATTTACTCTTAAGTGTCCTTGGTTAGAGAAGACAGGATTTTGCAATTTACTGGATGGCTGTAAACTTCTTGGCCATTTAACTGTCTTTCTTGTTTCCCTGTTTCACTTGCCCTGGCTTCCTGACCGGTCTCACTAGCGCCTCTCTACTGACAAAGCTTACCATTGTCTGAAGGAGAAATACATGATGGTTCCAGAACAGTTTGCACAGAGCAGACATAAGGGCGAAGTTAGACCTGAGACACAACAAACCCACAACTGTCATACTGAGATATGATCTGATTGTGTTTTACAGTGATATCAGGTCAGTGTATTTTATGACACTCTCAACTGCTTTTGAAAACTCATTGTAACCCAATACTGAAGTAGTGTTTATCTGTGTTTCTCCAAAGGTATCTGAGGATTTGGAGTTCACTATTTGCATTCTCTGTCATTCCCTATGAGGGACCACTGAGAACATTCTTCTCTTCAGATACACGGTTATTTATTCAGATGACACTGATAGGTTCACTAGGTTTTTATCACTCCTTCATTTCCTTCCTCTCAAGTCTGTTCCTGTCGTCTCTTTTTCTAGGCTTCCTATCTTTATGGATTTATGGCTTCTTATTTTTTTTCCAGAAATGGTCATTTTAATGCAGAAAATCAAGATAATTTACCAATGAATTGAGTGGGAACTCAAGAGTTAGAGATCTTAGCTTCAGTCATAGTTGATAGGCTTAAGTGATTAATGCAGGGAGAAAGCTGTTACGCCAGGAACCAGAATGCATGACCTATGTGACCCCAGGAGGTCAACAAACAACTCAACCGTGTGCTCCAGCAGGTCTGTAAGTGATGGATTTGGTATCTGAGCCATTGTGCTCCCAGGAAGGAACATCAGTGATGCAGATAAGAATCACTGATCGACAGATAAAGAAGTGCTAGGAAAATTGCAGAAGGACTGCATCTCTTATCTCATTAACATTTTTTCCAAATCCTTTACTTACCATTTCTTCTCCTTATAAAAAGACTGGCGTGAGATGAGATGTTAAGACGGTTTTTGAGGTTATATAACCTGCTGTCTTCTCAGAACGCCTGAATCTGAATAAAGCACCCATGAAGGTTCAGCTCTTGTCTCTCCTCACTGATTCTGGAGGCGATGGGCAGCATGGATGCTGGCTGCTCCAGTTTCACACCTAGACCAAGGGCAGGAAATCAAAGGCACCTCTCTCCTCACTGAATTGTCCCTCAGGCGCTCGTCTTTCAACTCACTCATACCCTTTGTGTCGGCCAGGGTTCAACCAGAGAAAAAGAATCAGTAAAAAATATATACATGAATCAATTGCAAGGAATTGACTTACATGATTGTGGAGGCAAACCCATAGGTCAGGCCAACAGGAAGGGCGGCCTGGAAGTTGCTCTCACAGGTGGGATTTCTTGTTCTTCAGAGAAGCCTCAGCCCTGCTCTTAACACTTTTCACCTGCTGGCCTCAGGCCCACCAACAGCATCTAGGTATCTCCGTTAAAGTCAACTGACTTTGGATTTTAATGACAAAGTACCTCCTCAGCAGTACCTAGATTCGTGTTTGATTGAATAATAACCGTAACCTAGCTAAGCCGACACATAAAACTGGCCGTCATACCCTTATTATGGATCGAATATTTTGTAGAATAGTGAAACCAGGGCTTGAATATTTCCTTTGAAAATCGACATCTTATGCTAGCACTCACTTTGGAATGTTATATCCATTACACTGATTTAATTTCCTTATGTCTCATCTTGATGCCCAGCATAGGAGAATAGTCCAGGCTAATGAGACCCTTATCTGTAGTTTCCTGAATCCCCCTGCTTTACCCTCAGTTTGTACCATAAGCTTCTGCCCAAGCCCTCTCTTAGCTTCGCTGGTTCTTAAACTGGTTGCCAGGTTTTGCAGTTATGGTCTTTTTCTGATGCATGTCTCCTTCCCCCCGCTCGCACATGGAACTGGCTACGCTTAAGCCCCTTATTTTTTGTATAAAACACTCCGGGTCCTGCACCTGTTCCTGCCTCATTCAAGGAACATGCCTTTCTCCTGTCTGTCTTATGCTCTGGGTCTACATTGGGCGTGCAGTGTGGATGTGACCTTCTTACCCCTCTGCACTGAAAAGCACCAGGCCAAGTAAAGTACCACATCTTTACACCTGATGGCACAAGTGGAACATTCCCCATTTCTTATAGAATTCATACCAAAGCCACATTCATTTAAAGCCCGCCATAATATTATTCTGATCTATTGCAGAATTTTCTCACCAAACCAGGTGATTTGCTCTTCCTCGAATTCAGTCTATACTGTCTGTGGATGAGAAAGTGTTGCTGTAATAAGTCATAAATTCCTATCTGTGCAGGTCATGGTGTGTAGTCACACCCCAGGCCCCTAACTTCTTTGGTGAAAGGTCCTTAAGCCAGTTCTGTCCATCGCTCTTTTGCACCTTGGTTAACACACCTTGAAAATGACAGAAGTAATATCCCTTGAAGATATAACCACCCTCAAGAGAGCACATAATCTTAACTGTCCTCTAATCCAGTCCCCACCTTGCTTTCTCTAACCTTCATGTAATCTTCTTTATGTTTTCTCATTAATTCCAACTGTGTAAAAGGAACTTCGAACTAATATTCTCTGGACCATTTGAAATCTTGTTCCCTGGCATGTGTCATCAGTTTTGGTGCAAACTCTTATAAAAATTCTCCACAGGTTCAGACGTTTCTTATGTGAGCATTTACCACATTAAAAAAAAAAAAAGATTATTTATTTATTTTTAGAGAGTGGGGAAGGGAAAGAGAAAGAGAGGGAGAGAAACATCAATGTGTGGTTGCCTCTCGCATGCCCCCCACTGGGGACCTGGTCCGCAACCCAGGCATGTGCCCTGACTGGGGAATCAAACCTGCGAGCCCTTGGTTCGCAGGCCAGTGCTCAGTCCACTGAGCCACACCAGCCAGGGCCCACATTTCTGTCTTAGTTTGAGGTCTTCTTCTGTCTACAATGTCTTGCCCTCCTCATCTCCACCCACCAAGACCTCATCCATCTTTCAAAGTCCACCACAAATGATGCTGTAACTGCCCAAACTCCATCTTTAAAACATGACCCTTTCTCCTTTCTATTTGTCCGCTCACTTTCTTTCTTAATCATTAAGCCCTTAGGACATCAGACTCTGATCAGCATCAAACTATTTTAAAAAGAAAGCATCAGGTCCGTTGACCCCGGAAACAGAGTTTTGTCAAGCTAAAGAAAACATCTTGGTGTCACATGTGTTTCAGTCCCAGGACCATGAAAGCTTAATGAAACCACATCCTCAGGAAACCAGACAGAACAGTGTCATCCATGGCCAATACTGCAACCTGATACAGTGACCAACTGCTCCCTACCCTGGTCCCAGCCAGTCAGGAGGGCCCATGTCCCCAACTCCCTTCGTCACCATGATTAACGATTTCTTTGTCCTACATAACTCACCCCATGGAAGCCAGCGGGAGCCAAGTCTTTGGGCATTACTCACCTGTGACTCTGAGCATGGTGCCATCTCCTCAGTTCATAAGCCCTTACTTTCTTGGCTGTGAGCTCCTGTTGACGCTTGGTTGGGCTTCGATGTGTGCAGGCGGATGGACCCCTTTAGTCTGGTAACAATTTCCCCTCCGTGAATTCTTCTTTTAATACCCTTTCCTGGACGTCAGGTCTCGGTCCTCACAACCCCTTAACTCTTACGGAACATATATTACTCTTGCTTACATTACAGCTACCTCACCGATTGCTGACATTTCCCCCCATCCCCAGACTGGAAGCTCTCGGGAACAGATACTGTTTTGGCTCATGTTTCTAAGGCCCCTGGCATCTAGCATAATGCTTTACCCAAAGTAGACCCTTAATAACTATTTTCTGAAATGAATGTATTTGATCTGGGTCATTATTTCCCTTAAAAGTTTGTGAAGGAGCTGGGCATATGATCTCTGAAGAAGGAAACTTGGTGTTCAGCTTGCCCTTGTTAACTTCATTTTTTCTGGCCCTCCTTCTCTTAATCTTCAAAATGAGAAGTTTGGGCCAAATGATTTTCAGAGTCCCTGCTATGTTCCTAAGCTCTAAGGTTTTTTTGTTTTGCTTTGTTTTGTTTTTTAGTGCCTAAAATGAGAATGCTGGTTTGATTTCACAGTTCCTCACATAAATAATCTTTGCTCCAAGGAGGAAGATATGCTCTTCAAGGTGACAAAGTTTGAGTTGCTGAAATGACAGTGAGTTGGCGGCTCCGGCCTGCCCTGTCTTGCCCTGCCTGGGGCAGCACGCTGTCCAAACCGCATCCGATCGGGGAGCAGGAAAGCTGGTCACATGTACTAGGATGACAGCAGGCAACATAGGAGCAAATGAAGGGCAAGAAGAGAAATCGAATGCAGTTCCTTAAAGAGGGGACTTTCTAAGGCTTAAGGAATAGAAGAAAGAGATATCAATGAGTGAAATCAAAGCAAAAGGACCATTTCTTTGACGCCACTCCTGATATGGATGACAGGAAAGCTATTCAGAGTCACTGAACTTCAGCTATGGCGTTGGGAAAGGAGGTGTGGTGGCAAGTGGAAGCAGAGGGGAAACACAAAAACAAAACATTAGGAAGCTCCTCAAATCATCCGCTCATTTCACAAAGCTTTCGCCCTTGTGTTTTCTCTCTAACTTCCCCCAAGCTAGGTCTCAGAGGTTCTTACGATTTAAACAAAAAAGAGCGAGGAGAGGGGAGGCTGCGACATTTTCTAACTTTTGCCCAGTCCAATTCCATTCCATAAAACAGAAGCTATTTCCATGTTGTGAACCCACATGACTCAAAGATAGGAGCGCACTATGTTGATGCTCAGTGAAGACCTCTTATAATCCCACCACCTGAATGGGCAGAGTTTCCCCTTTCGCAGTGTGACCTCCCAGGGCGCAGGGCCATTGTCCCAACTGTGCTCAGGGACAGGCGGTTTCCGTGCTCTTGCTCTGACCTTATTTCTGCTGCCCTGCTGTTTTCTCGGCTGCCCGTGACCCACACCAAGTTGCTGCTGCTAAGGGCAAAGACATTCCCTCTTCTATCAGTGACATCCCCAATGTCACCTCTCAGGCTGAGTGAAGACAGTTGCTCTCGCTTCCGCTATTTTTGCCAAGAGCCCAAGGTAGGTCCTTTCCCAACTCTCCACAACACGAATGAGGTCAGGTGTCATGTCTAACAGGTGCTCAAGTGCTAGGAATCAGACACGAAAGTCAAGCGAGAGAGAATGCCCTCCCTCTCAAAGGTTTTTCTCACTTCTAACAAACCATATTGCAGTCATCCCCAAAACAAAACAAATAGTACCTGAGATCCCCTTATGTGGCGAGCACAGCGCTGTACATTAAATCTTCACAATTTTTTTTTTGTGACTTAGAACAATACAAATTTATTGTCTAAAATTCTGGAGGTCCGAAGTTTGAAATGAGTCTCTCTGGGCTCAACTCAAGGTGCTGGTGGGGCTGCGCTCCTTTCGGAGCCCAGGGGACCACCCGTTCCCTTGCCCTCTCCTGCTGCCAGAGACCCCCCACAGTCATAGGCTCAGGGCCTCTTCCTCCAGCTTGAAAGCAGCAACAATGGGTCAAATTTTTCTCACGGCATGTCACAGTGCTTCTGAGAGACAGATTATTAGTTTCCTGTTGTCGTATCTTCTTCTCTGACTCTACAATGACAATCCAGGTTTCACCGTCTTCACTGGCAGATAGACTAACCAATGTCATCTGCAAGGATTTCAGTGAAGGCCAGTCTGACCAAAGCAGTTGCTGCTTTTTCTACCACTAGTGCTGCACAGAAAACCAAACGTCAAAATTAGCTTTAAAAAATAATGTTCATTTTATCAAGTGATTTTCTGGAGAAATTTCTTTAAATAAGAAACTCTCCTGTTTCATTTAAAATTGATTTCAGCCCTGACTCGTGTATCTCGGTTGGGCATCGACCTGCAAAGCAAAAGGCCATCGGTTCGATTTCCGGGTCAGGGAGGGTTGTGGTTTTAGATAAACGTTCTTTCTCTGTCCCTTCTCCTCGCTCTAAAAATAAATAAATAAAATCTTTAAAATTAAAATTAAAATTGATTTTAGTTTATAAAAATAAATGCAATAGTGACAGTTTTCAGGAATGTTTAGTTTAAAAACAGAGTCACATACAGTTTCCAAGTCGTGTGTGTGTTTAAATAGCGATTGCTAATGGCCCCAAAACTCCCGTAAGACAATTAAAACTGATATTTTATTTGAATTATTTACATAGCGGTCGCTGTGAGTATATTAGCTTCATGGATACTGCTCTGTCTTGGCTGCCTCTGATTTGTCCACCTGAGATAGGGGAAAATTGGTTTTGAAATTTAGTTTGGAGAACTAGAAACGACAACTTTCTTCTTTTAGCCCTGGAAAGTAATTTGAGCATGCTTTGGATCAAGGAGCTGTTTCTAAAATTTTAAAAAAGAAAATGTGGTTGCATTAAGGATCACACCCAGGTATAATAAGACTTGTTCAGGCCTGTCCTGTCGGAGAGTCAGAGCCTTGCAATTGTCACCTGTGGTCTACATGCTTCAGGTATCTGCGATACTATCTGATGCAAATAGTGAGACTTGCTCCACTGGCTTGGGGCATAAATACAGTCCCATTTCTTCTGTTTTTCCAAGCCATTGATTGCAAATCGATTCACCTTTATTCACAAGAACTGGAATATGTTCCCCTCAAGTCCTCTCCATCTCCTCCCCCACCCAGGAGTGTGAGAATTCAGTCCCAAGCAGGGCACCCCTGCTTTCCAAACACCAGCTAGAGGGAGGGAGGTTCCTGTCGACCAGCTCTGTTGCTTGCTCCCACAGGGGGTTGTCACTGAATTCCAGATTCCATGGTCTTTACTAGCAACTTTTAGGCTCAGATATTCACTGAGCACCTTCTAGGTACCACATGCTGGGCCGAGCACAAGGATGTAGCTGGGATCACTGAACGTGGCTTCTCTCCGCCTGAGCCTTTCCTGGTATAACGGGGTCTGGAGGATGCCCCCTTACTCAGCCAGGGGCACACACCAGCTTAGGAGATGCTCCACGCTTGGGTTCCACAGAGGCAGCTCTCCTGGGTCACACACAGGCTCAGGCACTTGCACCCTAAGTGGCAGGGTCTTGAGAGCTTTGGCTGCCGACCACACGCTGAGGTAGAAGGAATCCACCTTCATGCCCAAGCACAGGGCCCCAGCTGTCAGGCCTGAGTCATCCGCTCTGCTGTGAGGAAGCCTGCCTGTCAGGCAAATTTGCCTCCCTGACAAGGGGTGCCTTGCTACCAGTGGGCCTGGGGAGGTGACCCTGACCGGTTTCCCTAACTCCCACTTCAGCAGTTCCCCTTAGAGGGTTGGGCCCTCTTCCCAGGTGCTGTGGCCTCCCTGTGCAAACTCTACGCTTCTTCCCCAGAATTTTGCATAGATCCGTAGAAGAAACTGCTGCTAAGCCAAGAGGGGCAGGCAGATCTTACTGTGACCTTTGTCCTTGCCCACCAACCTTACATTTAGGTAGCAAATGGAACCTGCTCAAAAGACCCTTCACAGAAAAATTGAGACTGACAAATCACCACCCTAAGGTGACTTCTGCCTGTCTCTGCCTAGAAAAAAAGAGGCTGAAATCACTGACAAAATAAGAACCCGCCTCACTGTTTTCATCTTCGGGGACGGTGAGGGAGGTGACGCTTTCTCTGCTCAACTCCAGAGAATTCTTATTTATATAGAGTTTGTTTTACAATACACATTGTGATTTTTTAAAAACTGAGATATAATTGACATATAACATTGTAGAACTTTTAGGTGTACAACATGGTGATTTTCTATGTATATGTTATACATACGTGCACTCACTTTCGTGTATACGAGCCACAAAACGGCCACCACACAGAGATTCAAATTTGTGTGTGTGTGAGACGAGAACTTTTCAGATCTACTTTCTTAGCAACCTTCAAATATACAATATGGCATAGTCACCACACTGTATATGGTATCTCATGACATTTATAAGGGGCAGTTTGTGCCTTTTGGTCACCTACACCCATTTGTCCACCTCCCCAGCCTTGCCTCTGGTGACCTCCAATCTATTCTGTGTGTCCATGAGTTAGGGTTTTGGTTTTTTTTTAAGATTCCACATACAAATGAGATTATACATGATTATGTTTCCACTGGAGCAACACAGAGCAAAGTGATGCTTTGGAGGTGGAGTGAGGGAGAGAAAAAAAGAATAGTGATTTTTCACAAAAGCAAAATCTGTGTGTGTGCATGTGTATTGCGTAGGTGGTTATGTATAAATACAAAATATTTTATATAGTTATGCCATTCCATGTTTTATATATGAAATTTTGGTTGCTTATCACTGTGCTATCCTATGCAGCTTAGGAATGGGCAATTCTGATGTCTCCCAAACAAATCTTTTTTTAAATCTTTATGATATTTTTTCCATTACCATTTAGTCCCCTTACGTCCCCCTCCCCCCAGCAATCTCCACCGTGTGGTCTGTGTCCATGACTACTTTTTCCTTTTTGCTCAATCCCTCCACCTCGTAACCTACCCCCCCCCCACAATTCTGATGTCTCCCATACAAATCTTTATGTACATTTTGACATTTTTAATTTTTTAATTATTTTTTTCAATTATACTTGACACTCAGTGTTATTTTGTATTAGTTTCAGGTGTACAGCTTAGTGGTTAGATAATCATATACTTTACAAGGTGCTCCCCCCAATGCTTCCAGTACCCACCTAGCACTATACATAGTTATTACAACATTATTGATTATGTTTTCTATGCTGTACTTTACATCCCAGTGACTATTAGGAAACTACCAATCTGCCCTTCTCAGTCCCTGCACCTTTTCACCCAGCCCCCAACCCTTCTCTGCTCTAGCGGCCATCAGTCTATTCTCCGTATCTACGAATCTGGTAGATAGGGTATTAAACTCTAGTACTCTATGTGGCCTGTCAGAGAACAACACTTACCTAATGAGGATGGTAAAGGTGCTGGTTATCTATTGCTTCATAACAAAGTACCACAACCTTAGCCACTTAAAACAGTATTCATTTATTAGTGCACAGTCCCTTCGGTCAGAAGTCCAGACAGGGTGTGACTGGGTTCTCTGCCTCCGGCCTCACATGGCTGAGGTCAAGATATTGGCTCATCTGCATTCCCTCTGCAGGCTCCTCGGAAGGGTCTGCTCCAAGCTCATTCCTGTTCCCGGCTCAATTCAGCTCCTTGTCATTGTAGGGCTGAGGTCCCTGTTTCCTTGCTGCCTGTCAACTGAAGTTGACTCTCAGCTCTGAGGCTACCTGGATGTCTTGGGACTTGGTCTTCTCCATCTTCAAACTCAGCAGTGGCATGTTGAATCCCTCTCATGTTCCCAATCTGTCTGATGAACTGCCTCTGACCTCTAGAACCAGACTGAAAGGGTTCCTGCGTCTCTGTCACTCCCACTCAGACAATCTCCTTATCTCAGAGTCAACTGATTTGTGGCCTTAATTACATCTGCAAAATACCTTCCCTGTTACGCCTGGATTACTGTTTCGGAGAAGATGCGAGTGTTCCAGGAAAGAGGCATTATGACGGAGAGTGCCATTTTAGTATCCTTATCTCTGAAGGCCAAGGGACACAGAAGAACCCTGACATCCAGGCCCTGCCGAGGTCCCCCCGCCTGTTACACTGACCCCGCCTCTCTGGCCCAGCGTGTTCCTCTACCGTGCTCCACGCCACACCAAAAGAGCGTCAGACACTCCGGTCGGCTTCTTCAGGGTGTCCTTGCCCTCTGAAGGCTCCCCTATCATGTGAAACGAGTATTAAATAAATGTGTGTGCTTTTCCCCTGTTATTCTTTGCCAGTTTAATTTTAGGACCTACCCATGAGCCCTAAGAGGACTGAGGGAAACTATTTCCTCCCCTAACCACCAGAAGAACTAAGCTTGGCTCCTCAACTTGCTTATTTAAAGCTCCTAAAATTATGGCTTTTTTCTCATTTTGGCTGTAGAGCAAACTGTTTCAATCCACAGTTGTGCCTTATGGTTCCGTTGAAACTGTATTCTTCAATCTATCAAGAAATACTTGTGGTTAAAACAAAAAACAAACCAAAAAAAGGTTAAAAGAGTTTGTGCCAAAGAAGTAGGTCTGGGATTAGGGAGGCTAGAGCGAGAGGATGTTGTTTTTCATTATAAATTCTGCTGTACTTTTGATTTTTTTACTACACGCTTGAGTTACTTTAATAAAAATATAATCTAAAAAAAACTTATGGGATTAATTCTGTAACCTAAATAGTATCACTAGCACAATGATGCTTTCCTAAGGCCATGTCATAGCCTGTAGAGTGGAATTTCCTTCAGAAACTGCACACGGTCCTCAGAGAACGTTTTAATTATTTGCATTGCAGTAAAATAAAAAAATTTTAAAGTATATTTTATTGACTATGTTATTAGAGTTGTCCCAATTTTTCCCCTTTTGCCCTGCTCCACCTGATATCCCCCTTCCCTCTAACCATCCCCCCACTTAGTTCATGTCCACGAGTTGCACATGTAGGTTCTTTGGCTTCTCCATTTCCTATACTATTCTTAACCTCCCCCTGTCCATTCTGTAACTATCCAATTATGCTTCTTAATCCATGTGCCTTTTCCCCCAGTCTCCTCCTTCTCCCTCCCAGCTGGTAACCCTCTAAATGGTCTCCATCCCATGGATTCTGTTCCTGTTCTGGTTGTTTGCTTAGTTTGGTTTTTTTGTTTTTTTGTAGATTCAGTTGTTGGTAGTTCTGAATTTGTTGCCTTTTCAATGTTCATTGTTTTGATCTTCTCTGTTTTCTTAAATAAGCCCCTTCAACATTTCATATAATAATGGCTTGGCGACGATGAACTCCTTTAGCTTTACCTTGTCCAGGCAGCACTTTATCTGCCCTTCCATTCTAAGTGATAGGTTTGCTGGATAGAGCGATCAAGATTGTAGGTCCTTGCTTTTCATCACTTTGAATACTTCTTGCCAGCCCTGTCTTGCCTGCAAAGTTTCTTTTGAGAAATCCACTGATAGTATTATGGAAACTCCTTTATAGGTAATTATTTGCTTTTTTATTGCTGCTTTTAAGATTCCTTCTCTGCCTTTAACCTTTGACATTTTAATTATTATGTGTCTTGGAGTGGGCCTCTTTGTATCCATCTTGTTTGGGACTCTCTGTGCTTCTAGGACTTGTGTGTCTATCTCCTTCACCAAATTAGGGAAGTTTTATTTCATTATTTTTTCAAATTAAGTTTCCAATCTCTTGTTCTTCCTTTTCTCCTTCTGGCACCCCTACGATTTGGATGCTGGTATGTTTAAAGTTGTCCCAGAGGTTCCTAAGCCTATTTTCATTTTTTGAGGGGATTCTTTTTTCTTCTTTCTGTTCCGGTTGAATGTTTATTTCTTCCTTATGTTCCAAGTCATTGATTTGAACCCCGGTTTCCTCCCATTCACTGCTAGTTCCCTGTGGATTTACCTTTATTTCACTTAGTGTAACCTTCCTTTCTTCCTGGGTCTCTTTTATTTTATTGCCAGACTCAGTGAGTTCTCCGAGCATCCTGATCACCATTGTTTTGAACTCTACATCTGATAGGTTGATTATCTCCGTTTCATCCTTTTCCTAGGGTTTTGTTCTGTTCCTCATTTGGGCCATACTTCTTTGTCTCCTGAATTTGACACCTCCCTGTATTTGTTTCCGTGTATTAGGTAGAGCTGCTTTGACTCCCTGTCTTAGTAGCATGGCCTACGTAGAAAAGGCGCCTGTAACTTGCGTGGGGCGGAGCCTTAGCTAATTGCCAGGGTGGAGCAGCCTGCTTCACAGCTTTGTGGCTCTGTGTGGGGTGAGGGTTTGGAGAGGGGACAATGCCACTGCCTGGCTTCTGGAGGTTGCCTGGCACTCACCCCATTTCCAGTCACTTTATCCACTGCCCGTATGCAACGGGTGCCCTTCCAGCTGCAGCCCTGGTGATGAAACCTGGAGTGGGTACGTTGCATAGTTCTAAGTCCATGCAGGCCCTTTAAGCAACAAAAATCCATCAGTTTCTTCCACTGTCCCAACCCCCACTGGTTTTTACAGCCAGATGTTTGGGGGATTTATCTTCCTGGCATTGGAACTCTGGGCTGTGTGGTCTGACCTTGGGGTCACTCACTCCCAAGATATCCCTCCTGATTTTTATCCACCATATATGAGTATCCATTCTCCCACAGCTACTGCTACCCCTCTGTCTGTCTCTGTGACTCTGCTCCTCCTACCCTTCTGGATGAATGTGGCTTCTTTAAGTCCTTGGTTGCCAGATTTCCATACAGCTCAATTTTCTGATGGTTCTGGGTGTTATTTATTTTGAGATCTGGCTCTGTGGTTGCGGGAGGAAGCGAAGCGTGTCTATACACACCTCCATCTTGACCAGAAGTCAGTAAAATCAAAATTTAAAAATATAGCATATAGTCCTGGCTAATGTGGCTCAGTGGATTGAGCACCAGCCTGTGAACCAAAGGGTCGCTGGCTCGATTTCCAGTCAGGGCACATGCCTGGGTTGCAGGCCAGGTCCCCAGTAGGGCCAGTGTGAGAGGCAACCACACATTGATGTTTCTCTCCCTCTCTTTTTCCCTCCCTTCCCCTCTCTCTAAAAATAAATAAATCTTAAAAAATATATATGGCACATAGGCCTGGTCAGTGTAGCTCACTTGATTGGGCATCATCCTGCAAACCGAAAGGTCAAGTGTTCGATTCCTGGTCAGAACACATGCCTAGGTTGCAGGTTCAGTCCCCAGTTAGGGCCTGTACAAAAGGCTAACAATGGATGTTTCTCTCCTTTCTCATCGGTGTTTCTCTCCCTCTCTTTCTGTGACTTTTAGAACCTGCAATTTGCCCTGGCTGGTGTGGCTCTGTGGATTGAGCACTGCCTGCAAACCAAAAGGTCACCAGTTCGATTCCCAGTCAGGGCACATGCCTGGGTTGTGGGGCAGGTCCCCAGCTGTGGGTGTGCATGAGGCAACTAAGCGGTGTATTTCTCGCACATTGATGTTTCTCTCCTCTTTCTCTCTCTCACCCTCTCTCTCTAAAAACAAAACAAAACAAAACAAAACCCCTGCAATTTGATGCCATAGGATGACAGTGCTATGGTCTGAATGTTTGTGTCCCCCTCAAATTCCTTTGTTGAAATCCTGCTGGTGGATGGAAGTCTTCAGGGCACGAGGGTAGAAGGCGGGGCCTTCATGAATGGGATTAATGACTTATAAAAAGGATGCCAGAGAGCTCCCTAGTCCTTGCCACCATGTGAGGACACGACGAGAAGTCAGTGGTCTACAACCCGGCAGAGGGCTCGCGCTAGACCCTGAATCTGCCGAGGCTGCCACCCTGGACTGCCCAGCCTCCGGGACTGTGAGGAATAGATGCTTGTTGTTCCTGAGCCACTGGTCTGGTCTTTTGTTACAGCAACTGGAACCAACTCAGTTAGAAACTGATTTCCTCACATCACATGTATTATCACGTTATCATAGTAAGAAGCTCAGTAGGGTTGAGTGGAAGAATGCCGATTTTTTTACATAATCTGTCTTTAAGTTGAAGAACCTGGTGAGGCAGATTTTGCAAAACCAAGGTGACAAATAGTGTGCAATGTTCTCCATTGCCTAAGGTTGAGAAGCTCAGTGAAGTCAGGTTGGGGCCTGCTGCGATCACGAAGAGGTGCTTGGTGGCAGCATCCACAATGCCTGTGGCAACAAGCCTTGCCTCTGAGATGACACTGTCAGCGGGCACCCTCGAGCCTCCTGCGAAGCACCAAGTGCCAGATCTTTATCTGAATTCCTCTTCCTCTGCCACCTCTGGGCCAGCCCACTCTAGGGCCCCCTGCTGGGCCTGATAACAGGAAGAGTCTGGCCACAAGGCTAATCTCGGCCACTTACTGCGTGACCTTGGGCAAAGCATATAACATCTATGATGCTCAGGTTTCCTTACCCAAAAAGCGGAAACGGCAATATATCCCAGGATTATGGGTGAGAGTGAATAAATCACCTGCTAAATTATTGTCAGGGAGCATGTATAAAGGGCCCATGGTGAAAGCCAAAGGGGGTAGGGTCGAGGGTGGGTGGCGGGGTGGGTGGGGTGGGGGAAAGTGGTGGCGGGAAAATGGAGACAACGACACTTGAGCAACAATAAAACACACACAAAATTTATTGTCGATGAGCAGTATTAGACAAAGGCCTCTTGGTAATACTTTAAACTGCATCAGACTCAGCGCCTCTCTGTGTCCCTTATCACCTCCAAGTCATCCTGGCAACACCACTGCCTGGGACTGGCCAGCACGGAGAGGGACAGGGCACCTGACACCCGGCCAAGTGGACGCATGCTCCTGACATCTAATAGCTGTTGATGAAACCAGGTCTGACTCTGTATCTGAAGCTTCTGTGGACAAGGAATCCAAAAAAGGGTCAGCCCACAAAGTGTGGGAAAGGTGGTTAGGGGTTAGAGATGTAGGCTCCTTGCTTAGGGAGAGTATAACATCGCCCAGCATGGGGCCCCATTCCAGACCCCTCCCCTGGAGCTCTAAGAACTGACTGTGGGTAGACAGCTCCTGAAATAAAGCAGGCATTTTTTTTTCAGCATCAGAATCTATCAATCAGTAATTATCAGTAATAGTTATTCAAACTAGGTGTTTTAAAGTGATATTCAGCTAAAACTTTTGTATGTGAGAAATGAGCTTCAATGTTCATAAACTCCAAATAACTCAATAAGAAATACACAGGTTCACGCAGGAAGCATTCTTCCTGAAAACGTTGAACCTCTGCACGCTCATGAGGAGACAGACAAGCCCGCAGCCTTTTTTGAAAAAATCTATGCCACGGGAAGAAAAGAAAAAAAGCGGAGGGACTTTCTTAGATTAAAAGGTACTAAAGAAATAGAATGATAAATTGCAATGTGTAAACCTCGATTGAGCATTCGAAAAAAACTATATAAAATACTCTGGAAATAGTTGGGGGAATCTGAATGCGGAATATATAGATATGGACCTGTAATTTTTTTAAGTATAAAGCTGATAATGTGATTATATAGAAAATGTCTTTAGCTCTGGCTGGTGTGGCTCAGTGGATTGAGTGCCAGCCTGAGAACTAAGGGGTAGCTGGCTCGATTCCTAGTCGGGGCATATGCCTGGGTTGTGGGCCAAGTCTCTGGTGAGGGGCGTGCAAGAGACAACCACACATTGATGTTTCTCTCCCTCTCTCTCTCCCGCCTTCCCCTCTCTGTAAAAACAAATAAATAAAACCTAAAAAAAAAAAAGAAAGAAAGAAAAATGTCTTTATTCTTGAGGGATGCCAGGTTGTAACAGTAAAAAGAAATTTAGGAGTGAAGTATCATGATATTCGCAACTTATTTTCCAGTGGTTTAGCAAAAAATTTATATACTTTTATATATATATAATGTTTTATATACATACACAAGGAGAGAGAAAGAGAGAAAACAAATGTGGCAAAATATTAATAATGATTTATCTAGATAACAAGAATACAGGCATTCCTTGTATCATTCTTTCGATTTCTCTGTAGGATTGGAAAACTTCACAGTAAAAAAGGTGAAGAGATTGTATCTATATCCTGTGCTCTTAAAATATTATATGAAGGTAAGTATTATGCCTTCATTTCATTTTTCAGTTGAGTATACTGCTGGCTACATTTGCATACCGTGTCATTGTTTTTTTTAACAAACATCATTTTGTTTTGCCCTGTTGGCTCCCAAGAAGGAACATTCACATGATAGAGTTATAACCCACCACGGCCAGGTTCACGTCGGGGCCACGTTCACAGGGTCGCCTGGGTGGTCTGCAAGGAGGGGCGCCGCAGACTTCGTCTCCCCTGATGTGTCCCTTTACTGCTCCTCTTGCTGTGGTGTTTCTTCTTGTGGCAAATGTGGCCTTTGGCATTTCTCTTGGCTGCTTGTCCTTTCATCCACTGCTTAACAGTGTGACTGTGTGGGCTGACACAGATTCTTCTGCGCCTGATGTGAAGGCTGCCAAAGAAGGGAAGGGAAAAAAAATCACTGATGGAAAATACAAGGAAACAGCGACTTACCGGTAGTCCCCACTTTCAGGCAGTGTGTTCTTAGAGGCTGGACCCTAAAACTGAGCACCACAAGGTCGAATCTTTACTGTTGCCTGTGGGTCCTCAGAGAGCAGCAGAACACACTGAAGGAAGAAGAAGGAACTGGGGGAAGGAGGGGGAGGAGGAGGAGAAGGACGAGGGGGAGGAGGAAAAAGACGAGGAGGGGAGAGGGTGGAGAGGGAAAAAACCAAGTGAAAGCGATTCTCTTTTTCTCTTTCCCGACCCCAAGCTTCATCCAACAAAACGGATTCAGCCCTCACTGCCCGCCTCAGACACACCCTCCTCAGTCAGGCTTTTCTAGACCCTTTCAACCAAGTGCCCTGTTTTCTCCTCTGCGTCTGCATGGCCCTGACCCTCGTCCCTCTTCAGGGTTATTCGAGTGCTTGTCTCCAACTTCCTCCTTTTACTGCGGTGTTATTCTTTGAGGGAGGGGTAGTCTGGAAGTGTCTTGAAAAGGCCTTGTTCATAGTAGGAATTCAGGAATTAGTTGTAGATAGGAAGTGAAAATTGTTAAAAATACGGACAGTCTGGTTTTGTTTCCAACAAAATAACCAACTGACATATTCTAGGTTTTCATTAATATTTTAATGTACTATAGATCTAGAAAACATCTCAGGATTTGTTTCCTTTTCCTTTCTCGACACGAGATTTTGACTTTGGAGTGGCAGACTCCCTAGGGCACCATTCCCAATTTCTGGTATCTAGAAAAGTTTCTTGTTACAAAAGATGTTGTGACTTTTAATTCCCTATCAGGTACCATCTGTTTTTTATTAAATGTTGCAGATCCTTCTGGCTCTACATATACAACATTTCTGTGCCTGGATAAACTGAAATCGTGTTGGGGGGACCCAGGGAGATACAGAGTAAGCTGCCACTTCTCCAACAGACTCAAGAGGAGTTATCAGCTTGTGTGCGGTCTCTTGAAATGGGAGGAACAGCTGGGAAAGGTTTGAATGAGCTTAAGCACAATTAAGCCAACACATTGATTGGAATATTGATTGGAAAGAAGTGAGGCATCTTCATGGGAGGACAACACATTCTCTGTATGACACTGAGAGGTCTTCCAAAAAAGAAGCTACTTCTCACCGTGGCCGGCTGGTTTGCCTTGGGTTATGAGTGGAGAAAACTTGGCTGCAGCAGTAACCCAAAGGTAAAAGCTAAAACGAAAAAAGAGTGAAGTTCCTCCCCTTCCCAAAGGCCTAAACCGCTCTCCTTCCCCGGGATGTCAGCGAGGACCCGAGCAGAGAGACTCCACGGACATCCAGACAAGCCCAGGGATTTCACAGAAATGGGTCAGGGCTCAACTCCACCATTCCATGGGGAGGGAGGGGCTTCTGGGAGGGACTCCGGGACCGAAGGGAGACATGGGCGGGGGATAGAGACACAGACCCAGGGGAGTGGAGAGCATAGGAAAACAGGCAACGACTACCATGAGGGGCCCTTTTCAAAGGTCTACCCTGTGAGACCTCATCCTCTTAATGTAATACAAGGGAAAAATCAGCCCTCAGAACACAACTATCAAATGTAAGACACTAGGATGTTTCAAATCCTACAGCTGAAAGTGTGCTTAAACCCCGACTTGTATCCCATCGAGATAAGAAGGATGAGACTATGCTGGGCAAGAAGGCAGCCTGGTCCCTACTTCCCGCCCTGCCCCCAGCTCCATGGTGTTCCGATGGGCACTGCCCAGCCCGAAACACACACACACTGTGAATTTCTAGGTGAAAAATCTGACTCTAAGAAACCATAAGGTTTGTCCCCTGGTTCTTTTACCCACAGGAGGGTAACGAACGAAGGGACCTAAAGGGGTGGTCCTGCCATTGAGATCGTATCTATAATTGTTACCTAAACTTTACATCTTTACCCGCTTCTCTAAGCACAACAGCCCTTAACAACCACTTCTGAAAAAATAGTGAAGCCTCCCAGATAACTCGACGTAATTACCCCAACTTTTCTTCCCAACAGATGATGTCTACATCAATCAAGAAACCTCAGTCTTCTGCCCAAGAGAAACCACTCCGCCTTGTGTTTATATTTAGAAACAACTAGAAGCTCTTTAATGAAGTCACTGTAGAGGGGTTTCAAGAAATAAATTGTTGTCTCAGATACCAAAAATTACAATGATCATTTATAGGGTATCAAAAAAGGATATATTTCTAGGCAAAAAAGGAAAAGGAAAGAAATCCAGTGGGTTTGCTATAAATTAATTTATATTAGGTGGTTGTGATTAATGATACATGCTATTTGGGAATTATATTTCCAACACCTGCAATGTTTTCTGCAACCAAAACACTTGTTTCAAACCTTAAAGTCTTTGTACACATTTAAAGTTAAGGGATAAGTACAGTCACTTTTTGTAGTAAAACAATTTGAAAAGAAAAGAACTTTTATCTATTTATGTTGAATGTCAGGAAACACAACACAGAAGACATGTGATTTATGATTTTAAAATACACCATAGTCAAATTTCATTGTTTTTTTAACCTTTAAAGTTGTTTTTGCCCTGGCTGGTGTGGCTCAGTGGATTGAGTGCCAGCCTGAGAACCGAATGGTCACCAGTTCGATTTCCAGTCAGGGCACATGTCTGGGTTGCAGGCCAGGTCCCCAGTAGGGGGTGGTGTGAGAGGGAACTGATAGATGTATCTCTCGCACATGGATGTTACTCTCCCTCTCTTTTTCCCTCCCTTCTCCTCTCTCTGAAAATAAATAAATAAAATCTTGAAAAAAATGTTTTTAATGCTGATATTAACAATCACTGAAATGAAGACGTAGTTCTAATATACTCTCTTCATCAAAAACAATCAAAATTTTCATTCAGTATTATGAAAGATTCCAATAGGTATTTTTACTTTGATTTATTGATTCTATAAGCATGGCAGTGTTCTTCAAAAGGATTCCCTCTTTTTTTCTTTTTTATTGAATTTATTGGGGGGACATTAGTTAAATTTCATTATTTTTGAGAAAAGATCCTAACTACTCTATATTTTTCAGTTGCCTTATCAGCCCAAAGATGTCAGTTTACAAACTTGTACTTGAATAAAGTAATTATTTTTAGATCCAAGTGATTGGCTTCATGGTTTCCCTTTAATTAAAATTGAGTCCTTATTAAAATGAAGACTTTTTAAACCACATTTTCCCTTACATCATTTCTACTCCTATATCTTAGGCCTCTCTCTTGCATCTGCTTATCCCTAAGAAACGTCTCTGAAATGCCTGTCACCAGTAGTGTCCCCTGATAACCCCAGCGTGTGACTCCCACTGCTGTACACACCCGGAAACTTCTGGCGGCTCTTTCCTCATGCCTTCCTGGGAGTCCCATGGCAGTCCTTACAAACTCCGAAGCCTTCTATAGTCTGAGGTGACATGCGCCAATGTGGCGAGAGGAACTGAAAGTTGAGAATTTCGTGGTTCTGAGAGCGGCCAGAGCAGCCTCGGACAGATTCAGTTCAGCTAAACAGACCTGCCGCAGACATCCTGAAGTTTCTAATTTTCCAGAGCATTGTCTATCCATGAACTGCCTATGAATTTTTACTCTCCAGCTACTACCAGCACTATTTATTAAGATTAAACTTTAAAAAACTGATAGAATTATGGCCGGCCATATACTAAAGGTTTTCAAACAACTTGGGAACTTGAAGCATCCCTTGGAAAGTACCTGAGCTGATGGACGGAGCCCACACGGTGGTGTGCACCCAGGACCGGCTGCGAAGCACTCGACCCCTCCGTTCTCCCTCATAGCCACTCATGGAAACCTACGGACCTTCTCCCCAGAAACACGCTCACACATTCATACCCACAAACTTCAGGGACTTTACGGCCCTGTGCCCTGAAGGAAGCCTATCAGTGATACCTTACAAACTCTTCCTCTAAACTTCTAAGAGCCTTGACTTGGAGCAGCGTGTCTCAAAGCCGGGTAACAGACTGCTTCCTTTGAAAAGGGGGAGAATGTATCTTAAATCTCAGAGGGTGGCCTGCAGGACCCAGCTGGAGAGAGTCTCCTGGAGACTCGAGGAGGGCAGAGTCTGTTTTGTCACCGGTGCATCCCAGCATGTAGAATGGTACCTAATTGCTAATCAATAAGTATTTGTTGAATTCATTGAATAAACAAGGAGGTTCCCAGTGACTCGGGAACTCAGGCAGAAGCAACAGGCCTGTGCGTGGCCCAGAGAAGGGAGCGCCAAACAGCTCGCTGGCTGCTCCTGGAGCCCTGAGTGGCGTCAGGAGCAGCCTACAGGTGCAATGCCTGCCGTGCCGTGGCTGTGAGTGGAAGGTGCTGAATGCGGTGGGGTTTGGGGAGAGCGCCGTGTGGTTCGTCCCGCCATCGCTTTTGAGAGACCCGGGAAGGACACGGAGCTCTGGATGAAGCTGTTCGCTAGCTGCCGGTCACTAGGTGAAAGGATAAAGTCAGCGCCACTTGCTGTCATGCGCCTTTTGCCTAGCAGGCCTGTGACCTTGTTAAAATCGACTGCCATTTATTCTTCTGAGTTTATGTCCCCAGGGCTAGAAATGACTGCAAGCAAGAACAGAACTAACTGCTCCCTACAGCCACAGGCGGAAGATAACATTGGAACAAACTGCGGTCCCAGCCCAGGGGCCACACAATAGCAACCCCCCACCCTTTTTTAATCCGATTATAATCCAATGAAAGCCCAAAGCCCCCACCCCTCAAGGCTGGTGTATCTCTCCACACTATGCCCCTCTCCTCTCTTGGAGAGTGAATAAAACCTTCATTCGCTGCACTTTCTTCCCTTTGTGAAATCTTTCACAGCCCATGTCACCAGCCACCCTAACACCAGGTAAACTTTGTGATCGCTCAGTCACATGGTTCTCCTGAGTGACGTGGAGCTCACATATGCCTTCCTCACAGCATGGATGTCAGCATTCAGATTTGCAAAGCACCAATGCATTTCAGATTTTACAGCCTCTGTGGAGACACTGAGCACACCTAAGTCTAAAGTATTCAATGACTGAGCCAAGGGTGGGGGTAGGATGGGGTGAGGGTTCACCAGGAGCCAACGGCCCAGAACCTAAAGCACGAAGGGCGTCTGGACTTGATGGTGCGCGGCAGCTGTGACAGGTACAGTCATCTCTGCACTTCTGTTTGAACCTCACTCACACCCTCGATGAATTCAGGAGTAAAAAGGACAACACCTCACATGCTTGCCTGGAAAAAGTTGCAGTGAGGGTCATGAAACAGAACAGTCACCCTCTGTTTTAATTTTTGTTTGTTTCTTTGTTTTTTCATTCAGAATGTCCCTTGTTTTGCTTGGAAAAGTAGTGCACCTTGTTCAGTGATGGAAGGCATTTAGCCCTGATCTCAGACCTGCGGTGGGGACAGCGGGGGGCAGCGTGGGGCTCTGGACACCCTAACACAGGTACGGGGATTGCACAGCACTCCAGGGAGCTGGGGGAGGAAGGGTGGAGTGTGGGTCGCCCCCGCTCTGCTTCAGTGATTATTTGCATGTGGTGTATCAGGTGGAGCGGTCCCAAGAAATGATCACCGTGCAGGGTTAGACCTCCCCGCGGACAAGCACTCACATGACAGCAGCCAAGTCACAGTCCCCATCAGCTCTCTGGATGCGACAGACATTCACTCTCTCCAGAAGCCTTCTGGAGATGTGCTGGGAGACTTCAGTGCAGCAGCTGGAGGCGATGGGCAGTATGGCTAAAATAAGAAAAGAAAGAAAATGTTAAACCTCACAGTTTATAGGACAACAGTTCTCATCTTAAAGATTCTGGAGAAACAGAATGTGAACCCTCTTGAGCACATACTGATCGATGGTTTCACACATGCAGCCCCAGAGCTGATGAGTCTTTACCTTCCAGAACTTACACTGTGCTTGTGGGAGATGAAACCAAGTACATACAGGCAAAGATATGAAATGCGTGGAGAGATGAAAACTGCTCTGGATGACAGTCCGTGGGGCTGCAGACTGACGGGGTAAGACACGGAAGAAGTGAGGTTGACACAGTTCTGAAGGGAGTGACCACATGGGCCGCTGGAGCAGGTTTAAAAGTTTCCCACCTGAGAAGGACTTGACCGAACCCTGAAGCGTTCACATGGATGGAGAAAAACGGAGACTTATCCACACTAAGGGAAGTGCACAGTCAAGAGTTCTGAGATACACCCTGACTGGGGTGGCTCAGTGGGCTGGGCAACAACCTCGCAAAGTGAAAGTTCACTGGGTTCGATTCCCAGTCAGGGCACGTGCCTCAGTTTCAGGTTTGGTCCCCACTCCAGGTGTATATGGAAGTTCTGAGATAGGAAAGCACAAAGTACATTCAACGTGCATTTAGGGTATAGAGAAAAATAGCTCTGTCTGGATTGAGTAGCTAGGGAGATGAGTAAGTCCTTAAATGTCAATCTAAGGAGGGCTAGCTTTTATGGAATGGAAACCACTGAAGATCTGAGAAAGGAGAAGTGTTTTAGGAAAAAATCCACGTTGCAGTGAGGTCGCCCAAGGGAAGGGGACGAGGGCAACTCCAGTGTAAAGTGAAATCTCACCCCTACTAAGTGTGTTGCTGCAAATTCCTACCAGCCACAGGCACACAGTATTTTCCTACGCTTCCCGTTCCACCAAGTGGGTAGTAAATTGAAGACAAATATTTTAGGAAGGAGAACCGAGAGGCTGCAGGTACAGACAGACGTTCATCCCTGAAGGAGGAGGTAATAGCAGTACTAGAGCTACTCCTTGGTGTCAGCTGTCACCGGTGCTTGGGGGCGGAGGGGGGCAGCTCTGTGTCCCCGCTTCGCCCGCAACCTCAGGCCTCCCCCCCAGCTGTGGGCAGAGAGCAGCCGGGTATGAAGTAAGGTTGTCAATGTGACTCCCTGGGCGTCAGAATTTCCTGTTGTCATTCCTCCGTTCACCTGTTTATTTAATTATTCAATAAACATCTATCAAGCAGTTCCAGGCACAATGCTAGTTGCTGGGAGATATAGAAGTTAAATAAAATAATACGTCCCCACCCTCAAGAGGCTGGAGTAGCAGAGACAGGTTTGGAACTAAGTGCTTTGGAAATAACTGCGTTGGCCCACTATGATTGTACTTCTGAAATTTGGTCCTCCTGAAGGGTTCTCACAAGTCATGACGACGAGGGCAGAGGTATTCCCTAGAACAAAACATTAGAAACCATCTGCCTGTCTGCCCATAGTTAAACAAATAAGGGTATGTCTACATGGAACAAAGGATGAGGTAGGAATATATATATGCTCATATATATGAATTCCATAATTTATTGTTATGTGAGGAAAGCAAATTTCAGTATGAGAATATAAATGATTCAATTTTTATTTTAAAAAATGTACACACATACACAGAGGAAAAGATGCGGGAATATATAGCTCCCAATTTATAAGCAAAGATGATTTCCAGAAAGGGGAAAGATTTTTGGCTGGACTGCAATATTTGTAATTTTTAAAAACATCCAGGGCTGTGGAGATCTGGAACAGATCCTGTAGAAACACAGAATATTAGAGGACTCCACCTGGGGGCGAGGGGGCGGCATCAAAGGACGTGAAATTCGACCCAGTTTTAGAGGAGTCGGAAGTCACCTGATGGAGAGGCGGGTGGGGTAATCTGAGTAGAAGGAACTTCACGGCCAGAGCCCGAGGGGTAGCTGGGGAGGAAATGCTGAGTCGCACTCCAGAATCTGGCGTCTTGGATGAGGTAAGTCTTCTCTGGAAAGATTCTTATCAGCGAGAATAGTACAAGGAGGCTCCGCAGTGACCTTAGGCCTTGTCCTTGGCCAGGGCAAAATGCCTTGACCTTAGTCCCAGGTCCACAAGGAGGACCTATGCCAAGTGCAGTGGAGTGCTTTCTGTCCAGAAAGACTTGTACCTTCTGTCCCCCCTACCCTCACCTGTCCTAATAGTTCAGTGCTGCTCCTTTTGGACCAGAATCTCGGCTTGATTCTGACAACGTAGCTTCAACCTGGTACATATACATACATACATACATACATATATATATATAGTTTTAATTCTCAGGAAATTAGAATATACATACAATCTCCAAGTATAATTTAATGATATATTTGCATACATTCATTTACAAAAATGTGTGTCTTCAATAACTTGTTTCTATTTTTTTTTTCCCACCTGGGCTGCCAGAAAATGTTACCGGACAGGAACCAGCCCACACAGATCTGCCTTGGGCTGGCCAGTAGTGTGTGGGTTCTTGACTTCGTGCGGAACAGATCTCACGACGCGAGTCCAGGTGACTTTGAGAGTACGTTTATTAAAGCTGGGGGCAGTGAGACAAGGAAGGGCTTAGGGTAGAAGCAACAGGAGAACCCAGGCGGGGCTGCCTCAGCTCACTGAGAAGTCAGAGAAGAGGGGGCTTTGGGGACAGGTTCAGGGGGTGGCCCCGCAGAAGCTGCTGCCGCCGCAGCCCACTGCTCCCCTGGCTTTGGCAAGTCACATGGGGTCCCTTAGAGTTCAGGAGATGCACACCTTGGGGGCAGGGGGTGGGTAAGAAGAGGAGGAAGGGAAAGGCTCCCGGGGTGCTCCCAGGAGGGAGAGTGCACCTATCTTCAATAACTTCTAAACCAGGCATTTAAATGAACAGATAGCTCAAATATACCCACACAGGCCATATAAAGTGTTAATAGTTCTGCTCAGCCTCACGTCAGGTCTAATTGAGTGTTAGGCAAGTCTGCAGCAGCCCAAAGGAGGAAAATATTTCCATTTCCCTGTGCAAGCTACTTCATGCCGCAAGGATCTGCCTCTGCTCTCTCAACGCAGAGCCGGTAAGACCTTCCCGGCTTTGTTCTGCACGCGAGGAACGTGTACAGAGGCGCACCCAGACACCGGCCATCCAGATTCGCCGGAAGAGGAAAAGCAGCGTTTGTCTGGCAAACAGGCAGCACACCCCGTGCCAGGTCTGAGACTCTGCATCAGGAATGTTGAAATAAAGCAGCCATAGTGTCTGCCCTCGTGACGTTTAATAGTGCCGGGGGAGGCAGGCAGTTAAAAACATACAACACGGCAAAAGAAGCGTTAACTGAGACATGTTCAATTTGAAAGAAGCCAGATTCAAAAGGCCACATATTGTATAATTCTGTTTATATGAAATGTCCAGATCAGGCAAACCCACAGATACGGAAGGGAGACTGGTGGTGTCAGGGTGCCGGAGTGCGGAGAACGGGGCGGGGAGTGACCACTCGCAGGTGCAAGGTCTCTTTCGGGGGTGATGACGTGCGCTGGAGTTAGCGGTGACGGTGCATAATTCTGTGAATACGCTGAAAACCACTCAACTGCACACTTTAAAATGGGGAATTTTATGGTATGTGAATTATACTTCGACTTCTTAAAAAGTGCTACAGCAGAAGAGAACACTGGTCGTCCTTATATTTATCAATGTTAATACATTTATTTTCTAAAACGAATTGTTTTTTCCTCTAGCTACACTGTGCTGCCTGTTCTCCAAGTCGAGCTGTTTTTAATGTCCGCTCAAAATTCTGGAATTTATCCGTGTACCCACCCACGCACCCATCTTATGTAAATTCTTACAGAGCGAACCACTGTCTGGGTCTATATCATCTATATCAACATCTAAGCCACGGCTGGAGGCAGAGATGAAGAGCTGCTCGCCCCAGAGAGCTGACACACAGGCGGCCGCTGTGAGTGGTGGTCCCGGCAGCGAGAAAACGGCAAAGAGGCTTCCGGAAGCAGCGCGGGAATCAAGGGCCTCGGGACACCCGCGTGTTTCGGAATTTGAGTTCCCTGAGTGCTGACGTGCATTGGAGGAATGGTTGTGAGCCAGAAAGACCCTCCGGACCCGTGAGTATTTAGTGAAATGGATCGCACTTCTCAAATTTCTCAACTATAAAGGTAGGATGGGCTTACCGGGAGAGTACTTGACCCGATCAGGTTAACTATCAAAAGGCGAGAGGCAGACCGGCATTTATTACATGTTGGTAACTGGTCGCTAGTGAGGTAGCCCAAGATATAAGAGGCCAGAATCCTGTGAAAGTGTGCCAGGAGCTAGGCCACAAAGGCCGGTGTCAGGGTGGAACCCTGGCAGGCTGGTTTGGACTGGGGCAGTGGTAAGATTCTTCTGGATAGTATCGCTTCCTGGAGGTTTTCTCATGCAGCCTCCAGTCAAAATATTTCCATTTTTAAATGGTCAGCAACTCGGATTTCTCTGTGCAGGTGAGATTTAGTAGGGGCGATAAAGTTGAAAAGGGGATGAGGTGACATTTCTTCTGCATTTATGGAGCTTGTATTCATATGATACGTTTACTTTTTTGTGGAAGCAAACTGATAAGGAATCAGGGAAACTAAGCCTTCCTTCAAAGACCACCTCGATGTCACCACTGTCTAAGGCCAGAAAGGAAATGAACCTACTTTTGTTCTAAAACAGGAGCTCATGCGCAAACCCGTCTGATGGAGCAGAGGTTCCCTAGAGGGAACTATGTGAAAATTACTGCAAAAAAGAAAGAAATCTTGCAGAACGGGCTTGATAAAGCAGCCGGGCCCAGAGGTATGAGGGAGCAAGGGTCCCGGCTTTACCTGCTTCGCCCCCAGCCCCTCTCCTAACCCCTCCAGAGACTCCCCCTGGCGTTGGGAAGGACCCTCCAGAGTGTCAGCCCAATAGCTCCCCCTGGAATCTCCTTGAAAGGGTGGTTTATGACAGCAGCACCTGCTGGCCGAAGGTCAGTCCTCTGGGGGGCGTGGTGGAGCGGCAGAGGGTGGGGAGTGTGTCCAGAGCAGCTGCCCAGCAGGCAGCGGCTCTAACCACGGAGAGGCCATCCTCCGCCCCTGTCATCTGAGAGCTGGGGCTGAATCCTTGCCCTGGATTCTTAGAGTGAAAGGACTCTTCTCTGCGACCCACGATCTGAGAATTATCAGGACTATTTGGATTGAGGAATCATGGGAAAAATCGGTCAGGACTGCTAGGCAAGACCAAGACGGGGGTGGGGAGGCGGGGAGGGACTCAGAACACCAGTCTATGCAGCGGCCCGCGAAGCCCAGGCTGTGCAGTCTCCGTGGGTAAGGTCCGCTGTGCGCACTGCTCCTCCTTGGCGCACTCCTCAAAAATTAGCTCTCCTCAAAGCTCCATCCTTGGCCTTCCCATCTTTTCTTTCTATCTAAATTACTTCCTATGTCAGTAACTTCAAAACACCCTTGTCTACTTTAACGTCTACCCCAATATCCTGGCATATATCCAGCTGCTGTTGAATGTGCACTTGGACATTCCACTGGCTCCCCTAACAATAAATATTCAGCTGAAGACATTATCTCCTGCTGCATTAAAGTTACTCCTCTTCTCATCCCCTTTAGCCATTATTCACAGTTACCTGAGCCAAAAACCCGTGCGTCACGCCATTCCGACCCCCTTCCCGCCCCACAGCCAGTCCCAAACCCCTGTCAGCTTTACCCCTTTAACATTGCTCAGGTGCGTCTCTCCGTTTGCATCCCTGCTACCGCTGCCCAAACGCAAGGCCTCATTAACGGGCTCCTGGCCTACTGAGCCTCCCAGTTGCCTTCTTTCTCCCAGTCTTGTCCATTCTCCATGCGAATCTGTGGTTCCACAGAACCCTGGTTCTTCCTGTCTTTACCACATATAAAACTAAGGGTCTATATGACTTTGACTGTGAGCTCCCTCAAGGTATATTTTTACCCACACCGCAGCACAGTGCATGGGAGTAATGCTAAATAAACATCTCTTGGGCTGAACTAAGTTCTGTTGTAGTCCTATATATCTTATTTTACCTTGGGTTAAGGCTTTTAATGCCACTCGAATATTTTTCCTTTTTTTTTTTTAAGGAAATAAGATTGTCAGCTTTGGGTCAAGGTCTTTTGTCCTAAATGTCTTAAAATTTCATAGTGCCTTTGAGAAACATGCCATCTCCATACCCTAGCAATTCGGAGTCAACTCAATAGGAAATAAATTATTTGTCCATTACATTTAATATTTTGAAGATGATATTAGTATCTCATTAAAAGCATTACTATTTGCCTTATTAATTATAATGTTATTGTTATTGATTTTCTTGGTTCTGGGTTGTTATCCTTGTTGCTTCCAGTATTAAGTGGTCTGAGTAATTAGCCATGAATGTCAGCCCCTGATTTGGCTCTGTCAATTTTGGTCACTGGAGGCTTTAAAGAGTTCTGTGTTCAAGACCTATTAGATGAATGCTAAAGCACTACGCATCAAATTTGTGGTATAAAAATTAGGTTCTGGGTTTTAAGGAATGGACCCTGTTACCCTAGAGACGTAAACGAGCTTCCCTTCTTCCTTGGATGTATGGCACAGTCTTTTGCTACTCAAATGTGGTCCCCGGAGCTGCAGCAACAGCACCACTTGGGGGCTTATTAAAAATCCAGTTTGAAAAGCTCTGGCATAAAGAGCATCACGGATCACAGCAACACGGGACAGAGCATTGTCGGAGAAAGGGCACCCAGGATAGAGGGGAAAATTGGTAAGGAGGGTTCTCTTGGCTGCTGGCGCCATCTCAAGCCTACGACCACAGACTGAGGAAGGCAATGCGTAAACACACGTAACTTCCGAGTGCAGCGGGTGAGGGATACATTTCCCCGCTCCAGTGGACTTCCTGCCTTGTGGAGACACATCATACATCACACACAGATGCCTATAGACACAGGTGTCCACTGCCGTCCCCAAGCCATGATGCATGAAACGCTGGGCCCAAACAAAGTCCTCCGGGGGACTGTTTGGAACCCTGGGATAATATTTGGGTAATGGAGCATGAAGGAGGGTTTTTCTTTTCCTTAATATGGAGACGCGTGCTCACTAGCACGTCCCACAGCATGGATACTGGAGTGGTGTGGGGGGTCTTCCTGAACGGGGTAGGGGGGATAATTGGGGCCACAGAGACACGCTGAGAGGCATCACTGCACAGTAGTTAAGCTATGGAGGCAGACAAGAAGGTTCGATTCCTGGCTCTGCCAAGTGCAAGCCGATTTTGGGGGAGTTACTTAACTCTCTCAGTTCCTTTACCTGTGATATTAGGTAGGAGGGTAATGGCATCTACCTGGCAGGGTTGCTGTGAGGACTGCATGAGTTTGTACACTAAAGTGCTTAGAACAGGGGCGACAGATAGTAAGCACCGGGTAATTAGAAAGAAGCAAACAAAAACATCTAGAGGCCAATATGCAGCACAGTCCCTGCCCCATGGAAGGCATCCAGGTGTCTATTCAGTGCTTGTGGAATGTGTCAATGCATCGCCCTCAAGCTTCAAATTCACCCTTAATGCCAATTCTTAAAATACTGCTTTTCCTTCGCCAGCTGTCATGTTTCACTTTGTCGGTAGAGAGCACTAGAGAGACGTTGCCGGAAGAAGGCTTTCCCGGGCTCTTCTGAGCTGGCTCGGGCAGGGGCAGCTTCTCCAGCACCGGGCTCGGCGAGAGCGCAGCAGCCGGCAGCGCCCTCCTCCGGTAAAACATCTGAGAACTTCCCCTGCCGGCTGGAGGGCTGACCAAGTAACTATTTTTTGCCCTTATGGGAGCCATAGCTGTGCCCTCTCCCAGGTCCGGATCTGAGCTGGGTAGCTAAGGGGTGCCGGATCTCTTTTTGAAAACTCCGTTCAGCCCTAGGAATCTCTCCTATTCTTGTATTCTCTAAAGAATACAAATGTGAGTACTTCTGTCTGGCCTATCCCCTGGTATAGTTAATAATTTGTTACATTGAACTTTCCCTGTTCAGATTATTGCCTGGTTTTCCTCCTTGATGGGACCCTGATCGATAATGAATAAATGAAACTGTAATGCTCCAAATTGTTCCTGGAAATTTGTGTGTTGCCTATAAAATAAATGATGCAAACTTTTATGAAATAATTGTGTTAAATAGTATACTGTTATGATTAAGTAAAAATGATTAATTTATAAATTTTTATTTTTCAATTCCAGTGACATTCAATATTGTTTATATTAGTTTCAGGTGTACAGAATCACAGTTAGACAGATTCATTTAAAAAAATAAAATAAAACAATATGTAGACTGTTGTCCTTTTTGTTTTGTTTTGTTTTTTTAATGTGGCTATAGATGGGTTCATATTTGTAAATTCATAGAGGAAATTCTAGAAGGACACACAGAAGCATTATTACCCCTGGGGAGGGAGAGAGAGATTTAAAAAATGGAAAAGAGATATTCATTTTTTAAAATCTATATTTTATATTTAAAATTTTCATACTAACAATTATTGAACAGCCACTGTATGCCAGACACACTCCATATATTCTCATTTAACTGTGAGAATAACTAGGTAAAAGATGACTGTTAATCCTATTTTACTGATATGAAAACTGAGTGATATGAAAATCAGAGTGATTAAGCAATTTCCCAAGTTCTGGCTTGGCCTCTGGGGGTTCAAAGCCCACCCAGACTCTTCTGCTTTTGAGATGCCAGCATTCCTCGAACTTGACTTTTCATTGTCGTCTGGAAAGGGGCTCATGGATGTGTTCTCAAGGTTCATGAGCTCTCCAGGCTTTTCCTAAATTTCCCTATGTCATTTCAGTGATAACCTTTAAACAGACAGGGTCTGGACCTCCTGGAAGTCCATCTTAAAAGAGCACCTTCAGGACATTTGAACTTTGCTGATGTTTGTGGTCATGTTATTACCAAGTCAGGTCCTGCCTCCATTGTCCCAGGCCAATCAGAACAGAGCAGAGTGGGTCCATGAGGATTCATGCGAACGCAGGGCCAAACTGTATCACTGTGGTTCAAACAGAAACAGGCGGCGGGGGAAATCACTTCTTATTCTGAACGTGGTGGTATATGCCCATCAAACTCAAAATCTGCACCTCAAGAATGAGTGCCCTATTCGTGTTTAGAAAGGTGATTTAATTCTGGCCAAACGGCATTATTATATTAAATCAATGTTACATTTAAGTCTTCCTGGCTTTATAGTTGTGTTTTTATTTAAATTTTAAATTTCTTTTGATTTTAAAATTCCAGAAGATACACACACACACACACACACACACACGCACATGCACACGCACACACTTTTACATTAATACATCAAGTAATACAGTAAAATAATTTAAAAGTCATTATTGAGAGTAAAAAAAATGTTTTCTTCCAGGGGGCTCACACGGACTCAGATTTGAGAAGAGTCCTGTTAATCATGCTGCCCCTCCAGACATAACAAAGGGCATTTTGAAAAGCCCTGAACTACATTATAGATATGACGACTGGGTTTTTGAACCAAAATCTAGACCCTTAATCTAACAACGGTGTTGAAGAGCGCAGGGCATGTTGTTTTAACTGAAGGGCACACCTGGAGAGAAGCGGAAAGGCCAGTTACCCGGCACGTCATGTCAGGCCTCTCAGGGACCTCCCCTGCAGGCAGGGAGAGTCCCCACTGGGCAGAACAACTTCCAGACACAAACGTACACCCTTGGGAGCCCTCCCTAGTGAGTCTCCTATGATTAAAACGAGCAAGAGATTGCTTCTTTTATACAGGAAGCAAGCAGCATGTCTCTAGAAAGTGTCTGTGTAACAAGGAGCCATGCTAATCTTAGAGTAGATTGTTGGTCAGGAGGGAGCCAGTTTGGGACTCAGTGAAGCAAAACCCCCAGCTTGCATCTGGTGGACACGGCCAGGCCCACAAAGCCCTTCCAGGGGCGTCCAACCTGTGGCCCGTGGGCCGCATGCGGCCCAGGGTGGCTGTGAATGCGGCCCAACACAAAATCATAAATTTACTTATAACATTATGAGACTTTTTGTTGTGTGATCATGTGTCACAATGTATCTAATGTGTGGCCCAAGACAACTCTTCTTCTTCCAGTGTGGGGTAGAGACACCAAAAATTGGGACATCCCTTCGCGTGGCTTTAAAATCTGGCTTGAGGACCCAGAGAGTAGATGATTGACATTTTTATAGACTCAATATTGAGCTCTGGGGTCCAGTCGCCATGCCAACAGGTATGAAGCATGCCCTCTTGAGCTTGGGTAGAATCCAAGGCTTTCACTTGCCATTTCCTGCTTTGTGCAGAACACTCTGGGAGTGCCAGTCGCTGCACTAGCCTATCAAGGTGGTCATTGCAGGAGTTATTAAGAAAATAGAACAGTTAATACCTAGAAGGACAAAATGTATTTCCCGAAGTCCCAAACTGGCACAGGCCACTTCCCTATTCCCTCCCCCAGCCTGCGACAATTGCCAAGTCCACCTTTGCCTCCTTCCCTGTACTACTCCGTCTTCCCCACCTCCCTCCCTCCATCCCTCCAGGCCGGCCTTCCCAGCCCTACGCAGCCAGGGTCCCCAAGAGCCTCCCCAGGGACCCGGAACACAGACACTCAGAGCTTGCTCTGGACAGCAGTGGGTGGCCCTCTCACTTCCACAGCTGCGCTCAGGCCCACTCTCCCGCATTTTAACCCCAAAGCACTTATTTTTAAAGGGCGGAGGGTTGGGCCTTCTCACACAATGTCACATGCCTCTGGCCCAAATGGCCTTAGGAAAAGCCCCCAAATTAACCCAAAAGACTTCTGTTGGGTCTCCTCAGCTGCCTTCCTTTCTTTTCTTGACCAACTGTTCCTTTTCAAACACCTCTGTGTTTTGCTCTCCCACCATCTCTGTTGGCACTCAGTCCCAGGAACTTGGCCTCGGGCCTGGCAGGGCTCCGCCCATTGCCCGCCCCTCCACCTTCCCTTCCCTGCCCCACCTCCGGTCCAGCAGGCAGGGGCTGTCCCTGCTGTAGTGGGGACTGCTGAAACAGGTCCGGCGGCTGAAGGGAAATGCTTAGGTGAAAAAAATTTTGCGTTGCCCAAGTACCCTAGTTTACACAAAGCCTTAGCAGGTAGACCACTGAGAAACAGTGAAAGTGAGTCCTAAAATTTCAGTGGTGGATTTTTCTGAAGGATTTTACAGAAACATATAAAATGAAAAACTTTTTTCTCTGTCTTGATAAGATGGATTGATAGAAATGGAGAAGAGAGTATCCAGATTTTCCCCAGGTTCGGGGATACAAACCCCGATCACTGGGGCAGCACGCTGGCGCCTACACGAACACCTCCGGGAGCCCAGCAGTTCACAGGGCAGCGGCCTCGGGGCAGGGCCGGGGCTGCGCTGCTCCTGACCGTCCTCACCAGCTACACGGGACCTTTGCCGCCGGGACTGATTTTCCGAGAGGAGATTTAGACCCCAATTCGTACATGTGTTTATGTGAGCAGGTGGATGTGAAATTGGTCTGCTTTTCAATCCAATTGAAAAATGGGCAAAGGACCTGAACAGACACTTCTCCAAGGACATATGCAGGGCCCAGAGACATATGAAAGGATGCTCAGCATCACTAGCCATCAGAGAAATGCAAATTTAAACCACAATGAGATATCACTTCACACTGGTCAGAATGGCCATCATAAACAAATCCACAAACAACAAGTGCTGGCGAGGATGTGGAGAAAAGGGAGCCCTCGTGCACGGTTGGTGGGAATGCAGACTGGTGCAGCCACGGTGGAAGACAGTATGGAATTTCCTCAGAAAACTACAAATGGATCTGCCTTTGACCCAGCAATTCCACTGCTGGGATTACACCCTAAGAGCCCTGAAACACCAATTCAGAAGAACCTATGCACCCCAATGTTAGTAGCAGCACAATTTACAATAGCCAAGTGCTGGAAGCAACCTGAGTGCCCAACAGTAAATGAGTGGATCGAAAAACTGTGGTATATTTACACAGTGGAATACTACGCAGCAGGAAGGGAGAAAGAGCTCCTACCCTTTGCAACAGCACGGATGGAACTGGAGAGCATTATGCTAAGTGAAATAAGCCAGGCGGTGAAAGACAGATACCATATGATCTCACCTATAAGTGGAACCTAATCCACAAAACAAACAAGCAAGCAAAATATAACCAGTGACATTGAAACAAAGAGCAAACCAACAGTAACCAGAGAGGAGGAGGGAGGAGGATGACAGGGGAAAGGGAGGGGGAGGGTCATCAAGGAACATACATAAAGGACGCATCACAAAGCCAAATGAGGGAAGGATTGAGAGTGGGAGGTTGGGGTGAGTGGGGCTGGGGAAAGTAGAGGAAGGAAAATGCTGATTAAAAAAAAAAGTGGTCAGGGGGAGGCTGGGAGTGGTGTGGGAAATTAAGCCAAAGAACTGGTGTGTGCAGCCCATGGAGGTGGACTGAGAGGTGTGGGGATGATGGGATGGGGTGCAGGGTGGAGGGGCTAAAGGGGGGGGGAATGGAACAACCATAATAGCATACTCAATAAAATAGACTAAAAAAAATTGGTCTTTTTTAAATGTTGGCTTCATTTTTTTAAATAAAAGCAGACCAAACAAAACTCATGTTTCACCTCTGTCCTGGTTAGAGTGTCTTTCCAGGGTAAAGTTTTAGAAAAAAAGACAGAGGGAAAAAGAGTCGACTCAGTCAAGTACTGAGCACCTGTAATCAGGGTTATGCTAAATACAGTAGAAAAGCTTCGTCCGGCTTATAACAGATGCAGTTATAATCTCCGTATGGATGTTAGCAGCACACAAGTTCCATTCTCTTTGATATAATTTGTACAGGTCAACCTCCTGTATCCGGCATCCCTTTTTAAGGTCAGATTGGAGTTTTGGTTTTCAGTATCTACAGAGCTGACTTTGTCCAGAAAACCTCCAACTTGTCAAACCCCAACCCAGAAGGTCAAGTCTGTCTTTCTTCCACGAAAATGCACACCTGGGTCCAGACAGTGTGTCAGGTTAGGGTGAGGGGAGAGAGGAGAAAAACGGGGGCTCCTGTCCAACCTATCCCTGGGGATTTTCTAAGATGCTGTCATCAGAAAAGGAAATGCAACTCAAAGTCGAACTCGTGCAGAAGGACCTCATCTACCAGGTAAGTGAATCACTAATATTTCCATTCACGTGAGGTTCCTTCCTGAAAATTCCTCTTGGAGATCAGGAATTTAAACCTGTGCCATTCCCTTGTAGATCAAGGTAAACTTCTGCCTGAAGAGCGAAATTCCTGCTCCAAATTGCTGGCAGCCCCTTTGTCTTGGGAGGCAGCCCCCTTCCTTCTACTGGAGGCTGAGAAGTGGGCACCCCCCACTCACCTTCCGAGGGGCAAAGAGCCACACAGGCAGCCAAGGCCATGAGAGCCAGTCCCGCCTGCTGCATTCCTGCCTGTCCCGTCCCCCAGCTCAGGCTCAGACGCACCGCACCGCACCGCACCGCACCGCACCGCAGGTGAGGCTGTAAGGTCAGGAAATGAGGTTAAAGTCCTCCTGGGGTGCAGAGAAAGAGCGTGAGGAAAGGAAGCCGGCAGGCCCCGCCCCCACCCCACCCCCCGCCCCCCGAGGTGCCGGGGCGCCTATTTCTCGGGTTTCTTTCCTGGAGAGCAGGCTCTTTCTTGAGACCAGACCTGTGTCTGGCCGTAGGGTATCAGGGGCCATTTGACAGCTGGTGACGTCATTGTGAGTTACGGACACTTGGAAACCATTAAAAAAAATAAAATAGCTATCTACAAGAATTCTTCCATGGATCCATAAATCAGAATTTGGGAGTAGGAGGCCAGTAATTTGAATTTTTAAAAAGCTCTAGAGACCCTGGTCAGGTGGCTCAGTGGGTTAGAGGATCATCCTGATGCCAGGGTTGTGGGTTCGATCCCTGGTCAGGGTGCCTACAAGAAGCAACCAATGATGCATCAATAAGTGGAGCAACAAACTGATGTTTCCTCTCTCTCTCAAGTCAATAAATAAGAAAAAAAAAGTTTGTAAAGCTCCATAGGTGGCTCTGGCGGACACCTCTATGGGGAACCATTGCATAAAAGAATCAATTTTTAAGGACTTGGTTGGCACTAAAAGTTTCTGGGGACAAGGGTGACAAGTCATAAAAAACATTATTATCTGGTGGAAAGATACGGAAAAATTGGATCCCACTCTGGACTTGGTTTGCAGCCAAACTGCTTTCCAACGAAGCTGTTGGTTTAACTAGGAGAAAGGGAGGGCGGGTGGAGGGGCCGCTCCCCGGAGGCTGAACCTGGTGGGAGACAGCGCCCGAGCAGGCGTGAGTGGGCGCAAGTGCTCGTCTAGCCCTGCTGCTGATGGCCTTCGGGAATGAAGCCGCAGGGCAGAGAGAGGACAACGGGGTTCTAATCCCGCCTTTCCCTCTACGTGGCTGCATAACCTCAGAAAATGTACTTGACTTTTCTGGAAGCAAGGATTCAGGCTGGAAAATCTCCCAGAATCCCACCGTGCTTTCTGTCTATCTGAGTTGTCTCATGGGGTGGCCCCTTGTCCCCTCGTGACCCTCAAGCATTTGCAATGCGCTAGTCCGAATTCAGATATGCTGCGTGAAACACACGCCGGCTTCAACTGCATAGTACAAAAATATATAAAATACTTTGTTAATAATTTTCATATTGGTTTCATACTAAAATGATAATATTTGGATATATTGAGTCCGATAAGATATTTTAAAATAACTTCACCTGTTTGTTTTTACCTTTTCAATGTGACTACTCAGAAAATTTTAAATTACAAATGGAGCTTGCATTATATTTGCATTGGGCAGTGCTGCCTTACAAGGTCAAGAGCTAACAAGGTGTGGTGCTTAACCATGCTCCAGTTTCACTCTCAGGAAGCGGAGTTATTACAAAAAATAGGAGATGGGAGCGTTGGAGGCCATGGGGCAGGCAAAGTCAGTGGCCTCCTGAATGACAAGACCCAGGTGCACAAAGCAGCAGCCTCGGGCTCTGCCGTTGAGCACGGGGACCCTGCCACGGGTCTGGGTAACAGATCACGGAGCACCTGCGGAGGGGACCGTCACTGCCGTGAATTCAGGAGCACCCGTCACAACCACAGCGGCCTCTCTGGACCAAGCAGTGCGCTGCAAAAGTCAGAGGCAGGGAAGCTGGGCAAAAATTAAATTCTGAAATGGCCAGCTTGTAAAAATTACTTTGATTTGTAACAATTTACAAAATGATTTTGACGTACCAAAACAACACATGTGCCTAAGCACTCATTCACCAGCCTGTCACTGTGCCTGATATCGTCTCCCTAAGAGTCCTCCCTGAGAATGGCTTGTCTGCCGATGAAAGGGCGGGCAACCCTTGGCACTAAGAGTAAATCGTGATCCCACCAGAGGCTGAGCTCGGTTCTGATGAGCCTGGGGTTAGACAGACTCGTGCACTTACTCGTGGTCCCTTATCTGCTTCTCTGTTTGACAAGACATCTTCCCTTTCACCATGTGCCTGTTTCTCCTGCCAGGCAAGGTCACCACGGGGCTGTCGGGAAGAGGGCATAGGCTCAGACTCCAAGAACTTGGAAACACAGGGGCTCCTCTTTGAGTCGTCGCGTTTTCTGATTAGCATTTTCTGTCTCCTTCCCAGTCCCTCCTGGGGTCCACCAGAAGGAGCTGGTGGGCTGCAAAGCCGTTTCCCGGAAGACAGGTGGTGTGACGCACGGAGCTAAAAGCACTGAGCCTGCACGCATGAAACCGCCGCCATCAGAATGACAGCTTGGGGCCGGGGCGTGATGTCTGCCTGGTGTGGGAAAGCAAACACGATGTCCACCAGCAGGAGTCAATGAGCCACTAGAAACCCTAAGCCATGCTGATATGTAACCTGACACGCATGAGAGGAACACTGGGTAGATCTGTTTGGATTGGGGTGAAGGCAAAACCGAATAATAGGATTTCTGTCTGGAGAGAACATCATAGAAGCAGTAATAATGGGCTGAGTGTCTCTGTGACAGAGTGGCCACGGACCAGAATTAACAAGGAAGGAGACCCCATGAAGGGGATCAGAAGAACAACTGTGATTATTTAACTATCTGGACCTGGGCCTTCTACAAAACTGAATTGGGGGTGGTGGCAGGGTATAGAGCCATGGAATGGAACAGTTCGAGGACAACTGAAAACTATTGTTTTATCGTTTTTCATTGCGAAATATCCCTAAGAATACCGGGATGCAAACTTAAAAAAAAACTTTTTTAACTCTACCAGAAAAAACAGATCATTTTCATTACAGAACAGTAAAGTATTGGGTCTTTTTAAAGAGAGCGTTTGGGACCAAAACCAGGAGCTTTTGGTGCTGCAGCCTAAGATTGAAGTTCTCCCCAGAATGTAAGAGACACTCAGCAGTGCTGTGTTTTCCTGACGAGATATAAGATAGATAGATAGATAGATAGATAGATAGATAGATAGATAGAGTGTAAGCCTTAGGCTGTCATAAAAACGCTTCACAACATCCATGCTCTAGATAAAATGACCAATTTGAATTACGGGGACAAAGATGTCAAAATAGTAACTTGCACAAAATAAAATTAAGCCAGTAAATATCCTGCGAAGATTTGTCTTGAAAATTTGTATAAAGATGGACTATTTTGTAAATCATGTCAACATTTAAATATTCTAGAAGAATTTACAATTGAATGCCCACCTTCCCTGAATCTTTGATGTTGAGAATAGTCGCCTTTTAACCTCTGTAATAATTTGCTTTCTGATTTGTAGATAATGGCTTTGTTGAAGCAGGGCAGAGCCAAACAGGGTTCTCATACTCAAAATACTTCATGGTCAGCTCTGAGCTACAATTTTTAAAATACTGTATGCTGTTCTCTTCTCATTACAAAATTATATTGGGTCCACTGGAAAAAATTTGCAACGTGCAAAAAAAGGATAAAGAAGGAGAATGTTTAAATATCTGGAAATAAGCTTTCCTCGTCTTTTGGTGCACACTCCTTTAGTCTTCTTTCTATGCAGATCTAGTCATTCGTTCATTACACAGCCTTTATCAGGGGCCCACTGTATGCAAGGTGCTGTGTTATACAAACGGCCGGCAAAGGGAGGACAAGGGAGCAGCCTTAGTGGTAAAATCCGATAGGTGACAACACAGGAAAGCACAGTGTGTAGGGCTCTTGTAGCAGGGGTGTTTCACCCTGTGAAACGGGTGGAACCCGCTCTAAAACATGCTTTTAAAGACAGGATGAAACAGAGGAAATTGCTGGCTTGTTTAGTATTTCATAGCACAAAGGCATTGTATTTATTGGCCATATCTCTTAATACTGAACTTTTAGACTGTGGATTTTTTCCACTATTATAAATAATCCTGGAATGCATCACTCACATAATTCAAACCTTTATGCTCATTCTTTAGAATAAATTTTGAAAAGCAGAATTGCAAAGTTAAAGTGCACAGCTATTCTAAAGTCTTTTGATAGATATTTAGGCCCTTAAGCTGAAATATTTACCTACGTTTTCTCCTCAACGCTTTCCACATTTTTCCATTGTCCTACAATGATGGCCCTAACTATATGAAGCAAATCATGTGCTTTAAAATAGCTTTGGAGGACACATGGCAGGGCCCTCCCATCCTCTGAAGATCTGTTTCCCAAATCAAGCTTTAGGGCTTTTCTCGTATCTCCTGTAAAAAGGAAAAAGTGTGCCTGCCTGGGTGGATAATCAGTCCTATGCAATTTGTTCAGCCTCAGGACCCACAGTTTGACAAGCAGAAAGTGTTGCAGAAACAAAAGGCCACTCTTCCCTAGAGAGAAGGGCGGGGGAGAGGGCGCCCCTTCCTCTGGGAAGTCGCAGCCAGGGCGCAGGACTTGGCCAGCAGGCATTTCCACCCTGCGGCTTTCTCGGCAGGCGGCCCGCTGCAGGTGCACAAACTCCACAGCCGTCCACAGCAGCCCCCATGGCCCGGTTTCTGCTCTGGTCTTTTTGTGCTGCCTGGGCCATCTTCCCAGCCCCTCCTTTCCCAGCTAGAAGGCACCTGCTCATTCCTTAAGGCCCAACCCCAGGTCGCTCGGAGTGTGCCTTGCCTGCCTTTTTGCCTCCTCGCCCTCAGCTGGGGCTGGGCCGCCCTCCGTCCTCACTGTGCCCTGAGGGCAGGAAGCTCTTCCAGCTGGCTTTGTGGGGGGCGGCGGACTAGGGCTGGACCGCAGGTGCCTCCCTCACTCAGGTGCGAGCCAGGAGGGAACAGCTGCTGGGCCCCCGGTCCTGCACTCACCACCTGTGTTTTCATAAACTCATCCTGACTAAAAAAAGTCCTTCGTAAAGTGTCTATAGGAATATAAAATATAATATGCATTTCCGTTAACGTACACTTACATTTATCACACTGTGTTATATGAAAATAGAAAAGTCATCTGTAACCAAATAGCCAGTCAAATGTGAACTTCTCCTTAACATTTGGATGTCTGTCCTTTTAGCATTTTTCACTTCGGTGTGAACATACTTTGTGCTTGCAAAAAGAGAGTCACGGAACACTTGCTAGCTGAGACTTTGTTCTTTAGTTAATGGGTCGGGAATAGTCCTCCGTGGCACAGCCGTACCTACAGGTCTGTACCGCCTTTTCTCTAGCAAGGGATGAAGAGCATTCATGGTTGTGCCTCGGTTCATTTACTTAATTCTCTCCACTGCTGCACATTTAGGCAGTTTGGTGGTGTTCCCTGGCTGGCGTTTCTGACTACTGTTGAAATGCTTTGATGAACTGCTTTGTCCACTCGTCTTAACGTTTTTTTAAATTCTTAGAAGTGGAACTTCCCAAAGCACAGGCCCATTTGAATCTCTGTAATATATATTGCCAAGTTATCTCACACTATTATGAATATTTCTGCGTGTCGCTCTGCCCTCCAATAGAGGGGCTCAGTGAGGGCAGGGCCTGCGTCTTAGTCATCGTTACAACCACTGCCTAGCTCAGTGCTCGGCAAATGCTAGATGCTTAGTGTTTGTGGAATGAACAAGGAATTAGGGTATTCAAATAAGAAGGCCTGCATTACACAGGCCAAATCTTGCCAGTGTGGTCACAGAAGTCTTACAGTGAGAATCCTGGCTTCTTCTGAACATCTATAGCCTAATCGGTAATAATATTTTAAATGTCCATTTCCTTTTTTTTATTGTATTTTTAAATTGTTGTTCAGGTACAGTTTTCACCATTTTCCCTTCACCACTTCCCCCCACCTCAGCCATCCCCACCTCCCACCCTCCATCCTACCCGCTTTCGGCTTTGTCTATGTGTCCTTTACACATGTTCCCTGATGATCCTTCCCCCTTTTCCTCCTGTTATCCCCTCCCCCCTCTTCTCTGGTAAATGTCCATTTCTCAGTAGAAATTGTTTTCCATACCACACACAAAACCCCCCAAAATTATACCTTGCATTTTCCTTAAAACATGAAGGATGGTTAGATATAAAAATATGTATCGCCAGGGGATCTGCAGGCTCGAAACAAGAGCCAAGGGGACTGTGTGTGTGTGTGTGTGTGTGTGTGTGTGTGTGTGATATTTCTGAAATCTGTATTCTTTAGAGACAGGATGAAACATTTTCCAGCTGAGAGAGCCAGGCCAGGTCCCTGCCACTGCTGTGGCTTCCTGACTTACTCTCTTCAATTAAGAGTGTGACGGGGTTGGCCTCCAGGCGTGCCAAAGTAAACAGAGGAAAGTGCAGGCCGTATCAAAGCACAGAGTTTGAACCTACAGCCAGAGTAGGGAATTTTCCTCCTACAAAATTTCTCATTCCTGGTTAACACCGCGGTTTTCTTTTCCAGACTTAAATGTGTAACTTCTCTTTTTTAGGTTTCATGCTTTCCAGATATGTCAATAGGCCACACTCATTCCAGTACCATTGCTACCAGTTTTATGATGATGGGGAAGCCCAGAATTTCGGTGACTTGCCTCAGATTAGAAAATAAACTGGGAATTGTGGGGCAGAAGAACATCACAAGCTAATAAAGCAAAGAGAATACCACGAGGAAAACCTGAAAAAGAAAAGCAGTAAAGAATGCTTCTAGGTTAAAACACTTCATGTGTCTACTGCAGACACTAGACACAGGCGCACGCGTCCAGAAGCTATGATGTTTGTGTGAACTGAACGCACAGAATGACAACTCAGCATTTCACATCAGGGAGTGCTGCGGACTATCCGATGAATGACTTTGAAACACCTGGTTAACCATGTGGGAAAAAGAAAGCAGAAGCTTTAAATTCCAAATGCATTAAATATTTAATATAAAGAATTAAAATATAAAATTATCCAAAGGAGGCATGGAAGTTGTTTTTTTTTTAAGTGTTGGAGCAGGGATGGACTTTCTAACAGAAGTTACAAAGAAAAGAATGAAAAATTTGGCCACATGGAAAAAGTGAAATTTCATGGAAATACATGGAAAAATAAATCTCACTAAAATACACATAGCAAAAAACTGCGTCTGTAGTGGGTGGGGGGGACAATTGCAACACAACAAAGGGCTGCTACACAAGGAGGTCTTACACATACCAGTAAGGAGGTGTTCAATGGCTCAATAGAAAAAGTACATTATGGGTATGAACAGAAGTAAAAGGCTTATAAATATTTTTAAATGCTCGACATTATTCAAATTAGTTAAACACAGATAAAAGCAAAACAGCGACATGTGTTCCCACCTACTGGACTGCCAAAGGTCAGAGTGTTTCATATTACCTGGCAGTGTTAGCAAGTATTTACTCATGTGTCGTTAGTAGGAATGTAAGTTGGTGCTAAGTCTTCGGGGGGCAAATTTGGAAATACCTATCAGTTTAAAATGAGGATGTCCTTTGACTGAAGAGTTTCACTATTGGAATTTATACTACAGATGCAGAGACATGTATGCAAAGATGTGAGTTTAAGGATCTCATGATAGCACTGTTTTTAATAGCAAATTGTTAAGAACAATCTGAATGTCTATCAATAGGGTATCAAAGGAATAACCTGTGGTATACCTGTACAACGGACTATAGTTCAACCGTAAAATGGTGAGAGTAATGTGTCATAAGGAAAGATCTCTGGTCTGTGAATGAAAAGACAAAACGAGGTGCAAAGCCGTGGAAAAGCACACAGCCCTGCGTGTAATTCTTCTCTCTCTGCTCCCTTTGGCTCACTGGGCGACCAACCTCATCAGCCATTTAATTACAGAGGGTAAATCATGAAACCACAGCACCGAAAGAGATGTCACCTGGCTCTCCTAAAAGCAGTCTCAGTTGCAAGATGTTCTATCTTGTTTCTAAATGATATAGAATTAAAAAAATACCTCACGCACTCACTCACTGTCCTTGACCTTTGTTTAAAGACCTATCTAGATATCCCTATATCTGTAACTATAATGTATGCATATACACATACACACAGATGTATGTAAATACTAATATTATGCACAGAAGATTTCTGGAATGTTGAAGCACAAACTTTTACTGTGGTTGCCTCTGAGAAGGAGGAAGTTCTGGGGTAGTAGAAAAAAATCTTTTCATTGTTTAAACCTTTTATGGTTGGAATTTTTACTAATGATGTTTGCTTTCTATTGCTGGATTACAAATTAGCAAAACTTAATGACTTAAAACAACATTGTTTTATTAGCTCACAGTTTCTACGGGTCAGGAGTCCAGTGTGGCTTACCCGTCCTCGGCTCAGGATCTCACAGGGCTGTAGTGTCAGCCGGGGCTGCTGGGTCACCCGAGGCTGGGGTCTCATGCAAGCTCACGTGGCAGCTGGCTTTCATTTCTTCACAGCCGAAGTCAGGGTGGCTTGCTTTCCAAGGCCAGCAGGAGGGTGAGCTCTCTTAATCCTCTGTTAAAGGGCTTACCTGGTTAGGTCAGGTCCACCCAGAATAGTCTCCCTTTTGATGCATTTAAAGTCAACTTTAGGGACTTCAAATACATCCGCAAAATCCCTTTACCTTTGCCATATTCTATTGGCTATGAGCAGGTCATGCGGCCCACCTGCACTCAAGGTGAGGCCATGACATGATGGCTGGAAACCAGGAAGCAAAGTCACCTGAGCCTCCTTAGAGCTCTGCCGACCACATCGATGTTACCGGTTATGAAGGCACTGCTACAGACACTTCACGTACGTTGCCACTTAACTGGTGGAACAGCCCTATGAAGTAGGAGCTCTGGTCACCTCCATTGTGCAGGTAAGGAAACGGGCATGAGCTGCCGTAACTTGCTTAGGGCTGTGGAACATGTAAGGGACGGAGTGAGTCCACCTTCAGAGCTCTGTTCCTCACCACACTACATATACGTTTTGCAGACACAGTGGTGAAATTTTTTTTAAGGATTCCAATGACTGAGGCTATGTAACAAATAGGCCGACCCTTGTGGCCTCAACAGCCACAGCATTTATGTCACTCACGAGTCTGCACCTTACCCCGCGGATGGCTCGGGCCGCCTGCGCCCGGCCTTACCTGGGGTGGCTTGGAGGTTGGCAGCTGGAGCCACCTGGAGGGGCTCGCTGCCCTGTCCTGCAGCTGACGCTGGCGACCAGCTGGACCTCGGTGGCCTCTCCATGTGACTAGTTTACACTCCTTGTCACAGCATCGTGGCCATCGAGTATGTCGTGAGTGCGGGAGTGAGCCAGGTGGAAGTTATATTGCCTTTTATGACCTGTCTTGGGAATTTACGCAGGTTCATGTCTACTGCCTTTGATTAGTCGGGATAGTCACAAAATCCTACCCGGGGTGAAGGCGAGGGGGACCAGCCTTCACCTCTCAGAGGGGCATGGACGGACCCTGGAGGAGTGTGAGGACCCAAAATGTCACTGTCCCTCTGCCTCAGAAAGTTGGGCCAATTTATTCCCCTATGTCTGAGCTGGCCTGTCTCCAGACCATCCCAACAATTTAGCTATTGTTATCTTTAAAAGCATCCAAAAAAAGGCCCCACAATCTCAAGTAATATAGCATCAAAGTAATGTCCATCTTTCTTTCCTCTTACGTATATTTCCTTAGGGTAAAGAACAAATGAACCAGAAGTTCCCAGCCGGTCTTTGTTGCTGGCTTTGAACCTGGAAAATTATGTTTTCTGTCTTTTATTGTTTATCTTTATATATTTATTTCTATTACCATTTAGTCCTTTTATACCTCCCTCCCCCCAGGAATCCCCACACTGTTGTCCGTGTCCATGAGACCTTTTTCCTTTTTGCTCCGTCCCTCCACCCCTCACCTCCCCCACCACACTAACTGTCATCTGCTCTCCATCTATGAGTCTGTCCCAATTTTCCTTGTTAGTTCAGTTTGTTCATTAGATTTCACATATGAATGAAATGATATGGTATTTGTCTTTCTCTGACTGGCTTATTTCACTTAGCATAATGTTCTCCAGGTCCATCCATGCTGTCACAAAGGGTAAGATTTTCTTCTTTCTTTACAGCCCAGTAGAACTCCACTGTGTAAATGTCCCATAGTTGTTTTATCTACTCATCTTTTGATGAACACTTGGACTGCTTCCGTATCTTGGTGATTGTAAATAACGCTGCCATGACCTCAGGGATGTTTATGTTCTTTCAAATTAGTGATTCGGGTTCCTTCGGTGTTTTCCTTCTTTTAGCCGACACTTCAGGGAAGAAACCTGATATAGGATGGCCTAGGACGCGTCAGCTCTTATCTTCTGAGAAAACAGATGTTGCCCCAGCTGGTGCCAATCCATTCAGAATGTAGAGAAACACCAGCAACTCTGCTGGCCAGGAAACCAGGACTAACAGTGAGACTATTGTTATAGGCAAACACCCTGGAGGTCCAGCAAGAAGGAAGTGTGGTGTTTACTCGTGACTTTCCGAGAAGATGGGGCCACACGGCTTACAATGTGGGCCTTATAACTGGTCTCTCACGAATACCTGAAAAAGCACCAGTCACTCCCTGCGATTGTGTGAAATAGCTGAGGGTGGCAAGGTATGACCTCTGACATTTAGAAAGGTGCGCTGCCTGCCACCTGGTAGGGAACACTAGTCCACATTCTGTACCACTCTATTTCGAGTCCCCCAAAAATTTAGGGGGGATTTTTTCCCTGCCTTCCGCCATGTGTGATTGGATGGCATCGCTCACCTGGGCACCTGGGCAGTGCTCTTAATTAAGCAATAAGTCAAATCCCTATTGAAGACATCAGGGTGTGTGAATTTAGATGGATGCTTTCTTTAAGAAGTGTAGATGTCTGAAGAAGATCAGAGAATGTGTTCAGGTAATCACAGGGCTGATGGGCTCGGACAGCTGCCCAGACCTCGAAGCGACATTTGTTAGTGCTGCCGGGTACGAAAACCCAACAACTCCTTGCGAGGTCAATCGAAAATGTAAAATGCTTCAGAAACCCGTTAATTATTATCATTATTCCTGGGAAGTAAACAAATGCCAAGGGGACATGTGTGGCGATGCCATGGATTTATGCAAAGAGCAAAGTAACTGGAGAATGATTATCTGTAGGAGCTTCTCAGACCAGTGGAAGGCTCCGAGCTTCCTGGCTGGGGGCTGGGTCTAACATGGGTCTTGGAATATTCCTGGGCCAGGTGAAATACAGTTAAGTGATAGTCAAAGCCACGTGGGTCTAATTGAAGTGGCGAATCCAATGTGGACACAGAGATGCATGTCAACAGCTCGCTGACCCACTGGGACAATTAGACCGGCATCCACGGTACGGGCTTCTGAGGAACCCCGAGCATCAGGTGCTTACATTAGATGGGACCTGCTCCACATCTTAGAACTGCACTTACGATGGGAAAATGGAAGTACTGATTTTAGAAAAATGAAACTATACTGTTTCATTACTGGTTTTTACTTTTCAAATATTTCTTGCAGATAATTTTGTATCTAATGACACGTGTCTACTTGATCTATTAGTATTCCATTGTTTGTACAATAGTTGAGGGTGTAATTTTCTAGTTAAAGACTTTTAAGTGGTTTTTAGGTACTTTTGGGGTTTTTTCATTTTCAGCAACCAATAAAAATCTTTTTCCTTTGTACGCGCACCTGTTTAGTTCTTTAGAATAAATTCCTAGAATTGGAAGTTGGAATTTCTGGGTAAAATGACTTAGACTTTGAAAACATATTTTACTAAATTCCCTCTGGCAAGAAAGTGTGAATTTGCTGTTTTAGGCCAACAATGCCCATTTGCTTTATGCTTCCAGATAACAATGAATGTTATTGATCTTTCTAAAATTTGCCAAACTGAGAATCAAAACAACTCATTGCTGTTTTATCTTACCTTTTGGTTAGATTTGGTGGTTTGGAGTTTACATTTAAACAAAGATTTATTTCTATAACCTAGCAATTACAATACTTATAATAATTTGCAATAATTAGAAACAAGCATTTCTTGATAATAATGGAGAGGTAAAAAGTACCCGAATAAACAAAATAGTATCTATAGATTCGTAACAAAACTAAATCAAAACCCACCTCTTGCCGTACCCACAAATTTCATTAGAATTCAGCATGTCTTTTGTCCCATGAAACAGACATTAATAAGACAGTAACCATTTGTGAGAAGTGGCTTTTCTCAGAGGACCCAGAGACTGAGAATAGTCACCCATGTGGGGTGGCTTGTGAGCTATCCTGCACTAAGGCCCAATGATAACCAGATTTCTCTGAGGTCCTGTGATAGTGCAGTTTTGTCTTGGGTGAGTGACATAATGAGATGCGGGAATTAGTAATTAGGGAAAGAAATTCCTTACGGGCTATAGCTTCATGATTGGAGTCCAGAGGGGACATCAAGGGAAAACAAGGGGAAGCCTACCTGCACATTTGATCGCTGGGTTATTGGCTGACAGGCAGCATACATATTGTATATGTATAATACATATATATTGTACTTCACGGTCGGTACATCCGGGATTACGTAACACGATAGATGTCGCTATGCTGGCAGCCCTGGCACACTAGCAAATTCCCATTATTTCTTCTATCCACCTGGCACTATCTAGAAGAGGGCACAGAACACACAAAGCAATGCCCACTGCCAAAGGACGCGCCAGGGAAGTGAACACGACCTCTTTCAACCCAGGGTGTTTCCAGGAGGAATTTGAATCGTGGCTCTTCTGAATTTGGTTTGGCATACCCGCTGCTCATTGATCCTTAGCCTTCCAAAAACAGTCACAAGGAGGAAAATCGGAAGATGAGATTCTCTTTCATCCCGCTCTCTCGTCCTGAGGGCTTGGGGTTGTCATCCCTGAGAATGTTCTCAGGATTTTCTCCAGCTGGGGGCATAGGTTGTTGGGCTTGGGTCAGGTGGCTAGCCAGCTGGCTAGGAGCCTGAGACACACGGTGACAAGCAGCAGTCTCTCTGTCCAAACCCACCAGCTCTCAGGGGAGTTTGGATTCATCAGGGGTCCCAGTCCGTAAGAGGCCTGCCATCTTCCCCTTCATGGCCTCGTTTGTGCCGGGAAGATTCCACCCCAGCGTTGCCTTTCCAGAAGCAGATTAGTGGGTCTGTCACCTTACTTCCACGGGAGATGAGTTTCGCGACTACGTGTGACAGCAAAGGTCTCTGCTAACTCGCTCGGGCTGTCTTTGGAGATGGCTCTGGGTCTTGAGAGGGCCGTATCTTTTGCAGCCAATTTGGTGATGCCTCCTCTGTCCCAGGCTAAGCAATAAAAGGCATTTAGTTTTTAAGCCATAGAAAGGCAGAGAGTGGCTCACTGTCCAGAGGGGAGGGGAGGAGAATGAAGTGAAAGAAGCAGGGTGGGTCTAGAGCTGTGGTCCCTCAAGCGTGGTTCCTGGACGGCAGCATCAGTGTCAACTGGCAACTTGCTGGAGACACAAATTCTCCGCAACTAGTAAGTCAAAACACGGGGGATGCGTCTCAAGAACCCCTGTTTCAACCCCACTTGCAGGGGACTCTGATGTCTGCTAGAGCTTAAGAAGCACTGTGGAGAAAGAGGAAACAGTCTATCTCGGAGACAAGCAATAGCGCCTGGAAGGGAGGCAGGGAGGCCTGCTGCTTGGCGCAGGGCTGGCAGGACGCGACAGGTCGGGGTGCAGATGAGGAGGGAAATGCTGAAGCCCAGAGTGCAGGTGGCCCCCTGAGGCCTGAGGGCAACGTCAAGGGCTGAAATCAAAAGAAAAAAGGGATCCAGGTGCTCCTATCATCAAAGGCGACAGCGAGTCCTAGGGGGTAGTGCACGAGGGTGAGGAGGATTTGGAGTAACACGATGAGCTAGCAAATGAAGAAAATGGAGAACTCTGATGCGTAAAAAGTTTAGTGGTGACAGGCATGGGCAGGGACCAGAACGGCCCCTATTCTTCTCCCCTTCAGATGGGAAAATGGACAAAACTACGTAAGTTTTGTCAAAAGAGAAAGGACCAAGGATGGACCTGCCCGATGGGGTGTGGGGGGAGGCTGATGAACAGGAGTTTTAAGCCATAGGCAACCGGGGTTCTCGGCCTGCAACTAAGGAAAAGGAGGCTCGGGGATGCTGAATTCAGGGTGAAGGCCCTGGGAGCAGCTGGCATACCCAGCACGGCTCAGGAAGACGGCGGTGTGGGCGCGCGGAGCAGGTAAGTGGACAGGGGACGTCTGGGGGACAGAGAAGACACCCACAGAGACAAGACACAGCCCGACCGTCAGTCTAATGTCGTGACACAAACTCCTTCACTAGGAAAAGGAACAAGATGGGGGCATGGGAGGGGGGCTGTCATATTTCCCGAGGAGACAACCGCAGCTTTCAGAGACCACTGAGGGGACAGGAAACATTTCGGACGGTAGCAGTAAGAGCAAAGACAAGCCCACACTTAAAGCCTGCAGTTCCCATTTAGGCAAAGTGTCATGGGCAAAGCGAACCCCCATTCTAGTAAAGAAAGTTAGAACAACCCCCAAATGCCAGTGTGCCATTCTTAAGTAAGGCCCTGTGTTTTAAAGATAGTCCTTTGTTTAATATGGAAAAAAGAAAAAAGTAGAGTTTTACAGGCAAAGTTACACAAGACACAGACTTTATTTCCATGGATTTCTGAAATCATATGCTTTTTAAAAATCTCTACCTTAATTTACCCCCCACAATATTTACTATTAAACCAACCAAACTGATACAATAACTGCTCTCAAAAGATAATAACAGATTATAAGACCTAATAGGTGGTAAAATATAACAGACTACAGCCAATTGGTTAACAACAACAACAACTAAACTAAAGGGCTTGAACCTCGGCAACAATTTACAGAACTGTTTAACTTAGTAACAAAAGTCTTCTTCGGGTCAGTAAGGCATCACTGCATCGTTTCTCAAGAGGAAGGCACACAATCACTAGCATCAAAAGTCACAAACGTGTAAGAAAACGTGAGGACAGTGCATGGAACACATGGTACCAACAAAAGCTGGTGCCTTTGGAGACTGACTGACCTTTATTCTAAGTAACATTAAACTGTGCACATGTAAAATATACAGCACTAAATTCCCTTCTCTAATAAAGGCTAATCATTTTTGACAGAAGATCAACCTGAAAGAAAATAAAAGGAAAAATCAACTTTTGTAAGACTACTTTGAAAAAAATGTTTTGTTTCTCAGTATCAGGCAGATTTTTAAAAAAATGTTATAACTGGTATAATATTTTAGAAGAGTGTGTAGACAAATTAACAGCAACTAAACACATTCAGGAGCTCACATTCAAAAGGTAAGTCCTTTCCTCTGTGTGAATTCAAATTCTATGATTATGAGCCACATATCAATATTTTGTTCATGTTAATTTTTAACAAATATTTTGTTAAATTTAGTTACGCTATCCAAAACAGTTAAAACCTTAACTTATGAGATTTTGGGGCAAAAATACTGAAAAAAATTGCACTTCAGAAAGATGTTACTATAGCCAACATATTACAATAATTTCCTAAAGTGATTGCTGAAAGATAACCTAGATCTAATGTTAGTTACTGTCATTTATGAATATTATGACAATTTCTCACAAGTGCACTGAAACTGACTCTGCCAGGAATCACAACTCACTAAAGCACTTGGCAAATTAAATTGCAGCCCGGATCAACATATATGACAGAAAGAAACGTGAAGGGCTCACTATTCATCTTATCCACGATCTCATATCTCATTTACTTTGACCATTTCACTGTTTCGACATCTCAGGAAAATGAGGGTCTGAATATGATGCTAACTTTCCACAAATGAACAACCCTAAAATCTGAACTGTTTCTCATCAGGAAATAGACTCCCTTAAAACTGTACGTCCAGAAAACTTAACTGGATGTTACTCTAATAGAGCTGTTAGCAAAGCCAGACAAACAGAAGACACAGTGGAATAAATGGACCTCCACTACTGCACTACATACAGAGAAGCAGAGGTACAACAAGTATATCATTTTTAAAAATGTGTACATGCCTCCTGAGCAAGAGGATTCAGGAATTATAATAATCAATGTAAGTACCTAATGTGTTTTCTAAAATTCAGTTTAATGTTGGCTACCCGTAACTGTCCTGTCTGAGCTGTGTGTTTCTCTGAGGCTGCCTCACGCTCAGCTCAGACATCAATACGAATGCCGTGCTTTGAAGACATCACCTGTCTGGTCCCTGTGAAATACATAGCCAGGGAACAGACGTGAGGTAAAGATGATGTGATTATCACATAAAGCCAGAACGGCAAGGGAGAGGTTTTCCCAAACGGGCATATCCACAGGCCGTGGCGAATGCCATCGCGGATGTGGTGTGAGGTCCAGGACATGAACACCATCCAGGGGAGGAAGCACCACGAGTCTTTGAGCTTGAAGAGGAGCATAGTGAACTTGAGGGTCAGAGCCACAGCGGGTATCACCGTGGAACAGTGCAGGAACGGTCTTCGCGGGAGAGACAGTGCAGCCTGCGGGGGGCAAAGATTGAACACTTCCTTCAAAAACAAGGATCGGTAAAGGGGCTGGGTGAAAAAAAGGTGAAGTGATTAAGTAAAATATTGGGTTGGCCAAAAAGTCTGTTAGGTTTTTTGTAAAATAAAAAACACATTTTTTTCATTTTCACCAATAATTTCATTGATTTGGACATTTTGAGTATGTTGGCTATCTCCCATGTGGTGTAACGTTGATTATTCTCAATTAATGTCTCAGTTTGATTGCTATCAGTTTCAACTGGTCTCCCTGACCATGGAGCATCGTCCAGCAAGAAATCTCCAGCACGTCACTTCACAAATTCCTTTAACACGTTCAATCAGTTACAGCACCTTCTCCAGGCACTGCACAAATCTTTGAGTTTCAGTTGCGTTTTTACCTTTCTTAAACTAATAAAGCATAACATGCTGAACATGTTGTGTATTTTCTTCTGTCTTCAAAATTAAAATGGCTACACAAAAATTGACCAATTTTGATTTTTTAAAAAAAAATGCACGCAGACATGACAGCTGTCACAATACGAGCCAACGAAATTGTTTCAACTAAAATTAAAGACAACTAAGCACTACTAGAGCTATCTTATGGAAAAAACCAAATGAAATTTTTGGCCAGTCCAGTACATATCTATAGTAACACTTAGGCACAGGTCACAGTATGGTGACAGCCAGAAGAAAAGGAGGATGGGGAGAGGTGGAAGAGAGGAAAGGGGATAAAAGGGGATGTAAAGAGACCTTGCTGTGGGTCATGGGTGCACGGTGCGGCATGTAGGTGGTGTTCTGTTGAGTTGTACACTTGAAACCTCTATGCTGTTAAACAACGTCACCCCAATAAACTCAATTTTAAAAATTACTTAATTTTTAAAAAAGGATCAGTATCAACACAATGCCATACTTTATGTGCACTGTCTCATTTAATTCTTATAACAATCCCATGAGTGGGGGATTATTTTACAAAGAGGAAACTGAGACTGGGAGAGGCTAAGTGACTCCCCTGTGCTGTGTGATTCAGTGGAGAAGCTGGAGTTGACACTGGGTCTGTGCCTGGTTCTGTGGCTTAGTCTTAACACTACGGCTTCTAAGTGCATCAAAGGATGAATAGGCCATCCAGCCCAAATATCTTTAAAAGTTACAATAAGATGGATAAATTCTCGAGTTTATCCCAATCTCTAACGTTTATTGTTAACTATTTGCTAAGGAGTGTCATTTAGTCCTCACAACAACCCTTTGAGGTAATTAATGTTATAATCCACATTTTACAGAGGAGGAAATTGAGACGTAGAGATGAAAAGGTGTGCTACCATTATATACAACACTAGGATTCCAAGCCTGATTCCAATCTTGTACTGCTTCCACGTATAGCAAAAAAAAAAGTTAAAATTTGTCTTTAATCAGTAGTTACTGATTCCTACTGGTCAAAAGTCTCTAAACAAGTAAGACAACCTCTGAGAAATACCCAGTACAATACTTGACACATAATAGGAAGAAGAGGCCACCATTTCTCATTCGTTCAATGAAAAATCTACTAGATTATTGAACACCTACTAGGTGAGCCGGGAACTGTTCCTGGCCGGCAGGGAAGAAGCCTAGTCCTTGCTCTCTGAGTTTATATTCCTTTCCATGAAATGTTTACAGATCGTAAATACGTAAACGGTAGGCAAATCTGTTGACACTTAGAAAACATTATCTGAACTGCCATGCTAAGCTTAGTTCATTTGCAAGGCTAATAGTCACTGTATGGCTAATCCCCCGGGGCCTTAATGAAATCCCGCAATTTCTCCACCGGGGACTGTGTCCCAACCAGCCCACTGAAACGCACGACTTTGGCTCCCAGAGGGACTGGGGAATGAATCCACTGAAGTCATGCCCCAGGACCAGGATCACCTTAAAGCCATGCAGCTGTTACGGAGCACACAGGAGCTGCATGCTGATGATAAATCATGAAGAATATGGGGGCTAATGTAAGTGTGGTCCTGAAAGAACACGGACACAGAAAGGACAGGACAACCCTGAGAATGGCCCCACTGTCTGTGTGTAGCGCCAGGGAAGCACTGAAACAAAGTGCTCAGAAGAGGTGGATGGATGGGCTTTATTATTTTAAAATAGGACTCATCATCTTCTAGGCTCTAACTAAAATGATGCTGCGAAGTTCAATACAATGGTGCTAATGACGTTAAAGGAAAGACCCGCAAAATTAAACAGATATGCTTCTTACCTTTAAAGACAGGGATCTAGCTAGAAAAAAGTGGTCCACGTCAATGACAGAGGCTAAAACTCCAGCTAAAATGATTTCTCTCAAGTCCGTCTTCTTCTTGGCGCCAATAACTACCGCCCAGGACCACATGCCAATCACGCCGTGCACGGCATTGTCGGAGAGGGCACGAAGCCAGTTGTTCTGCTGAATTATGGAAACCTGTAGAAGTCTGTCGGCTACGAGGCAGAATATCCCCAGGCCGAGGCTGGAGAGAAGAGACTCAGTGCTGCAAGACTGGAGTAGAGCCTGGGTCTTCTCGGCCTCGGATGCCATCACAGACAATGTGTCAGTGCACGCAGAAAGCCATCAGGACACAAGCAGCTGATTCTTGTTGACATCCCCAGTCACCCTAAACATAGAACACAGAGAAAAATATTAATGAAGATTATGGGCTGTCATATAATATTATCAAAACATTCTCAGCAATAATTTCACAAATATAAAGCCAAAGTGTACGAAACTGGTATTCCTTTTTTTAAACTGTCGTAACTTTATTTTTTCTAGTCTTCTTGAGATATAATCAACTTGGTACACTGTGTAAGTTTAAGGTGTACAATGTGATGACTTGATATCCACACATATTTTGAAGGGATTACCACAGTGAGGGTAGTTAACACGTCCGTCATTTCACGTAGTTGCCTTTTCTTGTGTGGAGAGCATTAAGGATCTACTCTTAATAATTTTCAAGTATAAAGAAATGGTATTTCTGACATGTTATATATTATATGCTCTGTGGCCTAAAGAGGATAGCTTTGTAGGAAAGACAGGTTAGATGGGAATGCGTGTCAGGGACATTGCAGAAAGCCCACTGACTGTAACCTTTTACTCTGAGATCATCTCTCTCTCTCAGTAATGTTCCCTACCTGGCAGTGGGCATCTCGTTTCTGTACTCAGCAACTACAGTACTTTCCACGCGTTTTCTGGTAACAGCATCCCCTTCCTTTGGGAAAACCGCCCATCACGACATCCCAACTCCAGAGCCGACCACTTAGGGTTCTCCGTCTCCCTTATTAGTAGCAGTTGATTAATAATGTCTAATTAGTAATAATTTTCCAGTAGTAATTGATTAGTGGAGATTAAATTAGTGATGGAGGTGGCCCAGGCTGGACCAGGCTCCTTTCCAGAATTTTCCTAAGTGGAGCTGGTGAGGAAAGATCCCTTCCTTCTTGCAGACCATGGGCTGGGCCACATGGGGCAGCCCCGGGAAGAAAAATTGTAAGGACATCAAGTGCTCAGGTCCATCTCCAAGTTCTCAGAGCCACCCTTCACTCCTGCAGCTTGCCCTTCACGGCTGCGAGCTACCCGGTATTTCCCCATAAATCCCTTTCTCCTTCCTGTGGCCTCTAACCTCAGTGAAGAACCTTAACTGATATCCAGTGACAATCATAAGTCTGTGCGGAGTACTCACCTGGCACAGAATACTGAAATCATTTATCCAATTCAAGTTATCCATATTGTGTGATACCTGAATTCTTGTTTTCTGTTATTTTAATTCTGAGACTCAAGTATAACTAAATGATGTATTATGAATGATTCAACTTCCATTCTGTAATAAAAACTATATACAGTTCATTATATATATATTTTAAACTTTGTAGGGAAATGCAAAAGATCTAGAATAGGAAAACTTTGAAATAGAAGAATTAAGTTGAAGGACTACACCATTTGATTTCAAGTCTTATATAAAGCTACATTAATCAGGACTGTGGTCCTGATTATACCCTGGCCAGGTGGCTCAGTAGGTTGGGCGTCGTCCCACAAAGCGACAGATTCCCAGTTGGGGCACATGCCTGGGTTGCAGGTTTGGCCCCTAGTCAGGGCGTGCTCAGGAAGCAACCAATGGATGTTTCTCTCTCACATCAATGTATCTCTCCTTTTCTTTCCCTTAGTTTATTACATGTCAATTATACTCCAAAAAAGATATTAAAAAGTTAGGAAAATACACTCTATTGTCAATAACAACAGCAGACTTTCATGTAATTGGAGCAATCCGAAAACAAGAACGAGGTTATGGAGATGAAAAGCCTGGCTGCCCAGCTAAAAGGTTAACAGAAGCAATGCGTAGTGAAATGAGTGCTTCAAAAAACCCAAGAGAATACAGGCAGTTTCTAAGAATTTCCCCAAAGCCTGAGAGGAGAAAAAGAACAAAGAACGGGGTATTGAAAAAAAAATTAAAAAATAAAGAGAAAATTCTTTATCGGTATTCAAGTCAGGAGTAAAAAAAGGCTATCTGCAAAACAATGTGACTGACGTCAACACTAAGTACCAAAATGTTGCCGGGTGCTGAGCTCTGAGAGAAAAGGATGATTGTAGGATTCTAAACATAAGTAAATTATGGACCAATGTGACAATCATGAATTTTGAGAGTTCTGCCTTAGAAATTACAACACCTATGTACAATTCCCGGGGAAGAGCAGGACTTCTAAATCTCTAGGAAGAAGGGAGAGTAATAAAGAAAACTTGATCAATACAGCAAAACAGAAAAGGAAAAAAAAGCAAAGAAAACCTTGCCCTTCCCCCAAAGCAATTGGGACCAACTATATCAAACACAAATACCACAATAAATGAAAATGTATTAAATTTCTCTATTAAGAGACAGGGTGAGACAAAAGAAAATATCTATTTTAAGCCTCTAAGTTTTGGGGTAATTCATTATGGAGCAATAGTTATAAAAGTTTCTTGCTTTAAAAACGTATAATTATGGTCTCAGAAACACATAATTCTGACATCTATTCCTCTCCAACTACTGGTGCAGATATTTAGATTCTCAGCACGAGACAGAGAAATTTAATAAGTGCTCTTCATCTTATTTATTGTCTCTGACCAGGACATCTAAGTGACCCATTTTTATTCTTACCTTGTCCATCCCTTATCTAACTCCTGCTCCTCCCCCTACAAATAGAATGGACTCAGGAACCTTCCAAATTGTAAAAGGGCCTTCTGTTTATTTTACATACTCACTTTTGGGGTGCAGGTTCCTTAAAAGTAGTATTTATAATTTTCTTTTAAACCTGTCACGCATAAAATCTCATGTGCTCAAGTGTTTAATAAATATTTCATTACACTAATAAAAGGGATGAGCAGGTAAGTGATCCTCGGCCTCTGAGCGAAAAGCTGTGACTTCTCGGCCACGAGAGCCAGTTTCCCGTGTTATACATTTCTCTCTCTGACTTGCAGGGACCAGTTTCTGCGATTGCCAAACTCTGCCACACCTCATCCCCATTACAATAAAATGCCATGAACTATGGGGACTTCAAAGTATACATAGCAGTGATCTTCCCTTTCCTTAACTCCACAAACACATAATTGGCCAGTTACTTTAATTATACACTATTATGTTGTTTGTCAATAACCTCTTAGACATATTTCTGCCAAAGTTAACAAATCCCTAATGTAAATGTCATCTCCTACTTCACCCCCTTCCTCTCACCTCCCCCAATTGCAAACATTTACAAAAACCCAAGGTAAATGCAGAATGTAAAATCGAAAAACTGCCTTTATTATGAGTTACAAGTAAGTCCTCTTCACTGAACTGTAGTTGCTGCGAAGCTTGAATTTCTTTAACGCTACAATACCCAAAGCAGACGCCAAATCTAATACAGCTAATTTGCAAAGAAAGGAAACACAAATCGTGCTCACTTTCACGGAAACTTTTTATAGCCCGCATATAAAATGTTTATTTCCTATGACCGTTACGAATAAAACATACAATTCTGCATTTCAGTCTGATGTTTCCAAGTCTCAGCAAATTCCCAGTCATTCTTTCGTCAGGCTGGTGTGATGCCCTAATTTTTAAGAGGATTAAGAAAATAGCGTAGGAAGCCGTGGCGTCTGCAGGGAAGGGGCCATGTCACACTCATCGCTTTCACGCCTCCCAGGACTGGGGGCGCTTAAGGGCTCTGCCGCCAGGTCACGATAGCAATCTGCAGCTCTCTCTGAGCCCTGGGACCCCCAGCTTCCCGCCCTGGGCCAAGGAAACGCCATGGGCGCGGAGCCTAGGCGAAGATGCGATGAAGCAGGAGGGTGCTGTGGGGGCTTCCCGCAGGTCGGGGCCGCGGACGGTGCCGGCCTGGGGGCCAAGCACACCCCGCTTGCTCTTAGGTCCCGCGCGCGGGCCGAACCCGCACGCCCTCCCGCCCCAGCTGGAACCTGGACCTTCCAGACTTCAGGCTCAGCTGGTCCCCGCCTCCGGCCTACCACAGAGGACGCAATCTTACAGCGTCCATTGCATCCCCAGCCCGCCCCTTCATCGGCAGCTTAGTCGCACCCACCCTTGGCTCCCACGGTGGAGGTAGCCGCGCCAGCCGAGGCCCCGCCCCTCCATTCTGTCGGTACCATAGAGATGCCGGCGCCGGCCAGAGCGGCTCCAGCCCGCAACGCCGCCCGAGAGGACGACGGGATACCGCGCCCCTTGGAGGCGACAGGAACCGATATTCGAAAGCTTTTTGGAGGAGGTACTGGGTACCTCCAGTTCTTCCCCATCATGTCCCCTCAAAAGGAGGCCTGTGGGACGACGGGGTTGAGGGTGAAAAGTGCCATGGCGGCTTCTCTGTCAAACCTGGATTCGTTCTCGGTTTAGCCGGCGCTGTGCCGTAGACCCACGGGGCGGCCGGGACACCCTGGCCACAGAGTGAACCTCACCGAACCAGGGGCGCGCAGGCCTGGTGCCCAGACGCCGGAGCCTCCGGCCGCGCGCGCCCCAAACGGGTAGAGGTAGTCCCGACTTCCTTCGATGGGCCCCGGGGAGACCGCGCGACCGAGCGGCCGTGACGCGCCTCCGCAGCGCTTCACCGCCCCCTTGGGGCTGTCTGCGCAACTACTCTCGGCCACTGTGCGGCGAACGTTGGGGACCGGCTCTTTGTTGCGGACAGCCGGAGCGCTGCCGAAGGGCGGCTTGACCATCCTTGACAGAATCGACAGGGTGCAGCTTATAGACTGGGACTGTGGCCAGTGTCGCCTCTCCCCTTGGCTCCGGGCACTCGGTGCTTTTTGAGCACCAAGACATCTAGAGTGACGTTTGGCTTTAGGGAGTACTGGCCCCAAAGAAGCAGCTCAAAGACGAACCTTTCTCCTTCCTACCTACAGTTTCTCAAAATAAGTGTCAGATGGAAAGCAAGGGTTGCAGGGGGACTATACCCACCTAATTGAAAGAGACCATGGAAAACTGGAACCTTCAATCTCCAGCAAACTCGGGCCGCTCACAGAAGCTTCCAGTGCGGCTCAGTATTCTCAGGTAGAGTTTCCCACTGCTGGGCATACTTTTGGTGCTTAGCCAAGGGTTAAAAGCAACCTATTTTACGTACACTGCATAAAAACTAATTAAAAATATCACCAAATACAGGGTCCGGCACAAATAACGTTCCTTTTTTTTAGCTGGTAATCTATACCGAATCTTTTATTACAAAGTCATAAGCACGTGATTCTGTAACAAAACATAACACTCAAGCACACCATATGACATTTTAGGCGAAATGTTCAAATTGCTGCCCATCTCCTGTGAGACACATTCACGTACCCTACCAACCACACTCAATGGCGTTACATCTGCCTCTGCATCAACCGCAGTGTCGGTCACTGCGACAAGTGTTTTCTGAGTGCAGTAACAATTTGGCATTACCCCGAGGCAGCATGGTACATGTCGTCCTATAGTCTAAGCTCCCTAGAGCTCCCGAAGGACAGCGTACTGACTAAATTTTATCTGAAATGAGTATGCTGTCCTGCAGGAGCTCTAGAAAGCTTCCGGCTGCCCAGAGGACCTCCAAGTCTTTCTCTGTAGTTGCCTGCTGCCCAAAGGCACTGACTCATTTATATAACACAGACTGAGTGCTCTCGCTGTGCCAGGCGCTATGCTCGACTTCAGAATAACCTGATGGAACGCAAGCTCTGGCAGAGCATAGTGATGACCACCAAGTCACTGGACAATTGAAGTACGTGCTGTAAAGGAAATGAATGGGTGATGCAATAGAGAGTAACTGGGGGAGGCCACCTTTAGGTGGGGTAGTCAGGGAGGCCCCTCTGAGGAAGTGATATCTGAGCTGAGACCTGAAGGGGGCAAAGCACCCAGCGTTAAAGGACCTCTAGAGAGCATTACACCATTCAAACCACGGACATCATCACTCCTACTACTTTCTACTTGCTTTGTTCTCTATTTTTCTACTACTTCTCTCTGTTGCTTCTTCCTTTTTATGTGAAGAGGTTGGATTTGTCTAGAAGTCAGAAGTTAAACAGAACATTTCTGGTTCTATTTGGTATAATCTTGAAGTCTTTTTAGATATATGACTTTGTTCTTTCCCAGTAGACAAGGTGTAATAAATAGCACTTGGGTAAGCTCATTTCTCTTTTAGTTTCACAAACTTGTAGCATTTCAAAAGAAATGAACACATCTGGTTCATAAGACATAAAATTTAGTCATTGCTGAAGCACTTTTTAGCCTGAAGCAATGTTACCTACTTTATTTTTAAAGATCTAATTCTCTTCTCATAGTTCTATTGAAAAATACCTGAGTAGAAACTAAATAGCAAATCACCAAATGCACACAATATTTCATATTTTTTTAAAAAGGCTTGATTGATAGTGAATGCTTCACAAGATAAAACTATAATTTTATAATTTTTTCTCATAAATCTGAAATAAAAATAGTTCAAAATTTCAAAATAGTTATTAATAAAGTATTTTATAAACATATACTTTTAAATTTACAGGTTAGGTAAAATACATCCAAAGTTAAATGTCACTTCTCATAGAATTATTGTACAGAAGTTATATATACAATTCCTTGGCTTTCTAGTAATTTTATACCAGTCATTTGAAACAATGTCCTTAAGATTTAATAATATATTGTAATACTTTCTTTTTTCACTTTTTAGAGTTTGATAGAAGACAGTCAATATCCTGAATAACTTCAGAGATTTCTTTCAATGCTACTGATACACTCTTTTCATTAACTTCTTCTAGCAGGGTTTCTGGATATTTTGGTACATATTCAGAAGACTGTCCATTCTTCTTGTTAGAAATTTGGTTTAGGACACCACTATTCTCCAGTAACGCTAAGTTGCTTAGTTAAGGAGATTTTAGCCGCATTTTTCATTATATAAGTATTTGTAATTGCAGGAAGCCCGACCTCTATATTAAAATATGATTTTTCCACTGGGAGGAAGATCTCTTGGCACTTCAGAACTTACCGAGTCTATCCCTCATAGATGAAGAAACTAGGGTGTATGAGGGGGAAAGGAAAGAGAGTATGCGTGTGTTTGGATGGAGGTTTGATGATAGGAAGGAAATAAAATTAAAATCTCAGTAAACCTTTAGCTACATGTACTAAGGCACAAGGTGAGAGGACTCAAATAAATAAAATTACAATAGAAATAAAAGGGGAAATTGCAACCAATAGCACACAATACAAAGGAACATAAGGGGCTACTGTAAAGAATTATACGCCAACAAATTGGACAATCCAGAAGAAATGGATAAATTTCTAAAAACATGCAATCTATGAAGACTGAATCATGAATAAAAAATCTGAATAAACCAAACGCTAGTAAGGAGATTGAAACAGTAATGAAAACCTCCCAACAAACAAGAGCCCAGGACCAGATGGTTTCACTAGAGAATTCTACCAAACATTTAAGGAAGAATTAATACCAATCCTTTTCAAACTATTTCAAAAAATGGAAGCGGAGGTAACACTTTCAAACTCATTGTATAAGGCCAGCATTACCTTGACAACCACAACCAGACAAAGACACCACAGGAAAAGAAAATTACAGGTAATATCCCTGATAAACATGCAAAAATCTTCAATAAGATGTACCTCCTACATAGGAGGTACATCTTGAATATCTTAAATATTCAACAAAGCTCCGCAATATGTATGTGGATTAACATAAACTACAGAGCCTAGAATGGAAAGGGAGTAATTATACATGATGATATATGTTTAAAGGATACAGTTAAACCTCTGTATCTTTTCAAGTTCAGAAGCCACACACCTGGGGGAAAAGTAAAGTAAGTTCATGCTAGTTGTCTGATTCTTTTTTAATCCACAATATTGCAAAGAAGCATACTTGATTTTTTTCATGAAGGTTAGAATTTTAGACAGAAAAACTTAAAAGTTAAGAATTCTTTTTATATTGGCTTTATCAACAAATCAACTTGACTCAGTTGATAAATTTACTGAGTGCTTTTACTGAGTAAACCAAGTGAATAAAAGTACCCACTTCCAGGAATTTTTAATCAAGTATTTATATTTAAAGGTAATGGCTTTCCTGCTATAAGTTCTTAGTACTAACCTAGCATACCCTTTGTTTTCTTCCTTAAAGTATACTGAAATTTTAAAAATCTACTAAAATCCTATCACTTGTGTAAAATAAATGATCTTTCCTTCCTTGAATTCCTATAGATTATTTTAATCTTATACCTATTTGTAATGTCTTCTCTTGAACTATTTTATTTTCTTAATACCTAGATTGTCTCTTTCAGTGGTATGGACCTTTTCTTATTCTTCTGAATTGTGCACATATAGTAAAATTTCATTTATATGGAACTCAGGGTTTGAACTAGGTTGAAAAACCTAGTTCAACTGGGTTTTTATGCAGTTGAACTAGGTCATAAAACATGACATTTTCTATTAAACTCCTCCTGGAATAGACTATCTACTCATTTCATTGTTTTCTTAACCACAGTGTACTATACATTCTGTACTCCTTGACTTGAAGGCTTAACATTATGATAGTTAGCTCTTATCAGGTTCCACAGAAACAGATTTTGGGGCGACTGGTATGCAGCAGAAGGCAGCTCCAGCAGAACCTCTCATTTGCGTGTTCTTCCTCTTTCTCCTCATCAAGCTACAATAAAATATGAGCAGCGGCATACAAGTAGAAAATAGTGTAATGTAATTCAACTAGCTCTCTGCAAAACTAAGGAGGGCATTAATGTTTAAAACACATCTTTATCCAAGTCAGAAGAAAAGTCTTCTTCGGAGTCCCTAACAGGATGTGTGACTTCCCCACTGGCTTTCCTACAGTGGGCCCCATGGCCCCGCTGGTCTGCTTGTCCTCTTTCCCTGCACTCTGACCTGTGGGTGGACAGTGAGAGATCTTTTATCATTTTAAGCATCTATGACAAAGACTTTGATATAACTCACTTCAAAACCTGATTCTTCATCACTTCAAAATACCTATTTTTTTAAAACATACATTTTTTTTTTCTGGCCGTAAACAACAAAACAAATTACCTTTAATGCTCTTGCTCGTATAATGAACCAGCTTCTTATCAAACATCTTCCGTACTATTTTTAGACTAGCATCCCTATTAAATAGCTGAATCAGTAGGCTAATTAACAGAAGATGAGTTGGAAAAAAAGATACTGAAGTTACCATTGAGGTAGCTATTTATTATGCAGTCTCTTCTTCTTCAGCCTACCTTTGACAAGAAAACAATTTACACTCGGAGATGTCTTAGGCTTTGCAAAGGAAATGGGGCCAGTGCAAGTGGCTCTGTCTCCCCTCCCTACTCCTCCTCAGTTCCTTCGTCTCTCTGTGGCTCCTCACTGCTTCTGCCCACTGCTGCCATCGCCAATCTGTACCTCTCTATTCCCTCACTTTTTTGTAGGTCTTGACAGTTATCCTCTTCTAAGCCTTCATGTAAAAAGGCTACATTTTACAAACTGCTGACTGAGCAATGGTGAACTGACCAATTTTATAGCTATATACAATTTCCCTTCCTTCCCAACTATGTGTTTTGCTAGTTACTTGGACAACTTTTTCTGCCCCCAAACAGGCTGTAGTTGGAGACTGAGGGATATGGAAAGCTGAATCCTTAAGACAACTGAGACAGTCAATATCTACTGATTTGTGCCTCTTTATCTAAGTAACTTCGGAAAAGGTGGTAAGAATCAGGCTAAAGTTTATATTTTTTTCATCATGCTATGCTGAGACACCTTACAACCTACTTTAAAGCTTGCTAAATTGTTCCTGGTATCCTTCTTTTCCAATATATTCAGCTTATGCACTCAGTGATACTAACCTTCCCAATGACCTTTCTTCCTGTCGTTTTTCCCATTTAGGTACTTGTAATTCCATCAAGTCTGAATTCCTTTTGTGAATAATGATCCATTCAAAACTCACACTATACCTAACAGACAGCATCTGCTCCATAAAAACTATCTTCTTACTATCCCCACAGTCCAAAATATCCATTTTTCCTCTGTCCTTGCTTCCTCCCTAAAATGTCTTAATTTCCCTAAATACTTCTTTGGGCCCAGTGCCAGTCCCCTGCACATCAAAAGGCACATAAGAGGGACTAAAATACTTGTTTTATTTGTTGATTTGCCAATTAATTTGAAGGAAGTCATAAAAATCTACTTTCCCTGAAAGCTTATTATGTAGTCAACATTTTATTTCCTTTAATATTACTAAAGGTTTTTTAAAACCTTCTTTAAATTTTTCCATAAAGTTTTGAGGATGAATTTCTCACACTGAAAGAGTCACCCATTTTGACATGTTTTCAGTGCAGTTTTCTGACCTCCAGATGAAATATAATATGATGAATGATAATAAATTAGATATCCGATTAAAGATAAATTATTTTTACTCTTAAGCTATCAAAAACATAGAATTAAATATATTTAAGAAAAGGTATTCTTGGGAAAGAAGTCTTAGACTTTGCCATTTAACACTTTACTTTTTGAGTAGTGGTTGGCTCCTCTACACAGATTAAATTTAAATGAAATAATAAATACCAATTTTCTTCAGGAACAGAAAATGAAGGTTGTGTGAGCATTTCTCTCTGACTTGTCTGGGTCAGTCTTCTGCACCATGATATTACTGTTGACACGTATCTAGATTGAATACATTAAAAGAAATATTTGAAAAATAAACTTGTATATTTATAAAAATATTTAAAAATGATTGAAAAATTAAGACAATTTGGGGAAAAGGGTAAAGAGTATTCTAAAGTAAGGCATTTACTTCATTAGAAATATTCATCAAGGAGAAAATCATTTACTCACATTCATGATTAATAAAGATGAGATTTAAGAGTCAGGACAAAGGGGGATATTAGGTTGCATTCAAAGTTCAAATTCAAATGTCTAAGTTCTTCTTTTAGTTTTTCAAAGAAAAATGAATTTCATTAACCTTTATCATGTAAATGTGTTTACATATAAGACTAAGTGAGCATCTGCTTTTTAAAATTTAAACTAGAAGACACCCATTAATGCATATATATATGTATAATTATATATAAGTCATTGAATATGCAAAATGAGCATCAAGTTTAATAAAATGATTCGTCTGAAGTGACTGGCTGAAACAAATAGTAACGTTTGCTAAAGACACTCTTTTTGAGGCAAATTATTCAAACTAGCAATGAGTGTTGGAGCAGTTAGACCAAAGTGCAGTAAATCCCAACAGAAAAATAAATTTGAGAGATAAAAAAGCAATTCTTTCGTGAACATTCTCAAAATAAAATCACTAAAATGTCAAGAGCACCACAAGTACAATGATCATAACAAATTATATAAACCAAAAGAAAAAAAGTACATTCATAAAAAGCTGGTTTCAAGAATCTTCTTCATTGTAAGAATAACCAGTTAATTTATTTTTTCTACTTTATAGGAATATACAGAAGGGTAGTGATTTGTGGCTGCAAACCTTATTGCAAATTGGTTAGGGTATTAGTTGGTTAACATATCAGACCACAACCTCCACAGCAAGCCTGTTATATCTAACACATTCACTTGGAAAAAACACTTGAATACAAATGGAAGTGATGACAGCCAACCTGATCTTTGTAGTTATGCTAGATATCTATATAACCGACAGTTCTGAAACCTGTGAAATGACTTCCTTCACATCCACATGTAAAAACTAAAACAAAATATAACATGCAAATATGGTTTATGTTTCCTCTGTCAATTAAAAGTAAAGGTTTTTTACTAACATGAAAATAATTTTTAAAATTGCTTTTCGGTACCTTTCATATGGTCCGGAGTGTTCAATCGGTATTAACTGATAGCGTCCATCAGGAAAAGTTAACTTACACCAACCTAAACTGAGCCCTTGATTTACCTTAAGAAACACGGGGAAAGGTAAGTTTTAGCATTCGAAAACTGAAAAACAAACAAACCCAAAAGAAACCCCTCTTCTAATTTAACAATTTTATACAGTATATAAATCATTAAAAATTTATTGTGACTAATTTAAAAGTTATATTTTACATGAGATATGATTATTAAACTGCTGTTATATAAATAATTACCAAAAGAACAAAAATATTAGTCCCTCTCTCTATAATGAGTTACCTTTATAAAAATGACTATTTGCCACATCTATGTGATTTTTGCTAGGAAATCCAATGAGATCAGTAAAGCCTCTTGACGAATTTTATACTTCAAAAAATAAACTGAGATGTAGCAAAAAGAAAAGAAGTACCAAAGTATTTCCACAGATTAAAAAAAATACAAAATAGATTTCAGTCTGAAGTATACTCACTTGCCTCTTTTCAGTAAAAGAGCCAAAATTCCAATTTAGGGTGAGAGTAATGCCATCTAAAAAGATAGCATATACTTTGTCATCAGAATATGCAAGAAATCTTCCCATGCTGGGTATGAATGATTCTCTCAAAAGCAAAGGCAATATATTGTTATCGTTTATCCCAGGGACCTAAACCAAGTTAAGTAAAAACAGCAAGAAGTAGAGTTATCTATTGATAAGATTTAAATGATTAATAAACTCTGAGGCAACTTTCAGATTCTTTTGCAGAAGTTGAATATTGTAGAATTCTTATGTTAAGTTTTAACATTTCCAGAAGTGAAAGTCCAAAACAGGCTGTACAAGCAAATTAAGCTCTACAGTCTTGGGAAAGTCATTATTCTGCTCTGAACTTTACATTGGACACAGACAAAAATTAGGAACTACAGCAACATAACCAAATTAGTATAAATATAGAAATCAAGTCTGAAATCACTTCTTCCAAGTGAGCATTAAAGACTGTACTTTTACAATATGGAGAGTAGAAGATTGTAATACCAATGTTTACACTAACTATGTTTTTACATATAAATCCAATCAATTCCCATGGCCTTCCTGCTACATTTAAAAGAAACAAAAACAAACTATATACAATAAAAGTATAACATAAAAGCCTCATTTTTGCAGTGTTTTTTAAGTGGATATTTTTCTGAATGAATCAGTGTTACAAAGAATTTCTCACACAATTTAGCTGAAAGTAATCTGAACTTAGGAGTATATATATAAACAATAAAAGCAATTTAAAACATCTCGCTTTTGAAATAATTTTTAGATACCATTTCCCAGCAGCACATTCGATAGTTATGGCTTAGACAAAGCCTCATCTTGGCACAATGCTGAAGAATCCTGTGAACAGGAAAAACACGACTTCAACATTGGCATATAATAACATTTTCAAATTCTAGCAAAACATTCTCAATGCCATACAGCAGCGAGTTTCAACCTTTTTCCTCTTGTGGCACACATAAACTAATTACTGAAATTCTGCAGCACACCAAAAAATATATTTCTTGCCTACCTGACAAAAAAATATGTATAATTTTGATTTATTCACAGCAGACAGCTATTGTTGTATTGACTATTGTCATTTTTTTATTTGACAGTCTAAGGGAAAAGAGGTCAGGTGCCCTTGACTAAATATTCAGGTATTGCATGTTTTAAAAATTCTTTTTTCATTTTTTATTTATTAATTTGACAGAGAGAGGAAAGGGGAAGGAGGGAGAGAGGGAGAGAGACAGACAGACAGACAGACATTGATTTTGTTTTTCCAGTTATTGATGCATTCATTGGTTGATTCTTGTATGTGCCCTGACCAAGGACGGAACCCACAGCCTTGGCTAATCAGGATGACTCTAACCAACTGAACTACCCGGCCAGGGCCTTGCATGTTTTAAAAATTCTTGTGGCACACCGTTTGAAAATCACTGCCATATGACATCTCAGGCAAGCAGTTCATTTCCACTGAAATATGACCAGATCTATTTCCTTCCAGAAATCCTTAAGCCCTTAGAGAACTACTACTGTTTCCTTTTGTGCTAATCTTACCTATTGTATTTAAGGTTATTCCTCTAATTTTTAACAATGAAATGACTCCAAACAGAATTTGTAGGTGCTCCTTTTAAAGAGGGAAAGATTCACAGTGCCTGAAAGTTTCAGCATAGTCTAAGAGTGGTGGGATGTAAATCGATTGTCCCTAAGAAATCAAATTACAGATCTCCTTCAAATCTTCTTCTTCTTTAGAACTGGCTTAGTTTATAAAAATAAATCATTTAATCTAACATTACCATTTCATTCTTCTCAGTGCCACAGATTAATTAATTAGAATTTTAAAAAAGATTTAAGAGAGAGGGGAAGGGAGAAAGAGATGAAACATCAATGTGTGGCTGCCTCTTGTGCGCCCCCTGTTGGGGACCTAGGCATGTGCCCTGACTGGGAATGAACCAGGGACCCTTTGGTTCTCAGGCCAGCGCTCAATCCACTGAGCCACACCAGCCAGGGCTAGAATTTTTTAAAAAACACATGAACCAAACTATACTTCATCTTCTGTACCCATTCAGAAATCTTCACTACTCTGAAGATAATAAAGTATGAAAATTTTAAATGTATCATCAAATCTTCAACTTAATTCCAAGAAACAATAATGATGCCAAGAAACAATAATTTATGAGAAGTCACCTATTTCTTAGCAGCACTTGCTTGCCACACGTTTCTCCATATTTCCCTTTACATTTCAAAGACAGAATTACTCTTTTAATGATATAGTAATTACCTTATTTTATACATGAGACCAGAAAAGGTGACAGATTTTTACCAGCTCCATATGTTTCCACTGCACTACCAATTCTTATTTCATCCTAACGATTAGAAAACGTATCACGGTTCTTGGAAACTTACCTGGTTGCCTGTTTAATTAGAGAACACACGGAGAACAGACTTCCTGGTCTATCTGGAGGAAGGTTATTTATTGAATACATTTTCTCTTCCCTCTGAAAATTAGTTTAAGGTGAAAAATATCATTAATAATAAACATTTGCCATTATTACATAGCTATTTTTCTTGAAATGGCAACAAAGCAAGCAGTTATTTTAACTTAAAGGTCATAAAAACTGTATGTTTAAAGGTATTTTATGATGCATTTCCATTTTTCCTACCTATTCAAAAGTTATATTCTCATAACCTATAACTTACTGTCCAATTTAAACCTTGGCTATACTTAAATTAACATGGTTAAAAACTAATTTTCCTACATATTAGAAAACATATCATGTTAGTTTTTCCCTTTAGCCCAAAACACAAAAAAGCTAAACATCAAAAAATTATTTTAATTGTATGAATCATTTTGTTATATATTACTAAGAGAATAACTATTGCTACAGTTTGTGGAAGACAATATAATTTATAGTTTTGAATTTTAAAACATTGTTATTCCTTCTGAATTTCCTCTTTCTCAGACTCTTTACTGCCAGTGTTTCCCAGGACTCTGCCTCCAGCATTCTCTTCTGGCTTCTTGGTTTCTTCTTAGGTTAATTCCACAGAGTTCAAAGCTATGTTTGTAATCATTACAATAGCAACAGCTAGTATGTACTGAATAATTATGTGGTAGATGCCTATTTTTAGATGAGGAAACTGAAGCTTGAGGGCTGACAAGTAGTAGAGATCTGTTTTGAACCACAAGACAATACAGCCCATTACTTTACCATCAGATTTTAGTAGGTGCTTAAAAAATAATCTTTGCCCTTTTTCCTGGGCTATAGGCTCGATTATCTGAATTGTTACTGGGTTTCTCCTTTGACTATCTTGGAAAAAAAAAAGTTAGTTCCAAAACTGTGTATATGATTTAAGTCCCTCCTGATCCTCCTCCTAAAAGTGATCACTTCAGTGTATATCTGCCCAGATCTTTCCCTGTGCATTTACAGCTTTTACACATGTATGTGTGTGTGTGGCTCTCCGTGCACACGGAGTAATATATAGGTTTGGGCTTTTTTTTTTTTTAACGTAAAGGATATCATTGTACGTGTTCTTATGCAACTTTCTTTTTTTCACTCAATAGTGTCTTGGAGAGCTTTCAATATCAATCTCTCGTATGTACCTACCTTCTCCTTATCCTTTTAAAATGCTGCACAGCATTCCCCTAATCTGATCACTGAAGCTTACTGCAACATTTCCCTATTGATAAACATTTACATTGCTTCATTTTTTGCTACTACAAACAATGACACAAGTAACATTTTTGGCCATGCTTCTTTGTATGTATGTGCTATTATTTTTCTAGGATAGATTCACAGAAGCAGAATTTCTGGTCAATTTTATTTGACATTATCATAGTGGCCTCCATGACGGCTACACTAATTTACACTCTAACAATGAAAGCACCCCATTTCCCACACCCTTGTGGGCAGCAGGCAGCTTCAACCTTTTAAGTTTTTGGCGAGTTGATGAATGAAAAATCTTATGTCATTATTAGTTTAATTTGCATTTCCCTGATGCAAGTAGTAAAGCTGAGCATGTTTTCAAGTATTACGGGTTACATACATTGCCTTTCCTATTATCATAACCATGGGGAAGGGGTTATCACTGATTTATAATACAGAATCTTTTTTTCGCATGCCTTTGCCTGTTTTTCACTTTATCTAATTTAGCAGACATTATCTATTTAAAATTTAACATAAGCTTGAAAATTTCAAGCTTACTAAACTTTTATGGCTTTTTTTCTGTATTATACTTAAGAAGGCCTCCCTGACCCCAAGATTATTAACACTGTTCTTCTCTATTTTCTAATAAATATAAAGTTTGGTTTCTTACATTTAGCCCTTAAACCCATCCAGGATTTAATCTGGAGTACGGGTGAAAGTAAGGAGCAAACAATTTTATCCCTAAAAGAGAGCCAATTGTTTCTAATCTTTTCACTCAAGCAGACAAAGGAGAGTGAAAGTGTGGCCCATGGAGCTCTGAGAATAAAGCCTTAAGAATTCTACTATGAAGGCACAGCTTGTTTGAGAGTTTTGTGTTTTATCCCAAAAGCTCATGCTTCTAAGTCCATGATGTGTTTGCTTCAGTATAAAAATTATCCCCTCCTCCTGATGCCTTGGATTAAAACCAAAGCTTCAGGAAGACGTACTGTATTCACCTTAGTTTTACCAACTCCTGATACACGGCAGACAGCAGTGTAGATACATGTACCCACTCTATTTGCCTGTTCACTCGATTGTCTCATGCACCACACACACACACACACACACACACACACACACACACACACACACACACACAAATTGGTCATGCTTTCATTTCATGAACCCCTGAAAGCAAGAAATCTTCACCTTCACTCAGTGCTTAACAGAGCACCTGCTTAGCAGTGTTCAATTAATACTTATTGAATAAATGAATACTTTTCTATAAATGGACCCCAGAAGGGAACCTGTTCCAATATATACTAAAATACTTATGAATGAAACACTTGGGATTACGTAAAGTTAAATAGGGAGTCCAGGGGGCAGTGGAAGGTACCGATGAAACAAGCTGAGTGATGGATACATGAAGGTCTGTTACACTTGTCTTTCCACTTTTGTGTTTAATATTTTCCACAGTTAAAAAAAAAACCTGTTCTCTTTTTAACTCTTCTCCCTAGCACTTCTGATAATCTTATCACTTAAATACTCTCCTCTGTAACAGGGGAAGAAAACGCATCTATTATACTCCATCCTGAAAAGCAAAGCCATGTGACACTATGGTGATCCCTATAAAAGCATGATGTCAAATGTCGGACTGGGAACAAGAGTTATTAACAAAATATCTACATTTGTACATTTTGATCTGATTTGTTAAATATAGCATGTTACGTTTCACTGTTTTCAACAACAGAAAACAATTGTTCAACTTTCTAGTTATACATAAAGATTTAGGAGTTAAGAGATATTTAAAATATGCAAACAAAACATGCTGGGGAAAAAAGATATGCTTTTTAATGTGCAAATATTAATTCAAAGAAGTATATTGATTCAAAGTAATGCTGCTGGTTTTAGTGTTTCCTATTGATAAATTCTGACAGAGAAATTTAACTTCTGATTTAAACACAAATTGCTTAGGCAAAAGTAAGAGAGAATACACTGAGAACACAGTAAAAATGAGGTGGTTAATAATTATTGTGCCAATATTGGCAGTCGGTTATGTTAATTGTTCAGACTAAGTAGTAGCAAGCAATGTTCTATAAAGAACAAATTTCCCATAGAGATCCACAATTATTTGTAAACAGTTATATACCAAAACTCTTGAGCTGGGACCTCACTGTCAGCTCACCTCTTCTGATCCTTCCTGCCTGGGATAGTACGTAAAAAATTTCCCAAAATAAGCTCCTTCTGATTTGAAAACAGATCCGTCTCCAGGATAAATCTCTATTGAGTTCACATTTTTATGGGTAAGTCTAAGGAAAAGAAATAATCATTTAAAAAATGTTTTTTTAATTGAGATTAAAACATGCATCAAGTCAATTATCAAATAAAAACAAAAACATAGAAGTATGAATTTTTACCTATCTAGCAAATAGATAATTGCATGCTCTGTACCACCAGCCAACTAAATTAATTTTTTGCAAAAGAATAAGTAGAACACAGAGAACTGGTTGATGTATCTGCTTCAGTAACTAAGCTCAGCTTCTGGAAGTTAAGCATCTTGTCTTCTCATCCTGGTATCCCCACATCACAGTGGCTGGTAAGTAATAGTCACCGAAGCATTACTCATTGCATAGGAGTTAAATAAAACAACTCTAGAACCTGAAAATAAAATTATTCTTTAATAATTAAACTAGTAAAATCAATACCTGATAGATGAGATTACTCATGTGAGGTATAAAACTTAAGCCAAGTCAAGTTTATTGAAACATATAGGAAGAATGTGTTGTCAGAAGCGAGTAGGTCCTCATGCAGGAAAAAGTTAGCCCAAGAACAAACAATTTGTAGTACTCCTCAGCATTATTTACAGACGTGAACCTCCGGCCCCGGCCAGCACTACTGTTCCAGTCCCCAGAGAGGGAGGGACAACCCCATGGAATAGTGTGGGCACAGGGCAGCTGCTCAAGGAGTATTTGCTGAGCGACTGCGGGCTGAAATCTCCCTTAAGCTATCTGACCTCCCTCATTCCTTACTTACGAGGCAACCTTCTGAGGGGACTAATTCAGACGGTTAGATCCCCCAAGCTCGGAAGGGGTGTCTTAAATAGGTGACATGCATATTTTATTCACTAGCAAAACTAATCCCTTGATGCCTTTGGAGCTGTCACAAAAAATCTTGCAAACATGGTTAATGTGAATTAGTAACAAGATCCCTGTGTGACCTAATATAATTAAGTTTTGTGACCTTAAAACTCAGGACCAAACACAGGAGGATGGTGGCCCACACCAAACTGTATTGTCTGGTAGTTTATCTGCAAGGTAATCCTGTCTTCTCTGTGACATCACTGAATGGCTCCAACTCCAACACAGGTGCCTTACCTATACGTAACACCCTGGTACCAAACCACTTTCACTAGTTCAGGGTAGGAGTATTCTTCATCAGACTGTCCTGGTGAGAGTGAATCACAAAAACGCCACCTGTGAAGGATCAAATACAAGTTATCGTTTCTAGCTACTCAACATAATTATCTTGAGAAGTCAACAAAATAGTGTTACTGTAACAAGAGTTGTTTCTTGCTTAACTCATTAGATCAAAAAAAGTAAAAATTAATATGAAAGTATACTAATTAAATTTTAAAATAAGTCACTTTTCCATGTATTTTCAATAATCTCATTATTGAATCTCAGCACAATTACATAAATTAACAGTTTTACTAATCTTTAAAATTTAGGATTCAAACAACAAATACTTAATGAAGTATTTATGGTGGGCCAGGCACTGTATATACACTGGGGATATAATACCCAAAAAAGCAAACATGGTCGCTGTGATGTGAGAGAGTAAATACTGAGCACGAAGAAAGGGGATTACCGAGTGCTACTGGATGGTGTAGGAAACTTTTGCAGCCCCTGGACCTTGAGATCAGCCCCCTCAGGAAGTAAGGCTCACACAGAGACCAGGACGTGAACGTAAGTTAGCAGTATCCCTGACGGAACAAAGAGCAGGCGCAATGGCAACAGAAGCTTGAGCAAGCCTCCCAGGGCCTGCAAGGAGTCCGGTTCAGCCAGAGGAGAGGTGAGAGCGGAGGACCACCGCTACAGAAGGAATCGGAGTGGAAAGCCTATTAAGCCACGTTTAAGGATAATGAATTTCAATCTAAAGCGGGTGGCAAGTTATTGAAAAATTATTGATTTAGAAGCATTAATCTCTTTTGATGCATACTTGTAACACTGGATTTTCCTGTCTTAACTAGATGATGATGACAAGCCTGAAAACCATGCCCATATTGTGTTTAAATCACAAATATGTATTCAGAAGACTACCTGGGGTCAAATCCTAATTCTGCAAGTCCTAGCTGTGCAACTTTGCTTAGGTTATTTAATGTTTCTGTGTCTCAACTTCCTCCACAAAATAGGGTGATCACAGATAGTACTTATCACCTCAGGGGTTTACTATGAGGATGAAACAGGTGAAATACAGCCATACCTAGCACACAGCGAGTGTCTGGCGTTAGCTATTATCGTTATTACTGCACTGCTTATACAAAGTTCATATTACAAATCTCTCACCATTAGGTTATTCATTTCTTAGTGGAAGTAAAAGGTTTTTACCTAGCCATCCAGAAGCCTCTCCATGTTACCCCTCTTCAGAATGGGCATATTTGCAGTCAACCAAAGATAGGGATGGCCTCTGAGGCCCAGTATGACAGAAAGAACCCATGACCATAAACTTGTCAGCCCTATCTCCAGCCATCAAGGTAACAGGCTCCACTGAGGGGCAGCAGACGTGCCCACGGAGCCCTGTGCACATCCCTGGGCCATCCCTTACCACACTTTAATAATCTTCTCAGCCTTGGCTGGGTAGCTCAGTTGGTTAGAGCATGGTCCCCATGTGCCAAGGTTGTGGGTTTGATCCTCCGTCAGTGCACATGCAAGAATCAACCAACGAATGCATGAATCAGTGGAAGAACAAACTGATGTTTCTCTCTCCCTCTTCTAAAATCAATAAATACAAAAATTAAAACCATAAAAAATAAATAGCCTTTTCAGTGACAGTGACCCTCACTAGACTACAAGCTCCTGGAAAGCAAGGACTCTGTCTTAGTCATCTCTATGTCTCTGTGCTTAACAAAGCATCTGGTGTACAGGCGACCTTCCCTAAACATTCATTCCATGGACAGTTAAGAAACAGATACAACACATTTGGTAGGGAAATTATTTACTATCAGCTTTGAACAAAGTTTTGGATGAACTGAATGAACTTTCCTTATCAATGGTATCAGATAATTTAGAAAGAAAAATTACCCTTAGGCGGACCGGTTCTGACAAATGCATTATGCCAACTAAGTCATTCTTTCATTACCTGTGCAGGTGTGGGACAGGACAGCTGAGTAACAGGGCCCTGGGAAGAACAGAAATCTCTTCTCTTTCCTCTGAAACATCAGAAGTTAAAGTTGCATTCTGGGTGACAGTTACATCAGTTCCAGACAAATTGCGGATTTTATGATGAAAATGAAGTGCTAAAGACAGAGGGTATTTCCATGCCTTTGGACAGGAGGCCACAGACCAGCGCTGCTCTACCCATGCGTGTACACACGTGTGCTTTGTGCCAGGTGTAGTCAGTGCCTCCTTCTCCTCGGTTCCATTTACACAGCGCTTCTTCCCCGAAGGTTCTTTGGATTTCACAATTTGACAGCGAAGTTCATTTTCTTTATTCTTCAGTCTCTGTTCTGGTAAGTTTCCACATGTAAGGATTTTACCTGTTCTTTCAACCAGTTTATCTTTTTTGGCTTGATTATTTTTTTCTGACAATACTATAGATGAGTCTGGCTTCTGGCTTACTTTACACAAAAAATGTACTGTAAATTCATGCTGAGATGTGGGCAGGCAGAGGTAGGCGTGACCATCTAAAGAGGCTATCTTCACAGTGCCACCCTGCAGCCACACCATGCCATCATCAGTATCAAAACTGGGCCACCTCACTTCTGAGACATCGATGAAGACACGCTGAGTTGAGGGGAGAAAGAGGAGATGGGGTCAGTATTTTCTGTTAACAGACCAAATTTTCCATACATTTGATACATATGTGTAAGAAAGCTCTTAAGGTTTTGTGTCTTACTACTTAGAATGAAAAAGGAGAGCCAGGTGTCAGCTTACATATGGTTTTCCACAAAACTTTTGATATTGTTAAGATCATCTCTTTGGAGCAGTACAACAAACAGACATACACTGACAAAAAATGAGAAAAGAAAAAAATCATCCTAATTACATCTAGTGTTAGACATATTTTTTGTTTAAAATGTACAGCGAATCAGAGATAAAAAGATTTTGAGCCATTCCCAAAAGTCTTCTCTAAAAAAGACTATAGCCCTGGCTGGTATGGTTCAGTGGATTGAGTGCCAGCCTGTGAACCAAAAGGTCGTCAGTTCGATTCCCAGTCAGCGCACAAGTCTGGGTTGCAGGCCAGGTCCCCAGTTGGGGGCATACAAGAGGCAACAGATCGATGTATCTCTCACATGTCAATGTTTCTCTCCCTCTCTTTCCCCCTCCCTTCCCCCTCTCTCTAAAAATAAATAAATAAAATCTAAAAAAAAATTTTTTTTAAATAAAAAGACTATAAATGAAGACTAGACTATAATGTACTATATTAAAAGCAATCATAACAAATGGTATGAAACTAGCACATAAAGCATTGTTAGAACAACTCAGAGAATACAGAAACAGATTCAATATACCTTAAAAATGTTACATGTGATAACACGTTTTTCAAAACAAAGGGGGAAAGGAGAGAATTATTTAATAAATGGTACTGAATTATTGAATAGCACTTGGGAAATGTTATCTCAAAGGATTATGATCTGGACTAAAGTACCTGTCCTGGATAGCACCTGGCACACCATATGCTAAAATAAATTCCAGGTGACTCAAAGCATAACACTTTTAACAACTGAATTACTCAAAGGCATGTGGATGCTGACCAACAGCAAACAGACTCATAACAGGTCACAGTGCCTGCTGTAAACTTTCATGTCAGACAGAAACAGCAGGAGTCACAGAGCGGTCTTTTAACCAGTTAATCTTACAATTAACAGCTAAACCTTTCAATTTCCATTTATATAAAACTTTAAATTTACAAAAACCATTGTCAAGAAAGCCTCTTATATTTACAGTGCTATGTTAGTACACTAAAATTAAGGGCAGTATTCATTGATGACAAAGCCGGTTTGTAAGGATGATCGGTTTGGAAAGTTTGATCTTCTAGAATTAGACTACCTGGTAATGCTACTGCGGCATCCGCAGCAATATACACAATTTCGATTAATAAAATTACTCCAAAGATACAGTGGGAAAACAGCCTTGTAGACTAAATTACAGCTTGCAGATTTTCATGGCTTCTTTGTCATGAGACAATATAACAGAAAATCGTGACAGTAGTAGAAAGTGATTAATAGGCAGCCTTCAGAGTCAGACAGACTGGGTTCAAATTACTTGGCCTGTACGAAAATTTCTATGGACAAGTTAGGTAAACTCTCTGAGATTTAGTTCTCTGACCTGTGAAAAGGAGCTGAAATCCAGCCAATATATCTTTTCTGACTGCTTGGACACCCATTTTGATCAGCAGGTACCCCAAGGCATACTGGTGTTATTAAATATTTTTAATGTTACTCCCAGTTCTTGGCCCATAGTAAACCCTCAGTAAAAGACAGTTATTATTATTATTCCTAAAAATTCAAAATATAAGCAAAAGGATAAAATTTGTATACCCTTAAGTAATTACATATATCTATTACACATTAATAAACAACTATACGTAAGCTATTAAAAATGTCCACATAATTTCATAAATTTCACACCTCCAAGAATCAGTCACCAATCTGAAAAGTTCTGAGTATAATCCTTGGCTACAAAGGAAAAAGACAGGGTAATGAATTATGTAACTTCTGTGTCTCAATCAATATATAAAATGTGACAACTCCCTAGTCTGGTGAAACGTAAAGGCCAGTGCATCCCATAGCAACACATCTATTCCAAAATGTCATAAAGAAAAAGATGAAATATTAAACAACCTATTTCTAATTACATGTTCTCAAATCTTACAAAATTGAGGTTTAAAAAATTACCTTTTTTCTTTCAGAAGGTATAATGTTTTCAGATAAAAAAGGGCAAGTGGCGAAAGAGTTTCGAAAATCTAGGGCTCGCTGTAGTTGCTCCTACAAAAAAATACAAATGTAAACTGAAAAAATTATTGGAAATAAATTTAGTATGGCAGCAACCCAGCATACTGATTACCTACCATTTTCTGGCTACCTCGACGACATTTCAGTACTAAAAAGAGCGGTGTTTGCGTCATCTTTACTTACTCGGTAAGTGCTAATAACGAAGTGTGTCCTTTGACGAATTCTTTCCGGTTGTTCTAAAGGATGTGCTGAAACAGGAGGTGCCTTTTCAAATAAAAATTCAGAGCCACAGGGAGAAAGCTGCAGTCTGGAACCATCGACATATTGCACTTGCACCGAATCATCTTCATAAAGCACCATTCGCACTTCAGCAGCCATCACGACTACCATGGATCAAACGTCCTTCCAAGGCAAAGGCTGAGGAAATAGGGCACAGGAGCACAAAGAGTTCTCTCAACGTCCAAAAGTTCCATCGAGATAAACTGATGCATTTTCTAAGAACGTAAGTAAAACATATTGCCATTGCATTTGCTTTTGTTGAAGGAAAAGTGATTACCTTACTATACATACTGAAATGATCTAAAATTAACATCCTTTAACAGAACACCTTGATTAACCCCCAAGGCTTTACTCCAGGGTGGGTACAGAACTGATAGGGCGAAGACGGCCCACCGAGTTATAACTGCCTTTATCATTTTAGGAGCTTTACTTCTCCTGAAGTTCAATTTCAGAAAATTATATGCTCAGCATCTCATTTCCAATACAAGCAAATTCCACCTTTGCAATAAGAATCCAGCAAATCATCTGTAATACAATGCAAAAGGAAGGACAAACGTAACTGTTAGGTCTAAAAGAACACCTGGATTCTTGTCCCTAGCTGGCCCTCAGGAGGTATCTTCATGTTATTACTGAGCAAGCTGACTCATCTCCTAGGACAAACCTCACCTCACTCATCTCAATTTCCTCTTCTCCGCCTCTAACGTGACTCTGTGCCTGTGCCTGCGCTTTCCATACAGGCATGATGGAGACGGACTTAGAGGGCTGGGTTCCTTTTGTGTCTACCGCGCATGAGCTACACACTTCACATCATTTGTAGCCTTATTTGTAAAATGGGGATAGAGACAGGATTGTGAGGATAAAATGAGGTAACACATATGACAGTACCTCGTATTGTGAATGTCGCCTCATAGGAGCTCTGTAAATATGATTCCTTCTAACAGTCACTACATCTCCCTCTAGGACATTATCTCCTTCTACTACGCAGGTGATCCAAGATTCACTTGACAGAAAAAAAAACTTCCCATAAATACCACTTTCTCCAGCTTACCCTTGTTTCCTACCAACAAACCTCACAAGCGCAGCACCCATTCACCATCCATTAGTCTTCCCTCCATTGCGGTCCAGCTTTCTCCTCCACGTTGCTACTGAAATCGTTTCACAACGGTCCTCGACGTCTTCCAGCACCCAGTGACTTTGGTCTTCACCCTACCAAACTGGCCAACTTCCGGCAGCATTGTCCACCTTCCCCTGTAGCAAACTCTCTCTTCCTCTGCCTTTTATTTTAAAAAAGGGGGAGAAGGGCTGCCACAGCTTCTCCACCCCAGCCCCCAAGTCCTCTGTTTTTAGTTTAATCATTTCTCTTCATTATTCTCTTAAATCAAGGATTCAAGACCCGACCTAAGTCCTCATTTCCTCTCTGACTATATACAGTCATGTCAGTTTTATGCCCACCCTTTGCTTTTTATTTATTTTTTTAAAATCTTACCCCCTTCCAATGTATGTAATCTCTACATATGATTAGCTAGTAATTGTTTATGGACTGTGTCAGGACATGAGTAAGTGTTAAACCATAGGATCTTTCCTGGGGAGATTCACACAACTTTGTTTTCTTTCTCTAAAGTACTTCCAAATCCACCCGACCTTCCCCAGACCTTCCAGCTGCCTGCCCCACCTCTCCTCCCCTGCCTGTCCACAAGGAGATCAGACGCAACACAGCTCACATGGAAACTCGGTCACAAAAGAGCCAGAGGGATCTTTTAAAATAAAAAAGAGACTTATTACTTCCTGGCTCACAACCTACCATTTACACTCAGAATAAAACCCAGATTCCTAACCATGGCCTGACCTGAGCCCCACAGTCTGGTCCCTCAAACTCCCAAAATGCCATCTCCTAACTCCTCCTCCTTGTTCAGGGTACTAGCTCCATTGGCCTTCTTCTTGTTTTTTGAAACAAGCTGTTTCCCGTCCCAGAACCTCAGCACTGTTCTTTCTGCCTATCATGTCCTTTTCCTGGCTAGTCACATGGCTGGCTCTTTGTCACCATTGTCTCAGTACAAATGTCACTTCTTCAGAGGCCTGATTTAACCATCTCAATTACAGTTGCTCCCAACTGTTCCAGTCACCTTTTATCCACGTCATCCTCTTCCTTTACGGCATCTATCACTCTCAGAACTGATCCTACTTTCTCACTCGCTTTTTGTCTTTTCCCTCTAGGACATAAACACAATCAAAGCAGACACTTCATTTGTCTTAGTGACAACTGTACTCCTGGCATCTAAAACAATAATTGGCAAATAATAAGGATACAATAAATATTTACTTAATGATGAAAGAGTAAGTACATTTAAAATTTTTTGCTTTTCTTGAATTTGCAATTTGAGTTCACGCAGCTTGGCATTAGCAATATTTGACCTCTCACTGTTTCCCTCCACACTTTTGTTCCAAGTCCTGTTCATTTCCTCTCTCTCAGGAATCTGGCTCCTCCTTTTCCTTTTCCGGCAGAGGACTCGCCCTGCCATTCCTGCATCTACGGGGGACCTTTCTCCAGCTTCTTCTCTCTCTGACCCGTTTCCGGTATTGCTGTCATAAGTAACGTCCACAACCCAGCCCAGACCAACCACTTTACAACATTCGTTTACATGCTTGTTATGTGGCAATAAATATTCATAGCCATATATATGTGATGTCTACTTGCTATTTCAGAAAAAGAACAGGTGCATGTACAAAGGAGGAAAACATATTTTCTGCTAACACTTGGGGAAGTGTCTTTGGCCAAGGTTTTTATTTCTTTATAAACAGCTTATTGACATATAACTTTTTTAAAATAAGAAGCATACACAAGAAACGGAAGTCTAAAGGTCCAGGCATATCATAAATCTGCCCCAGTCCACATTTCCAGCCACAATTTGCTTACTCCTTTCTGCTTTTGTTTTCAACACCTAGCACATTAGGTCTGAGTATGTTTAACGATCAAAAGGCCTGTTCTTGATAGCAATGGGAATCTCACTTTTCTATTTTTTATTTTAGAGAGAGGAAAGGAGGGAGGGGTAGAGAGCGAGAGAGACATGGATCTGTTGCTCCACTTATCTGTGCATTCATCGGTTGATTCTCGCATGTGTCCTGACCCTGGGAGCCGCGACCCTGGCATCAGGAGGACGCTCTAACCAACTGAGCTCCCCGGCCAGAGCCACCTCATTCTTCAAAGGGCAGTATCTAGTTTCTGAAAAGGTTCACGCAGGCAACCAGCGTTTTGAACTCACAGAGCAATTCCGAGCTGAAAAGTCGTGGAAACGAGGCGAACCAACGGCCCGTGTGCTTTAACTTGCGGAAAGGCTCCAACCGCAGCGTCAGCGCCAGTCCATGACTGCTTCTCGAGGAATTTTTCTTGAATTTAACAAATGAACAACAAGTGGTGTTCTTGATGAAACAAAGCAATACAACCGCGGGGAACTAAGGCCACAGGGAGAGTGTTTTGGCCGACGCATCCGTCAGACCTCGAGTAGCTGGAGCAGCGGCAGCGCCGGCGACACCGCCCGAGAGGAAACAGAGGCAAGCAACTGCGATTCAAACCTTCCCGCCCCCTGGGGTAACCGCTTCCCACTCTGGAAGCCGGAAGGCCGGAAGTCCCGCCCCGCCCTGGGCCTCGCCCCCTCGCGCTCCCGGCGAAGGGCGGGGCCGGAAGTGGGGGAAGCGTTGGCGGGGATCCCAATCCGGAATCTGGTCGACTCCTGTTTCGGGTTTACTTCCGGTACCTCGGCCCCGATCCAGCCCGACCTGGCCGTCGGAAGGCTGGGGGGACGAGCCTTCTAACGTTCCAGCCACGCTCCCCACGCGGGTGGGCGCTGGTGCAGTGACGCTTCTTTAAGTAATCTGAACGATTTCACCTCAAGAAGGCTGTTACCGAAGAACTTCAGCAAAGATAGAGACCTTTTCTTGTAACCTGGCGTCAGAAAATGTGTCTTTCAACTCTGTATCTGCACCTTTATCTAAAATGGCAGTAGACTCGACTGCTCTGTTTGTTGTCATTAAACAACTGCTTACGGAGCGCCTGCTATGTGCTAGGCACGCCGGAGGGAAAGCAGGAAAGGGGTCCCAGGGTCTAACTGGAAAGAAACGGCGAGACAAGAATTTGATCAGAGCTGTGTAAGTGACCCTAAAATAAAATGCACGGGTCTGTGCCAGCATATAGTGGTAGCCGTCGCCTGGGCTGAGGAAGTCTCTGCAGGGAAACCCAAAGGATAAGTGTTAGCCCGGTACAGACGTGTTTCAAGCAGAGGCGACAGCCTGGGGGAAGGCCCTGAGGCCAGAACACCAGTGGGGTTCAAGGATGAAAGAGAAGAGCTAGGCCTTTAGGGCAGAGACGCCGGAAAGGGGGCCATTATGAATTTGTGGATTACGGACTTCACCTTAAAAGCAGTGGTAAACTCTTACAAGGGCTTTGAGGAAAGGTGGCAGCGCCAAGGGGCGAGGAGAAATCCAACTCCTTAAACTCCCGTTTTTACACGTCTGATACGGACACCAACCCCAGCCTTACAAGAAATTTTGTGTCACACACTGCCACAAACTTAGGTCCTCTCTCTCTCCCACCTTTTTCTCTCCAATGTCTCAACCTTCTAGACATCAATTCTCTTTACAACGGAGGTTGTAAATGGTGATGCCATTTGTCCTTTAGAAATATCCCTGGGATGGCTGAGTGGAGAATGGATTGCATGAAAAGCCTATGTGGGTACCCAGCAAAGGCTCTTGAAAAAGGAAACGAGGGAGACAGCAGTGCAGCCTGGGCAGTGAGGATGGAGAGCACAGCCCGGAGAAATTTTTAGATCAACTACATGAGCTTGGTAATGCTTGAGTGCCCGGGTGTGAGGGGGAGGGTTGGAGTTTAAAAGTCCCAGGCTTTCCGGTTGGTGCGAAAGTCTAGGTGGCAGTGCCATGAGTGAGGGGGGTGGAAGAGCAAATTCAGGGGCTAGCATGACTTCAAGTTTGTAAGTCCTGGCGGGAATGACAAGTTAGCAAAGGTGTAGGATCAAATGGAAACAAATCTGGAGGTCACCTTGGCCTGACAGCTACTGTCTGAAGTCCAAGAGTAACATGACATGAGAAAAGAATGCCGAGGACCAAGCTTTGAGGAACACCAACGTACAGATGAGGTGAGGGAAGAGAACCTCCCCAAAAACCCTGAGGGATAGCACAAAACTGGAAAGCAAGCTGTTGTGTTATAGATGTCTGGAGGTTTTCAATTTTGGTGTCACTTGACAGTGTCAGATATCACCTAGGGAACAAGCTAAAGAATGACGCGTCTACTAGGTTTAGTGACATGAAGGTCCTTGGTCTCTAGTGAGGGCTATTGTATATACGGGGGTCATGGTTGCTTCATGACCTTGGAAGAAACAATGTTTCCTATTAACTCTGCAGCTGGCTTTCTGTGCCTGTCCTCCCAGCCTGATTAACAGCAGGGCTTGTTTTGTTTTTTTTTTTTGAGTCAATTTTCAGTCCTTCAGTTGTGGACAAATTTTTAACTTCATACCAAGCCAAGCTTCCTCCTTTCTTGGTAAATGTGACTTTTAAAACAAATCACAACTTAATCTATACCACTCTGACTCCTAATAAGGGTTAATAAAATACCCAATTATAGAATTGCGCCTGCTTTCTGATAACATCTAGTACAGGTGTCCAACCAGCAGCCTGCTGGCCGCATGTGGCCCAACACAAAATTGTAAATTTACTTAAAACCTTTTTTTTGCTCATCAGGTTTTGTGTTTGTGTATTTACTATGTGGCCCAAGACAACTCTTCTTCCAGTGTGGCCCGGAGATGCCAAAAGGTTGGACACCCTTGCCTAGACCCTCTCCCAAATTACTCCATCAAAGCCCGAATCCTGTAACTGGCTGTTTCTGACACTTCTCACTGACACAAGCCACAGTTCCACATAGTATATATTTTTCTGCGTTAGTACAAGTACCAAACCCAGCATGTTCAGGGACAGGTGTGTTCCTGGTGGGCTTTGGCTGAAGGGCATTGAAAACACAAAGACAAATGGTCTGAGGTGATGCCATGACCACCAGGTTCAGGCTGGTTGTCGTATTTCACCGCCAGTCACCGGCTCCTTTGTGTCCTTGCTCTTTGCGGACTTGTACTAATAAATAATCCTGACATAAGACTTATGGACGCATATTTCTGTTAAGATATGGCAATCCCGGAGGGCAACAATTGTAGCATAGGACCACGTCTTCCTTTAATTATGTACTGTTGCAGTTTTAAAACATGGCCACGCATTCCCTGATGGCCCCCGTGTGATATGGCCTTAGCAACTGGACCAAGAGACTACAGTGGAGGTAATGCTGCCCACAGCTTCCGAATGCAGGCTTCTGGAATGTACACCTCCATCCAGCAGCCATGTTGTGAGAAGTGATGTCTTCTAGTCACCTCAGCTGTTCAAGCCACCCCGACACCCCAGGTCCTTAGTTTTCCCCGCCGAGGCCTCAAACATCGTAGAATAGGAGGCACAGGATCCGTGAGGATAATGCAATGCTTACTGTACGAAGACACTAAGTTGGAGTGGTTTTTTAAGCAGCACCAGTAACTGGAACATATACTGACCCTGTTGGAGGCTGTTAGGAGCAGGGGTAGATGACAATGAGCTAGTGGACAGAAGGACAAAACTGGGTGTTATTCACAGAGCAAATGCTACAAGTATTCAGTTAGCATATACTTGGCCCCTGGTCTAATGTCCTACCCCTTCCCCACACCTCCTTCCCCTGCCCCCAGACAGACAGCACCATTTTTAGAGAACTGCAGATTAGGTAACAGCCACCACATTACAGGAGCCATTTTGAAAAAAAAAGTTCTGACTATTACAATTTCCAAAAACCCCAATTGCATATACAGGTTGGGGGAAAAGTGGGTTTACAGCTGTGAATACACAAAACAGTTTATTCTTATATTATTGTTTATTAATGATTGTAGTCTTTTCCATATTTACTGTAAACCTACCTTTGCCCCGCCCTATATACTTTTACAATGAAGAATCTAAAAGTTTTAATGTTTTACATTTCCCAGTTTTTCCAACTAGACTTGTTACTGAACTGAATTTTTATTCAAGAGACATTGGATAGACTATCTTCTATACTGGTATAGTTTCTCTGATTTCACCATAATTTTATAATGTCATATAAAAAAGTTTGACACAAATTCTTTAAAATTCCAGGATACCACTCCAAAAACTTAGAGAAAACAAAACCATTTCAATTTTATTTTCAAAGTCTAATTTTAATCCAGACTGAACAAACAAGCAGAAAAGTGAGAAAGCCAACTGTAGTAGCAGACACAGGTGTACCAAATGTCAAACAGTGGGGTTATTAACAGAACTATTTACATGCATATTTACAAGCAATCCTCTTGTACATAAGTTTTACTTTTAGTTAGTTGGAAAAAGATTTCTGACATTAGGTAAAAATAGGACTAAGGTGGTACCACATTATAGCAAAAGTATTAGAAAAGTGATCCTCAAGGTGTATCAATTATAAAGGAGATGAAAACTGAGTGACAAAGATCTAGCAAAATTCTATAGTAAAAAAGTCAATGCAACTCATGCTACCAAATAAAAATGAGAAAGCCTTATAAATAAAGCAGAATAATGTCCTAGGCTTCTGAGTAATGAAGTTAGGTGAAAAAAATTGAACAATTTAGAATTGCAATAAATCCTCAGTGAAGAATCCTGGTTGTTTAATTGGGAGTTCTAACTCTTTTTTATGACATTTTAAAAGCCCTTGGTATCAAATAACATCTGGATATCTAAATCACTTACTGATATATTCTAAGACTTTAGTGCCAAAGATTTTTATGATTGTGATTCATATTTGAAACCCAGTTCACTGAGACACTAAATGTAAAGCTAAATGAAAGCTATACACTCAACTAAAAAAAAAGAATGCTACATTTTTCAGTAATATATATTTCCAGACTAAGACTTTTTCCCCTCAAGAAAAGCTGAATTTAAAGGATAAGCTTCTAACCAGCTAGCAAAATTTACTTTCAACATTTTATTTCAAAATCGATTTTATTGCAGCCAAAACAGTGGAATTAACTGTACATAATAAACTATTTTATATATATACACATTTTAAGTTATAGGGAATAAAGTTTATTTTGGCAGATAGTGTTAAACAAAATTAAAGTAGCATACATTAGTAACATAACTCAACATCCTTAATTTGGTATAAGTGACACAATTTTCTTGCTGTCCTGTGTTCTGCTAAATCACCTCAAACCTAAACTGCTTTATAAAACTGATACGTTGAAATTTAACTTTACTGTTTTCGCTTACACTCTGATTCCAAACAAAACTTTTCATAAGCTTCTTCTATCTCTGGGTCCATCTCATCATCAATATCATCCAAGTATCTGTGAAAAAAGCAAAAATGACTCATAAGTTTAATGTTTTTCAACGCAGAAAAGGTCTTAAGACACTAAGCTGTGCGGAAAAGTATCTGATCTAACTTTTCTAGATTTTCTTAATAATGTAAGCACTCATTTCTTTTTTTGTTTTTAACAAGATTTTATTACTTTATCTTTTAGAGAAGGGGGAAGGAGGGAGAAAGAGGGAGAAACATCGATGTGTGGTTGCCTCTCGAGTGCCCCCAACCGGGGACCTGGCCCTCAACCAGGCACGTGCCCTGACTGGGAATCCGACTAGGCGCCCTTTGGATCACAGGCCAGCACTCAATTTTGGATCGCAGGCCTGAGCCACACCAGCCAGGGCTGTTGGCACTCTTTAGAATTATATTAAACGTCAGTCCTCAGACAACGAATGCTTAGTATGATGAGTTAAATTTTGCAGTAGATTCTAAGTTCCTTCTGTTTGAAGATTCTGCTATACTTTTAGACATATGTTAAATTCTTTAACGTAATCTAAAAGTTAAAGGCTTTACATATAAACTTGGGGGCTCAATTTAAGATTGACACTAATTTCATAAACTTAGCTTATTAACACCCTATAATTAGAACATAATTTCAGATGTACCATCCCCCTCTAATGACGCATTAATATTTTATGTCTACTTAACATCAGTAATGGTATTCCTGCAATGACAACTTAAGTCATAATCCATTGGGAATCAGACTTTCAGAGCAAGAAGCTACCTTCGAGATCTATTGTATTCCAGATTTTCCAACTATTCAGTAGTTTAAAATGATGGAAAACTAGGCTTTCCAAAGTTTAGTGCCCACGAAGGCCTTAATATATCCATATCCTTACTGAATTCTCATAGCCATCTTAAAAAGACAGGTACTACTATAATCTTAATGCCAAGAACAACTTGAACTTCCAGTGGCACACCCAGCAGGGTTTGAACTTCCCTAGCTGCGCTTGTGCCTAGGTCCTTAAAGCCCTGTATTTTTTACTATTAAACTAGTTTATAAAGTATGGCAGTATATATTAGAAGACCACAAATTGACTTATAATTTATAATGTCATCACTAGACAGGAGAGAGAATAAACGTGGCTCACTATTTTTTAAAACACAAGAGAAGGTATGTAAGGAACACTAAAGTCACAGATTTAGTTTGCTCCTCCCGCTACTTAGGGAGGAGGGAGCCCAAGCAGCTTGTCCGGAGTCATGTGAGCTGTTAACAGAGCTGGGACTAATCCTCACAAGCTTTTCGCTCTTCTATAACAAAATGTAGTTAAATCTCATGATAAGTGAATACTATTAACAAAAATTTCTATTACCAAGAATAAAGGGTAGGTAAAGAAGCTGAAATATAAGAATAGGACCATAACTTACATCTTCCCATCAGTCCGAACATTTTTATGTAGTAATCTGCTTTCTTTAGTCTTAATTTATCCTTTAACAGCTCAGATTGGATGGCGTCTGTTGCTCTGTGCCACAGCACTTCTATCTTCTCACCTAGCTCTCAAAAATCTCAAGGAGGACACTACTCTTCCTGCTTTACAGATGGAGCACCTTGCCCAAGATCTTACAGTATTAGAGTTATTTATTTTAAACTCTTAGGTATGATAATAGAATCTATTTTACAAAAACTAATTACGCTTGAGTATACTACATTTTAATAGTTTTTTCCCTCAACTATACATAAATTTTTAAAATCATAGTTTGTGTGGTTTCCAGCATGATTATCTAAAAATTTTTGGTAAATAAGTACTTTATATATATCACTATAACACCATCAAATCAAAATGCACATTCTGTTATCTACTTTTTTCTAGTGTAAACTCTCTACATAAGTTGTAGTCACAGAAATTTCACAAATAAAGTTAGTAGCTAAAGAGAACTTACGGATCACTAGCCCCTGATAAATCTGTTCCATTTTCTTCATAATCTGGAAAAAAGTCTTCTCTTTCAAGTAACTCTTGATATTTCTCTTGGTAATCTAAAAAAATAATAATAAAGAAAAATTTAAATGCTGAAAAATTCATAAAGTTTTTAATATTATGACGTTATATTTAAGAAGGTCCAAAGTTTCAATACCAGTAACCTATGTTTATTTATCTATCAAGTAAGCTTAATTACATACTTAAAAATAGCTTTGACAAAACTTATATTCTAGTAGGCTTGCCTTTGCTCCTCTGCATGTTTATAAATCTTAATTATATATATTTTCCTCTAAATGTAAGTTGGAAATCAAAGCCACTGTGCATATACCAGAGTACAATTCCCGGCTTATGTGTATGCTGCCTGCATTCTCTCCTGCTTCTTTCCATCAGCTGAAACACTAGCCATACAGTTTGCTGGGGAAGAACATATTCCCCCGATCCTCCTGTTTTCCTTCCACAAGGAGAGATTTCATTCAAACAGCCCGTCTTCCAGCTGTTATTCTTCCCCAAGGAGGTAAAGTGAGCCGTCTATCTGGCCAGCAGGTGATAGCCACTAACCCATGGTCCTCAATCAGGAGGTTGCCCTACAAAGGTTCTGTGCACAGGGCATTTTTCTTTCTTTCCCTGTCCCTAGAGACAAGCTGAAAGGTAGCTACCTAATGTTTCAGCTATACAGGTGGGCTCTTCCTAGGCAATACAAGTGATAATATAGCGCTCCATCTGCCAACTGCCTTAGGCACAGTTACTGAGTCTCTTATAAGGTTAGCATGTCTGTATGGAGTCCTTACCACTGAATAATAAAATGGATCAGTGTATATTAAAACTGTTACCTTAAAATTAGCTTGTGAACAGCTACCTCAAATTTCAAGAGGATAATATAATTATATTTGACTGGGTAAAGACCATGTTTTTCCAAGACTGTCAGTTGTTATAAAACTTTAATTCCAGTTTAAAGGATTAACAGCATTTTGACATTCAGTTTTGGCAATCTGGAGACCATTTGAACTATGAAACCTTTTTGCAACAAATACTCGAGGTATCAGGGAAGACAAACATTCTTTTAAAATGTACAGATGAGGTTACAAAAACCTTCAAGTCTACTGAGGACAGAAATGAGAAAGGAACTGAAAGCCACACACAATTACTGCACCAGGAGGCTGGTGGACCACGTGGTTAACAGATGAGCCTGGATGTTAAACGCACAGGTCCAAAAGAAAGGTCTTGGGCCCACTGAAACCAGGAGATGGAATTCACACCCACCCTCATCTCATTCTGCACAAAGCCAGGACACTCGAAGGGCTGATTATCTCCAGCAAAAGATTAATCAGGTTAAAAAAAAGAAAAAACAAAAACAAAAAAATAAAATGTAAAACACCTCAGTAGCAGAGAAGTTTGGTTGTGTCTGTCTGGGTTTGGAGTGGGGACAGAAGTACTCTGGTTCTCCAGAGAATTTGTAACAATAAGCCTGCACCCTCAAATTTTTACTACCTATGTAAAAAATATACCCTACAACAAGAAAATAAAAACTCACTGCAAGCCACTTTACACCTGTGGCTCCCAGCAGGAGCAAATGTAAAACCCACATTGGATGGATGCTCCTACAATCTAAGACACAAGTTCTTGTGAAGAAAAACAAAAGGACACTTAAAACACTAGAGCAGTCATAAAGTGTGGACAGAACAAATGAAAGAAAAACGGATCAGACAATGATGACAAGGAATCGAAGTAACTTTGAGGCATAAGGGAAGAAGGAAAATTTGTCATACTAGACAATAAGATTTATAGCAAGGTCAGAAAAATTAAGAATGTGGTATTGGTGTTGAGACAGACAAACAGAAGAAAGATCCACACGTAGACAGAGGAATAAGACAGTTTATAGAGGAGTTACATGGTATACAACAGAGCAACATTTTACCTAAAAGAGAAAGGATGATTCAACACCTGTTGTTGACATGAAGACTATGGAAAAAATATTTAATTCCTACTGTATCCCAATTATAAAATTAGCCAGATTAAAGTCCTAAATATAAAGCAATAAAAGATTTAGAGAAGAAAGTGGAATTTGATAGTAGTAAGGAGACTAAGTCACACAAAGCACAAACAAGACATAATTTAGTTTCCATTAAACTCAAAGCTGCTCTATGCTAAGAAAAACAACAGGGAAGAAAAGCAGACTATGGATCACATTCAAGGCTATGCAAGGAATTACAAATCAACAAGGAAAACAAATGATCCAACAGAAATATGGGCAAAGAACACAAACAGGAAATTTCCAAAGAAATCAAAAGTTCTATAGAAACGTGAAAAGAAATTTGGTATCATTAGTAAGAAAATAAATTTCACAATTTCATACAATCAGACTGACAAAAATTAGGTCTGGTAATAAGTGTTGCTAAGATGAGACAAGAACCCTCACATGCTGTAAAAGCTCGGTGGTAAAACTTCCTGAAAAACAGTCTAACAACATTTAGTGAAGTTGAAGATGCAAACTGCCTATAATGTGACAGTTCTACCTCCTCACCCTAAAGAAACTCCTGCAAGTGCACAAGGACTTAAAGATGTTTGTGCAGCACTGTAGGAACAAGTGTGATCCACAACAGGGAATCTATAAACTGTGGTTTAGTCTGAGTATTACTTGGCATTTAAAATAAATTGAACTAAAGCTATATCCATCAACACAGATAAATAACAAAAATAATACTGAATAAAAATAAGTTGCAAAAGGCTGTGTATAGTAAGATACTACTGGCATGAATACTACTGTGTGTGACAACTGAGTAGTTTACAGACACATATGAAGTAAAAAGACATCACAATGACACAAACTAGGGACAGTCGTCACCTCTGGGAGAGAAGTGATGGGAGGCCTGAACTTGAGGGTGAGGGATCGATGAGAAGGGAAATGATTTAGTACTATCTGTAGGGTTTTATTTCTTTAAAAAGACCCTAAGTATATAGTAATATGGCAAAATGAGCTTAGTTTAATCCTGACTGTGTGTCAACAGGTCAGTTTTTGGTGCTTTTTGCATTTTTTGAATGTTTCTTAATTTAAAGCTAAGTAACCAGTCCTCCTCTCTGCCTCCTTGTGCTATAGGCAGAGACGTCAGTGTCTGCCATCCACAGACAACGCATGGAGGAATTCTGACCATCAGCTGGTTGTAGTTTGTACCAAATGGGAAAAACTTCTCCTGCTGACACTGCAGTCCCATGTATCACAATTAAAGCAATGCTTCTAAAAATGCCCTCTTCTGGAAGAGGAAGTGTGCAGAGATTTAGATTTTGTTAGCTTTGACCCACCAAATATTAATGAAATCTGAAATCTTAGTATCTGCAAGTAGTAATCCATATTAGTGAAAGCTGCTGACTATGTAGTGAATTAGAACCATCTTTTCCTTCCATTCTAATCATCCCAAAGTTCACAATATAAAAACAAAATATTAGAGGGAATACAAAATAAAAATGGTCACATTTAATTGAGGGATTCTTCTAATCTTTCACTGTTAGGGTGACAAGACACTATATACTGAGCCAGACGTTCCACTTGAAATGGTTCCAGGTGGTTACTCTAAAGAACATTCTGTATCAGACGAGCCTTTACCCTGTATTTCAAAATGACGTGACCTCTTCGAAAAGCTAGGTTTGTGCCGGTGAGGGTATGGTTTTCTGTAATTTACCATCTTAAAAAAAAAAAAAAAAAAAAGGAAATGACCGTAATACAACATACCTGGATCAGCCGCAGTGAAAGGAACCCCATCCGGTGTATAAAATGTTGGTTCATTCTAGGATAAAACAAAGCGATAAAAGTATGTAATCATTTCAAAATTGATTTTTTAAAAGCACATTATCAATGAAGCATGGCTGATGTCACTCATGTGCATCTGATAATATGATGCGTGAAGAAGAAAAACACTGACTTCTCAGCAGCTATTTCATGTCATGGGGAAAGTCTCTGGCTTTCAGACTTTATTCTAATTATCTCAAGTTCTTGTTCTAACACCGCGCTGGACAAGTGGCGCTCCTGGTGAGCTATTCTGCTGTGCCATGTGGTTCCGTATTAGTTCCCCGCCACTTTTTCTTTGAGAATTTCCAAGACTGGGGCTGGGGGAGTGATTCCTCTATAGCTGCTTTATGTTGGTCATGTTGGGAGCTTCAGGGCATACACTGGCCTGGTAACCATTTTTATTTTCTTAATTTACTTTATGACAACATGCAAGGTAAAAGTTTGACATACAGGTCTTTGTTATGAATTCTCTGGAAAAACCATTTCCTGGAATCCCTACGCTCACCCAAGTCCAAGTCTTGTCAATCTCCCCTACCACTGGATGGCTCTTTCTAGTCGACCCTGTCACAGGAGGGTTCCATGTTTCTTCCATTTACCTGCTCTGCTTGCTGCCACGTGACCCTATACCCACGCAGTCATCAGGCTTTACATTTTGGGAACAGCTTTATGTAACTCATCTAGAAATTTCCAAAACTGAATTCAAGCAATAAGCAAAATTTAACGAGTAAACACTAGCATACCATAAAATAGTTAGGATCATTTTCAGGTGTTGCTTCTCTGTATGTTGAGGTTACATGGACTCTACCCCAGTTACTTGACCGGAGTTCTACAAGCTTCAAGAGCATCTGTTTTACGTCTCTGCAGACAAAGGTTAAAAAGGAGTTAGAATATATGCACCATAGGTGTTCTCAGGCTCTAGAACACCAGAGACTCCTAAAACCGCTTCAATCTAACATGGGCATTCAATGCTTTTGATTGTCTAGACATTTCCTATAGTGACACAAATTTACCTTTTTTTTTGAAACGGCCTTGGGATTTGTTCCATGTAACTAACTATATGGTTCTTAAAGGCAGTGGCCATCCTGCAAACATTTCTATGCTTCCTTATAGTACTTCACCCGAATATTTACTGAATTACTAAAGCAAAATGGCTAGGTGAGCAGAAGCCACGGTAAAATATTATGCCTTTAAAGAAAACATTTCTGTAGATCAATCTGTAAGATTTCAACATTCTGATTAAGTGCAGCTGATTAAAAAAATCGCCCCAGAGAAACAGCGAGGACCGGAGCGGTGCCGGCCGTCTCCCTTGCCCTTCTACCTGCTGCAATGTGCATCCAGGACGACATTCTCGATCCTCTGAATAATTTCTTCCATATCAGTCTCTCTTTTTCCCTTCCAAGCATCTTCCAAAACTGACCCTGTCAACTAAAAAAAGCAGGTTTCGGTAAAATAAAAAATTCAATAAAGTATAGATATTCTAAAAATTTAGCAGCACTTCAAGCATTCTTTAAACAAGTGACATATTCCCAATTGATCTTTACCATCTAATACTCAGGTATCTCATTATTGTCTGTTTTTCTCAACTAAGAGAAACTAATGAACTACAGCAGAACTTTTATCATAGATTTTGTGTCAATGACTATATGGTATATACCCTGTATGACTAAGACAGGCTATAAAATCATAATCAATATGTCACTTTTTGAAAGATGCAGAGTGCAGTAAGTATTGAAGCTTTGAAATAAAACAAAAACTTCATCAGGAAAATGATTTAAGGATATAAACACATAATACACAAACTAAATATGTGTAATAAACATGAAGAAATGCTTAACTTCACTAGTGATCAGGAAAATGCAAGTTGAAATGTGGTTTTCGTTTTTATTCATCACCTGCAACAAAACCAAATCCACGACTGACTGCACCCCCCACTGAGAAGTGCGTGCCCACTTACTGCTGATGGACATACCCTCCGGTTGAGTGTCTGGAAGGGAAATTTGGCGTTACGGAAGGTCCCCAGCTTCCAACATTAGATTTATAATTTTTATAATTAACTTTGCAATGGTTCTAAAGCAATAAGCAACAGAAACTACTTTGAATTCTGGTCTTTCCCCAGGCTGACGATACATGGTACAATCCCCTCTTGGGATGCTGGACTGTGACCGGGAGCTACACCTCCCATGCAGGTTCATAATCATGAGGGTGAGAAATGGACACTGCTGCATTTTGGTGTGTTACGTGCTTCTACCCAAAGCAGCCTAATGCAAGTGTTCTGAGCACGTTTAAGGTAGGTTTGGCTAAGCTCTGCCATTTGGTAGGTCAGGTGTATTAAATGCATTTTCAACTTACAATATTTTCACCTGATAATGGGCTTAGTGGGACGTAACATCATCCTAAGTCAAGGAGCATCTGTACTTATCAAATTAGGGTATAAACACTCTCTGAATCACCAAATCTACACGCAGGAATCTAACCTTTATAAACAACCGCGCATATAAAAACTGATTACTGACAGTGCTGCAGAGAAATACCCAAACTGAACATAACCCAACTGCTGGGCGACGGAATGGATAAACCATGTGCGTGTAAACAATGGGATACTGGAAGCTACTGCAGAAAGAAGCAAATCTGTGCCACGCAGAGACCTAAGATCTTCAGGAGGCGGTGAAAAAGTAAGTTCTAACACAGAAAGACTGTACTTACAAGAGCACACCTACAGCACGGGAAAGGAAGAGGCAGAGTGAAGGATTTCCATTTTTCACTTCTAAAATCTGCTTCTTGCATTAAATAAGTATATAGTGCTTTTCCAATATTAAATCCGAGAGAAAAAAAGTCAGTATTTAACTTAAAAGTAATAATAACCTGATGTTGAATTCATTTGTGTACTCTACATACTTTCTCCAAATTATACACAAAAGGAGTAGAACAAGTTACACTTTAAGGAAAGAAAAGTAAAACGTACCTTCAGTAACTTCACTGCACAAATTAAGTTATCATCCATAGGGTTAGAAAAGAGGGCATTCAGTAGCTCCCGCAGACCAACCTGAAGAATATCTGCTCTTGAAACCTGTCCATTTGGTCCTTTGACCTTTTGGGACAAAAGAAAATAAAAAGCAACTATGCCAAAATATAATACAGATACAAAAATGGTCTGACAAAGTGCTGGTATTTTATGTTAAAACAATACAGACATCACAGGAACACACTCTGCTATCTTCACAAAATGACTCACCTTACCTGCAACTAAGATTCTAACAAGGCTAGTAAACTACAGGTAAAAATTTTCATTTATAACATATGACATAAGGTCCAGATAATGAAAGTCTCCCCGAATGGTACTGCTTCATGAAGCCTCTCTAGTTTAAGCTACCACCTTTTTTGGGAATACACAATTTTACTCTGCCTTTTATAACTGTTTAAAAATACTCTTGATTTTGCATGAGAATGGTTTACATATCTTGGCTGTCCGGCTGGAGGAATTTTAGGTTCAAAAGCCATGCCTGATCTTTCTACTGCTCACAACCTTCCCCCTCAACCCCCACACACACACAGAGCACCAGTGCTTCCAAAGAGGAAGCCTTCTTAAAATGGCTCTCCATTCAAGGCACAGTTTAGATTGGTGCTCTTATTTTGGCTTGTGTAACAAACTGAAAAAGATTAAGACATGAAATTGTTATGAAAATAAGCCCCTCTGTGATAAAAAGGGATAGTCAATTGGGCCCTAGGTTGGACATATACCTTTAGATGCACTGACACGCATTTAATTTGGTTGTGGACTCGTGTCTTTTCAGTGGTGTTCATGGTACTAAGTCCTCAATTCAGGGTTTAAGAAGATAAAACTACGTGAGACTAACTAGTCAAAAAACAAATCACACAAACCCATTATAAAGTAATACCCAGCACTTAAGTTTTGTACTAACAAGCATATGCTTAAGTAAACCAATGATTTACAAAGAAGTTTAGCAATACGCTTTGCACAAGTGCATTTTATGGGGAAGATCAATATATAAAACAGGACCAAGAACTAATCTGGGTGAATTAGATGAAAAAAACGGAAAACTCTAGTCTCCCTCCACCTCTTCACTCAAAGCTTTGTGTTCTGTATGTCAAGTTGCTTTTCAGCTACCATATGATTGTCAACATACTATGTACTAATGTTTCTGATGCAAGAATTCAAAAAAGCATGAGTGTCCACATTTCAAAAGTTCAACATGCACCATGGCTTTGCGGAAGTACATGAAGGCTTTAAAACCTCTTTCCAAAACCTTGCCCATGAACAGGAAAATAAATGTTTCCTCAGAGTACAGACACTACCATGAGTGGGCACTGAGACATTATTTGCTTTCTCTCCCATTTCACTCTTAATACTTTAAAAGGATAATTTAAACACAAATTCCTTATTGCGATCCAACTGTTCTTGAAAGTACTTAACAGAAGAAAATGTCTCCTCACCTCCAGGTTAAGATAAAGTTCTCCCAGAAAAAGCACAAACGCATGGAATCGTTTTCGAGTTGCTTCATCCCCCTTTGCAGCTTGATCTTTAAGTTCATATTCAGTCCGACATCTAATAAAGATAAAGCTTTTACAACCTCACATTGCTTTGTTTTGTAAAAAGCCAAACAAGATGACCATTTGCCAGTTTGGTTGTCCACAAGCAACACAGAGACAAGTTAATGCACCAACGCTCAGACTTTCTAAAATAAAAAGTGTGCCTGTCTATTGTAGAGACCAGACTATGCATCATCATTTCATACTAAGATGCCTAGTCTTAAAAACTTCTAAGAATAGTGGAAAATAAACCTATCAGGTCAAGTTGTAGTAAGTTTAAACAACATAAGTTTTATGAGGTTCATATATACTGGCACCGGTTTTACAAAACCAAACTGTTTCTGTAAAATGGTCTATTCTTTCTGAGTGTATTAACTTTGAAACAGATCTTATTAAGCCCATTATCCTTGTAATTTTCATTACATAAATCAGAGAAGACAAATGTGAAAAGTCCCAAATTGAATACACACATAGAAAGCAATTAATTTGGTCTCTATTTCTAATAGAGACTGAAAGAGTCGAATAACTTATTTTCCCTGGACTTGGCCCATTTGCCTTACATAACAACAAAAGGAAACTGTCTTAGAACTTTACCAACATAGTTCCTACAATATTTCTAAAATCATCACAATAAGCCCTGGCCAGTGTGGTTCAGTTAGTTGGTGTCGCCCATAGACTGAAAAAGTCGTGGGTTCGGTCCCCAGTCAGGGCACCTACGAGAAGCAACTGGTCGATGTTTTTCTCTCTCCCTTCCCCATCTCTCTAAAATCAATAAGCATGTCCTCAGGTATGGATAAATAAAAAAAAAATAAAATCATCACAACAAGGTCACTGCCTCTGTCAACGAATAATGGTGTCAGCTACTGCTGCTAACACTTTTTTAAATGGGCTTTTCAACCTTTTTGGTGTTACATGTTTTTTTTTTTTTCTTATCTTCATTATTAAGGTGGTGATATGCAAGAAAGTTGTGTGTTCTATAAAACTGATCTTGGTAGTTCTTTTAAAGACCAAGGGAGGAGCTTATGGAGACTGACTTTCACTGATGAAGGACCAGTTTAGATCACTTTGTAAAACCATTTTTGTAAAAAAAAAAAAAAAAAAGGAAAAGAAAAGAAGAAGTCGCCTCTTGCCCTGGCTGGTGTGGCTCAGTGGACTGAGCGCTGGCCTGCGAACGAAAGGGTCGTGAGTTCGATTCCCAGTCAGGGCACAATGCTTCGGCTGTGGGACAGGTCCCCAGGTCGGGGCACTCGAGAGGCAACCACACATTGATGTTATCACACACACATTGAAGGGTGGTCTCCCTCCCTTCCCCTCTCTCTAAAAATACATAAATAAAATCTTAAAAAAAAAAAGTCACTTCTTGATCAAGAATTTTCCTTGGAGTTCATGAATCAACCTTTAAACAAAGCCAAGATAACTTACTATGCGCCTATGTGGCTGATTCCAATGCTTACAAGTTATATTAAATGAGTACTACCTTCTGTATGAGTCAGATACAGAAGGTGATTTTTACCTTCTCATACATAGTAATTCCTCATCAGGAAAAAAGGTGGCATGTCTATAAATAGAACACTGTGGTTAATTATGGAAAGGATCAGTTAATTAATGCCGGTTCAGTTATCCAAGCACCTTGTGGCTGCTTTCCTTTCTGTCCTTTCTTTTACAACTTTGCAGATAAAATCTTTGATGAAATGACCTCCTTTTGTTTTACAAATGGTATGTCTATTATACATTAAGACAGGTGAATGTATGTGCAAAAGCAAATTCCTACTCCTGTACATAACTGATTATCTAGATGAGAGGAAACAACTTCAACCTTTTTCAGCTAAGAGTTTCATTTATAAAACCATGCTCATTTCAGAAAGGTTAAAGCAGAGAAAAATAAAGAACAAAGTCACTGCAACGCAGAGACAACTGCTGTGAAGGCAGCGCCTGTCTTTTTCAAGTGTGTATATATTTTTAAGTTAGGTAATAGATTATGCTCTGCTTTTCTCTAGTTATATGATTCCATTTTTCTATGTTAACATCTTTGACGGTATCAGTACTACGGGAGCACACATGAAGAAAAGAATTGGAAGAGGGGTTCTCAGCCAGGGCTACACAGGAGAAATACTCGGGAAGCTATGAAAAGCCAAGCCCAGGCTCCAGCTCAGTCCACACCACGAGAATTCCCCCGAGTGGGGCCAGGGGCTCAGACCCTGCTGTGCCGCTGAGCCGGGGTGAACAGCCCTGCGAGGATATGCCAGCCTTTTTGCATCCTGCCCCCAGAAGTGCCCTCTCACATCTTTCCAGAAGCTTTAATTTGTGTTTCTTTCATTATAGGGAAGGCTGGATATCTTTTTACACTTTGTCATTTATATTTTTCTCAATTTTACCTATTCAGAGCCATTCCAAATATTCCTAATAAAATACTGGTCTTTTTCTTACTCGTTCCTAAGAGGTTTCTCTTTTCATATTAAATAAATGTATAAAATATATAACTCATTACCATGTGTTATATATTTTCCTATTTTTACTTTAGTTCACGTAAATTTATGACCCCTCGAGATTTTATACCCTATGTGTGATTAAGTCACTTCAGGGCCTGTGGGCACCATGTCTTACATGAAAGGGCTTTACCAATCTAAGATTTCTGTTTGCCAATTTTCCTCCTAGTATTTACTGTTTCACTTTTATTTAAATATTTCACATATCTGAAACATATTTTGGTGTGAAGAGGCAGGAGCCCATCTTCACTTTGTTTTTTCCCCTCAAATGACTAGTCAGCCACCCGTGAGGGCGGCACAATTCATCTTGTATGTATGTACCTGAAGCACCACCTTCATCTAAAGCTTGATTTCCAAGTGTCTCCGAAGTGGCTTCTGGAATCTTTATTCTGTTCCAGTACAGTTTAAAAAACTAATGTGCTTCTAAACAGTATGGTAGTGAAACAAGTGATGAATGGAATATAATGAAAAGTCCAGCATCAAAACCCAGATAGAAGGGTACAGTGTGATGAAGGCCGTAAGCAGTTCAAACCAGCAGGGAAATGGATCATTAAAAAAAGTGGTATGGGAAAAACTGACTAAGCACATGGCAAGGAATAAATCAGATCCTTGCTCAAACCCAAAGTACAAAAGTGCAAAGAAATACATTAAGTGATTGTTTTTAAGAACCTGGGAAATGAAAGGCTTTTCTAAGCACAAAAAACCATAGGCAGAGACCACTACAGAAAAAGACTGATATACATATATATAACTACAAACTTTTAACACCATAAAAATAAGAATGGTCTGTTTTCTTCTCCCCCACAACTTTGTATAATCTACAGTCTTTGGAAAAAGGAACAGTCAAATTCTAGTACCTTTAAAAGTAGTTTTCCTTTAATTCCATATATTCACACTGACCTTTGAAGCAGCAGTTGACGGAAGGTGCCACTCTGTGAGCTAATCGTCAGATGATGGGTCAGGTAATTGCACAGGCGAGCTCCCATGTAGGAGAAATTTGGAATAGACGTAGCCTTTCAAAAAGAAAAGTTTTGTATGATACAGATGCATTGTCATAAATGCAAACAGCAACATTCCAGAGAGGGGAAAAAAACATTTCTACTCCCCCAACCTTACACCAAGAACCAGAACAAGTACAAAGAAAAATGTTTAAGGTTAAGTTCCCCCCGTCATTTACCTGAAGTTACCAGGAAGCAAAGCAACAATAACTCTTTATACTAACCCATTTTTGCACAAAATATGCATAGGGCCGATTATGAATCAGAGTGGCTGCCAAACTATTGGTGTGTGAAGTTTCTCGGTAACAGCAGGCACTGACTCTGGCACCTGGTAATCTACCACGAGATTCCCAGGCCTTGTGCTTTGCGACTGGACATCACTAAACTTCCCTGAGTTTCAGTTTCTTGATTCCTAATGAGGTGATTAATGGTACCTGGTGTGAGAGAGTAGCACTTACAGAATGCTCCAAAAACACTTGGGGGTAAGGAGAAAATTAAAACAGATAAGCCATTTGAAAAAATAAGACAGTGAGAAAACACTACATATCAAAGACTGTATGATATAGCCGAAGTAGTACTCATGAAGTTTAACTTCCATTGTAATTTTTAAATAGCAGAGAACAGAATTCACTACTAAATGTTAGGCAAGAAGTTAAGGGACTTGGCCAAGGTCACAAAGGTAGTTAACCAGAGTCTAGATCTAACAAATGGCCTGATGCCCTTTTGACCCTATGTTGGTCTCTTTACTAGCTGTGGTGACCTTAGAAAAGCTGTTTAACTTCACTGTTCAGATATGTGTAAAATGGGCATAGAGTAATACTGCACAGCCACCGAGGAAGGGGTGAATGAGTTAACTACGTGTCGAGCGTTCAGCGTCACTGGCATGTCTAAGTACTTTATAATTATTAGATCTTTTCATTTCTAAGTATTGTGTTGCTCACCCATGACCCTAAACGTTTCTCAAGGAACAAAGACTGGCTTCTCTTGACATCATGAATGTGTATCTGATATCACAGAAGACATGAAATTAAAAAATTATACTCTTTTCATTACTGGCACCGTTTGTTTTTAGTTTACTTTAAAAATTATCACCCCCAATTTAAAGTCAAGAAGTTCTACAGGGCTGGTTACTGAAGGTTCCTGCTTCCCCACTACACCCCACTTTTACTCCCACAGACAACCACTTTCAACTCTTGCAGGTCATAGATTTTAACCCTGTATCTGTGTGAGCTATCATCTTTCAGTTGAGACTTTACTTCTTACTAGTTTCCCCACCATAAAAGATGCGCATTTAGTTTTCACCCTGCTTAACCCCATGCCATTCCATTATTTTCCAATCCTTTCATCTACCAATATTATTGCTAATACCATGATTTTACTTATTAGTTTTATTAATTTTGTGTTTCAACAGCTTTCGTGTACAATTTTGTTTTCCCTAAACACTCAATTTTTTTTACAGTACTTTGTGTTTTTACACAGTTCTGACTTATTCTTAAACTTACTAGCCTGTAAATTTCTTAGCCCTCACACTCACCTTACGGGGGAATCTTCTGGAGCATCTGCTCCATTCCAGTGAGGCTGCCCCACCGAGGATGGCTGCGCTTACAGCCACTGTCTTGGGACTGCCTGTCACCATCACCTGAATGACACACACTTCCATGAACTCCCCGTTTCCTAGTTCCCATGTCTTCGTCCTTGGCTTAATTCTCTTGTTTTGCTGGAGTACCTTCTTCATAATTTCTCAAGAATAGTTACAAGAAAGCTTCAAACTGGCTACTCAGTGCAAAGATATCTAGAGGGTCTAATTTTTTTAGATTTCCTAGCAATCTTTTTGCCTCATTCCTTATCCTAGAGTCTTTTCGAAATTCTGCATCATGAATCAGGGAGATTCTCAGCTACCCTCACTGGTTTGGAATTCAACTTATTTACATCTGCCAAGTCCATCACCACTCACTCCCCCTGCTTTCTAGTCCCCAAACTGGGATTTCTATCTCCTTTCCCGACCTCAGTCCTTATGGGCTTCAAGCCTTCAAAAATCCCATACTGACATTTGAGTATTTGGGGAGGAATCAAAGTGGAATATGGATATTTAACATCATTTCTTTTATTCTCCCACAACAGGTCTTTCTTGTTAGTTGCTATGAGTAAACTCCCTCAATAAAATTTAAGAACTGTTGGTAAATCTGTGCAATACTGACCAGAGAACATTAAAACTTAATACTGAGTACGTATTTGAAGAACGGGCTTTGGGACAAACACAGAAGCTGCAGTTTGTCAGTTTACAGCCCTTCCGCCCAGCCCTGAAGAACTATGATCAGGCTGCCTATTGAAGAGTTGAAACTCCATAGAAGAGAAACCAGGAAAAGTTTAAGAAGTATGGATAATTCTTCCATTTTTTTACCTCACATTCTTTTCAATCCATTTAGAGGCTGAAAGTAGGTATCAGGGCAAACAGAGCAGTTCTATGTTCCTAAAATCCCAGGCATTTCCCGAAACCTAAAGGGTTGGCTAGGACAACTTTCAGCCAGTGTGGGGCAAGAAATTTTAAAACATGCAACACCTGACTGTTTAGTCTGGGGCACTGACCTCTTTTCCCTCAGACTGTCAAGTAAAAAATGACAATAGCCAACACAACAACAGCCATCTGGTATGAATGAATCAAAATTATACCTACGTTTTTTGTCACGTTGGCAAAACATACATTTTTTGGTTTGCTGCAGAATTTTAGTAATTAGTTTATGTGTGCCATGAGATGCAAAAGGTTGAAAATTGCTGGGCTACAAAATACTGGGGTCCAGTAACAACCCAGAACAAATTGGAAATGGAGTCAAATGAGCTACTAGGTGGCCAATCAACAAATCAACCTGCTTGCTATTATAATCACCCATATATTCCAAGTTTGAGTTGCTCATTTAGCTGTGACTTAAAGAACACTAAAGGTTATATTTATGTTCATTTCCTACTCCATTTTTAGTCAGTCTCACATGACCTTGAATGTGTTGAAAGTCCAGGGTTATCTATTTTCTCCCCTTAAAATAGCATTAATATGTCAGTGACAATATGCTAGAATCAAAACTAAACTGCATGAAAAAACAATCCAGACATTAGACTTTCAAGGAATTAAGATGTAAATCACTGAAAATTTTATATATAAGCAGAAATGTTAAAACAAGACAGGGTGCTTTGTGATTTGGATTTTCTTTTAAATGACTCATTTATAAGGCAAGAAAATTCTCCCATCTTTTTCCTCCCTTACTCCAATAATGCTGTATTAGCCAACATCTAGGAGAAAATACTGCGGTCTCTATCACGTATTACTAATTTCAGGCCCGGGAAGCAGAAGGGGAGGAAGGCGCGATGCTATGGAGTCTTCCTCCTGAGTGCCCCACGCTCCTCCCGGCTGCCTGTTCAGAGCCTTGGCCACACAGATGAATTTGCAGCCTGGCCCCAGCCCTGGATCCCTACTGACAGGAGTTTTATACAACAGGAGCTTAAAAGCTCCCATGAACCACCAGGAGTTAATGAGTGTGCAGGCAGGTGAACATGAACCTGTCCTCCCTCAAGGGGCAGCTGCCGTCCTTGGGCTTTGAGGAAGCTATCTGATGACAGCGTGTGCTGCGTGCTATCAGCCAACCTACCTGTTGATAGATTAGTTCCACAAGTTCTTGCAAAGCATCGTCGGTTGTAACCCAGCCATTCAGGGTCTCTGCGAACTGTTCAATGTCAGTTTCAAAACTGCCAGGCTGCTCTGTAAGATGATTCAAAAAATCCTGAACATATTCTGACAGAGTGG
>PVJD01002913.1:151229-182033 GCA_004026545.1 Mormoops blainvillei
TTGACTGGGGATCAAACCCACAACCTTGGTGTATTGGGACAACACTCTAATCAACTGAGCTACCAGGTCACAGCCCACAAACAATTTTTTAAAGGATCCTTCATATGAAAAAATGTGTTATTTTCTTCAATAAAATTAAGTCAGTGAGTTATCCTTCCTTGTCCAATGGCCAAAATGTTGTAACAGAAAAGTTCCATCCAGTTGGGTAGGGAATTAATTGTCTTATCCCTGGTGGATGTATAAGATGGCTATGAAATCAATTTGAACCAGTATTTTCCTATAATATCAATATCAAAATTAAGATTTTAACTTATTTATGAATACAGTAAGGATTTGCAATGGGAGGGGAGAAGGAGCCAGAGATACAGAACTGAAAATAGCCACATGTAGCTAACTGATGAGGCCATGAGGATTCATTATTCCATTCTCCATATCCTGGTAGGTATTTCTCAATTTCCAATTGGAAAAAGCTAATAAGTTTGTCATCTGTCTATCTGTTAATCCCCAAAGATAGGGAAATACATACAGTTAAGTGGCTATAAAATTTCATCATAGTGTACAGTGGTAGAAGACTTTTTGGTTGCCACATCCAGATTTCAAGCCAACCTTGAGAGTAGTAGTTTCCAACTAAAATCTCTACCACTAGTACCTTTGGAAGTTCCCAACCTTTTAATTAATGGCAAGAGGCCGAGCAGGTACGTATAGCAAAAGGTAACAGATCAGAACATCAGCTAATACTCTCAATGTCTGTATACCAACCAAAGCATCCTGAAGTTTACATAACAGTTATGCTCTAACAACAGCCATGTTGCTTGATGAAATATACCCTTTTCCAAAAGGAGTTAAATGAGAAACCAATATAAAAGAATTAGAATTATGACTACATAAAGGGTTAAGTTCTAAGTCAGTGAGTGCACAAAGAAAAAAAAAGTCACACCCTTTTGTCAAAATTCCCCTTAGGAAAAGAAAGGTCCTTTCTGGAGATGGGCAATCTTGGTGGAAAGACTGACCCAGAAAACTGTTTCTCCACTGTTGATGGAGAAACCACTACGTCCTCCGCTGACCACCACTCTGAGGCCATGCTGTGTGATTTTTATTTATCTCTAGACACTAAACTGATACTTAACATGGCCTGAGGCACTCAGGAAAAAATAGCAGATTCACGTGCCTAAGTCATGCTCACAGTGTTCATTGAGAAGAGCAGGTAAATTCATACATTAAATGTTTGTCTGATCACACACACAACTAAATCCAAATTAAATGACCCATTAAATTAATGTTGATATAATTCAAATTCATGAATCACAAACAGATGTGTGACTAAGGATTACCGTTAAATGAGTTAATGAGTTATGTGAGTTAATGAGTAAATTCCCCTGGATCAGTGACTAGCATAAATTAAGGCACTACGTGTTCAACAATTAAATTTTTAAATTTCTAGTTAAAGACTGAAACATATTACAAATGGAATCGCCATGTTGTCATAATTGAAAGGACAAAAGTATAAACTGTAGAATGATAAACTACACTTCTTAGTACCTGGGATGATACTCTGATTAATTCATCAACAGCACCAGTTGCACGTATGTTACTCATTCAGAACCATTTGGGTGTGCAATGCTCCTGGTGAGGGGAGTACTGCCAAGAAATGAATGAAGGAGACGGAGTCCTCCTCCACGGACCTGGTATTTCATGATGGGGGGCATTATGCAGATCTCAGGATATACTATGAGGAAAAATGGTCAGGGAAGGATCCTGAGGAGGTAACATGTAAACTAAAACAGAAAGAGGCCCCAAGGAGGTAGGTGCTTGCCTGACACCTCTGAGAATGGCCAGAACACAGAAACCGAGGATGGGGTGGCAGCTAATGACCAATAAGACAGAGAGGGAGATGGCAGAGGATGACGGGGAACACACTAAGGAGGCTGCCTCGAAAGGCAGTGGGAAAACCCGGGCTGGGGGGCTGTTAGGGTAGGTTCAGCAAGGAAGGACCATGTACCAAGGACCATGTCATTTATGCACAGTCACAGAGCTAAAACTGAGCACAGAACAACGCCTGTCTTTTACCCTCTATGCTGTACTACAAATATCCAACAGAGAAGATTAAAAGCCAACTTCAACGTAAGTACAAAGATATTCATCGCCAAAAATTCACCTAACAATCCATCAGCAAGGAATTGGTTATATACATTACTTTATATCTATATATATGGTATATATCTGTATCGCACAGCCACTTAAAGAAGCAAGATTTACATATATCAATACAGGAATATCACCAATACAGTGATATTTTTATATATTTTAATATAATTTTTAATATTTTATGTATTTTAGCACAATTAACCTTTTAGAAAAGAGACTTAAAGGTAATGAAACTTCTGGAAAGATAAACAAGGGATAATAGTAGTGACCTATGGAAAAATGTTTGTTATAAATATGACCCCTTATTATAAAACTGTGAAAGTTATAAACGCATACATTAAATAATATACTTAATGTTAAGCGCATGCATGTAAATCTTAATGTTAACCACACACACGGGAATTTTACAATTAAAAACCAAGTTAAGCTTTTGATATATAGTTTAGAGTTTTACAGACCTACACTATAGTATCCTACTATTAGTATCCTGTAGTATCCTACTATTACTGATAATGAAAAGCTGAAAGTCTACAGGTCCCAGCTGAAGGTATTAATTTCCTAATGGGTTCTATCAAATGTCATTCACTGTGGCAAAATATACGAGTAGTTTAGATCACTAATTTTAGTCTTTTTTTTTTTTTTTAAATAGGCAAAACTCTCTTTTAAGAAAATGTGAGCCCCAGCTGGTGTGGCTCAGTCAATTGGAGCATTGTACCCCATAGACCAAAAGGTCACAGGTTCAATTCCCAGTCAGGGCGCATATGAGAAAGCAGCAAATCCATGTTTCCATTTCTTTCTCTCTTTCCCACCTTCCTCTCTCTCTAAAGCAATGAAAAAGCAAGGAAAGTGTCCTCAGGTGAGGATTAGAAACAACAATAAAAAAAAAAGAATTCTGAAAGTGAAAGTAGATCTTCTCTCAATACAGCAGAACGGGATTGTTTTGAGCTGAAGGAGGCAGGTATTCTGAACAAACAAGACTCTGACATGTATGAATCAGAACTTGTGTTAGTTCTTCGGTACCAGATTTTTAAAGTCAGATTTCTTCAGTCTTCAATGTGGACCTAACTGGCTTCCAAACTGAGGAATATTTAAGTTTTATTTATTTTTCTTAGAAAGAACTCTGTGACAAGAGATTGGGAGGGACTAAGCTAGAAAACTCATTTTTCGCAGTAGGTACTTTGAATGCATCACTGAAACAAGAACTGAATTCGAAGCAGTGGGAATAAAAGGCAGCAGAGCAGACCCCTAGATGCTGGAATTGTCACGACCACAGCTGACCCTGGTGCGCAGGATTGAACCACACAGGTCCACCTATACGCAGCTGTTTCTTCCTCCGATAAATACCTGTTCTGTTCTCAATCTGCAGTTGGAAGTCCAGGGACGTAGAGGGTCAACTGTACGCAGCATTCTACGCCATTTTACATAGGGGGGCGTGAGCATCCGTAGACTTTGGAATCCACATGGGCCCTGGAACCAATGCCCTACAGATACTGAGGGACAGTTAAATTTTGGGGGAGCCCGAAGTTATACATGGATTTTTGACTGTGCCAGGGCCGGCACCCGTACCCCTCATGTTGTTCAAGGGTCAACTGCACTTTAGCTAATTGGACTGAAATGTCCAGGATATGAAGAAGAAGGTGAGTCAATACACCAATAAAGTTGTTGCCTGAGCAGCTAGTTAGCATAGAGAAATATAAGGTTTGCAGAAGATAAATTCTTTTTTATATTTGAGTTCAGATGTGAGATCCTTATGAAGCGGTCAAAACAAATGGAAACACAAGCACAGGGTTCAGAGGAAGAATTCGATTTTAGAGCTATCAGCAGATAGGTAGGCCATGGTCAAGGGAGGTAATAAAATGGAAAAAAGACCCACTGAGGCTGCAGAAGGAATAAGCTGCGAGGTGAGAAAATGAAGAAAGAACACTGGCCCAGAAGCCAAAGGACAAGGTCAATGAGAAGAGGTGCTTATAATATCAAAAGCTGCAGAGTAATTTCACAGGCTGAAATCTGAAAGAACGACGGCTACAGAGTCTTGGGAGTAAAGAAGACTATGCAGAGAGGGAAAAATGCAAATAAAAATTATTACCTTAAATATTCAGTTCTTACAAAAATAAGAGGAACCTTTGAAAGATTGAAAACATACCCTTGGCACCTTGCACAGGGCCTGGCACATTGTGACTTGTTGAACCTTACAGATCATCCCATGGTCAACAAAGTCTAGGATGAGAGTTAAGAGGACCATAGATTTTAGAGCCAAGAATATCAGTAACTGTCCCCAAAACAGTATCAATACAATTAGGGGGATCAGTTTGCAGAGGTTTGAACAATCAGTGAGATATAGCACCAACAGTGAACAACTTTACATTCTGGAGAACAGTACTACTGAAAGGCAGAAGAAAAACTGGGCAGTAACTTGAAAGTGCGTGTTCTTAGCAGAAAGTTGGGATTTGGGGGCGGGGGGGGGCGGTTTGGTATTTTGTCTTGTAATAAATCCTTCATGAATTCCTATATGGATTTTTGGTTCTCGTAAATGAACTATTCAAGATGTAATCAATTCTCCGAGCAGCAGCAATGGCCGGGAGGGAAGAGGAGGATCAGAAACTCACTGGTAAGAAGGCAGAAAGGGCAGGAAATTCTCGCCGTGAGATTAGTAGTGAAGGTACAAGGGCCTAGAGTTTTGGAAAAGGTAAGAAAGTACAGTGAAACCCTATTGCATTGGTGTTTAGAAAAAGCATGCTTTCTTGAAGGCAGATTTGGCGCAAGGGCACCAAGCAACAGATGTTTGTGTCTAATGAAGGTCGACTCATGGAGTTTCCGGAGACCAAGCCTGGAAACCACCAGAACAGAGGCTCTGCAAACTTGGGAATTTTTGTCCCTTTTGTTCACTGCGGTATCCTAGTGCTTGACTCGGGATAAATATTCAACTATTTGTTCAATGAGCAAGTGAATATAGCTAACTGTGGATTGTGGTTACTGTAAGGAAGGGGGCTGTAAAAAAACTCTTAGCCTTGACAGACGGTTAAAGGGTAAAGGCTAGAGAATGTACCAGAGCAGGATAGCAAACCTGAGCACTGATAGAATCCAGGTGTATCACAAATAAATGAAGTAAGCCAGTGAGCAAATTAGCGCTCACACACTCCATCAGAGGTTCAACCAATTTTTACCAAAACAATAGTCTGAAATGACCTGGTCTTATGATTTCAAGAGAAACCAAAAAATTCAGATTGACACTATCTAATAATGTAAGTGTTGGTAACTTATTAAAAAATCTTTTTTAAAATTCCTGGCTGGTGTGGCTCAGGGAATTGAGTGCCAGCCTGCAAACTAAAGGGTCGCTGGTTTGATTCCCAGTCGGGCGCATGCGTGGAATGCGGACCAGGTCCCCAGTAGGGGGCGTGTGAGGGGCAACACACACTGATGTTTCTCTCCCTCTTTTTCTCCCTCCCTTCCCCTCTCTAAAAATAAATAAATAAATAAATTTTTAAAAGTATTTTCTTAAATGAAGATTTTATTTATTTTCAGAGAGAGGTGAAGGGAGGCAGAAAGGAAGGGAGAGAAACATCAGTGAGCAAGAGAAACATCTATTGGCTGCTTCTTACACGTCCCCAAACAGGCACAAGGCAACCTGGGTCCGAGCCATGACTGGGAATCAAACTGGCGACCTTTCAGTTTGCAGGCTGGTGTTGTTCCACTGAGCCACAGCAGCAAGGACTAAAAATCCTTAAAAAAAATAAACAGGACCAAAGGCGGCACACCTACAGGCCACATGTGAGCCACAGGCTGCCAACTTGCAATCCATTCTGGAGAACTGAGCAGAGAAGCCGTATTAGAGGTTATCGAGGAATGTCTAAAGGATGAGAGTGGCTCAAATCAAGCAGAGTAACGTACCTCAATGCGCTGCTCTACGGCCAGCCCAGGAGTCGCCTGAACTGTGTAAAACTAGCTGGTACAGAACTGAAAAAACTGCATCCCTCCTGTCATGAAATAGCTCAGTCAAGAGGAAGTCTAACAGATGGGAACTCTGTGCTGCTAGAAGGTAAGTACCCCGAAGAGTTGATTTAACTACTCGCAGCTCTCCGATGGTTCCTTTCATCTCTGGGCCAAATATAATCTTCTGGCAAGAACTCAAGCTGCTCTCACTTCTCCTTTACAGGACTGATGGCCCCTTTCAACCCAAATAAATGGCTCTGTCTTGCTATGCCTACACTTTACCCATTCCAGCCCCAAAGCATTCTCCTAATGTGTGGAGTTTCTAAAGCATGGATGGAATATAGCTTACCCAGACTCTCCATCAAATATGGAAAAGCCAAAAAAAAAAAAGAGTAACAAAAAAAGATGTGCCACCATTAGTTGCTGGGTAAGTACAAATTAAAATCCCAACTAGATAACACCCGCCCCCCCCACCCAATGGCTCCACTTGAAAAACAGAAAATACTAAGTGCAGCCAAGCAAGTAGAGCACCTGGAAAGCACACTCTCCAAGCATCCTCTGGAGCCATCTCTGGAAGACCAGCAAGCACCCTCTGCCAAAGCTGGCCACCCCAGGTCCCAGCAACTCCACTCCTTGGTACATGCCAAACAGAAGCCAGGGTGCACACCCACCCGCACCTGGCCAGGCAGGGCAGCCCTGCTCAGAGCAGCCTCAAAGCGGAAGCTACCCAGTGTTCAACAGACAAATGGGGCTGTGGAAAGCCACACATGGTGAATAGTCACCTATGAGAGTTAAGTCACCGCCAATTATCTGCCACAACACAGAGCAATTTTGATGTTGAATGGAAATGAGAAACAAATAGAACATTAGGAGACAGAGGGGACTCTGGGGATGTCATAATGTCCCTTTCCTTGATTTGGATGTGGGGTGCCTGGGTGTTCGCTTTGTGAAGCTCTGAGCTAGCCTTTATGCGCATTATCCTATGTGTTACACGTCCATAAAGCTAAGAATACAGGAAAGGTAGGACTAATGCTAAACTTATCAATTATTTCTTCAATCCAGAATCGCTCCTGCCCCACTTACCTACAATTAATTGCTATGCATTTAATGAGTACAACAAATTCCTTTCTCCCCCCCTCCCCAATGGTGCTGTTTTGTCCCGGTATTTAAGAAAAATGTGACCAATTTTTAAAATTCTTATGTTATTGACAGAAATCAATCTGAAAGCTTCTAAGAGTTCTTTATACCTACTTAAACACTTTATCAAAAAACCCTACATTTCTGCACAGTAATAGTTAATTAGAACCAGAAACACTTCTATTTTAACTTAAGAGCCCAGATGCATACTTCTCAACATTTAAAAACCTACACAAATTAGTCTGTCTCAAAACCACTTTGATTTACCCTAAATCTACCAGTGGATATTATTCTATCTTGCTAAACTCAAATTAAAAATCAGCTCTGTCAGCCCCCTATTCTTTAGGTTGTCTGCAGAGTCCGGACAAAAATCTTAGTTTTATAGATTGAAGGGGGGAAGAGGGTCCTCGCCTACATCAAGTTTATCAGCCTAGAGGTACTCTGCAGGTGCTGAGAACATAGCACTGAACAACACAGGTAAGTGTCTACTCTCAAGCTTACACGGATACCCTGAATATAACTACAGAATATATTCCTGAATCGGTTTTGTTCCCTCTTGAGTTCAATGAACTCATATTTTCATGTGTGGTACAGAAAACACCAGCATGCTCTGATTAATGAAGTAATAACCATATTACCCAGTCATGTTAGCCTAGAGTAGTAATAAAGGGTGTACTTACTGTATAATTAGAATAACCTGAAGGGTAAAATTCAGGGGCGTTCGCAGACAGCTTGGACATTAATACAGGAGCCACAACCACCTGGGGTTTAGCCATCGCTGGCTCTGAGTTCTGCTGGGAGATACTGTCCTGGGGTCTCTCTTGTTCTGAGGAAGGAAAAAAAAAAGGGAGTGTTAGGTGCATTCACACCTTTGTTTAATAACTTACTAGGAGCGAAAGCCATCTGAGAAGGACCGGTTTTTAAGAGTTATACAAGAGCCAGAAGAGATGCACAGCGCCTGCAAAAAGGAACAATAGACTTGCCCTCGCTCATTTAAGGACACACTTGCTTCCTCTACGAACGCTTGAGGGCTGCTCTCTTTCTAAAGGAGTCGGTGAGAAAAAGGTGGTTGCTCACCCAAGATGTCCCCTCGGAGGGCTGGGGAAGGGGCGGCGATTTGTTACTTCCTCCCGCGACCGCCGCACTCGGAGCCCGCGCGCGGCCCCTCCCCCGCGGGGCGCACAAAGGACTCCCGCAGCCACCTTCCGGACTCGCGCGGGCCGTCCCCACCAGAAACCCCGGGCCCTCGGGGCTGTTTTCGGGGGCGGGGCAAGAGGACACAGCGCGCGCGGGGGCCCCGGAGGACCGGGGGCCCCTGGGAGGCGCGGCTCCGTACCTGGGAGCGGCGCGGGCCGCGGGGGGCCGGCGGGGAGCTCGCACTGGGCCCCTGGCGGCGGGGCCGTCCTGGGCTGGCGCAGCGGCGGCGGCTGCAGGAAGCCCGGGGCTTTGGGCTGCGGCGGCGGGTGCCCCGTCCGCTCCGCAGGCCCTGCTCCGTTCGGGAAACCGCCGCCCTCAGGCCCGCCCCCTCCGCGGCCCAGGCCCCGGCCGCGGCCCCGACCAGCACCTGGGGCCCGATCGAAACCGTCCGACATGCTCTGCCTGCTTCTCCGGGGCCGCGGCGCCGCGCTGCTCTGCGCTGGGGGGAGGACGCGGGGAGGCGCCACGGGCCGCGCGCTCACTCGGGCCTCATGGAACGGGAGGCGGCCGGCCCTGCTCGGTCCTCGGCGCCGCGGGAGAAGCGGACGGCAGCTGCAGCACCCGCCGCCGGAGCGCCCGCCTTCACCCCTCCCCGCCGCTCGCCGACTCGCCCCTAAAGCTCGCTCCCCCGCCTCCGGCGCTGCGGGGCCCCGGCGGGTCACAGCGGCCCCCCGCGGCCCGGAGGCCCCCGGCGCATCCGCCGCGGCCGCTCCGCTCGCGACGGGCTAGAAGCCGCGACCCAGCAGGACCCGCGGCGGGCGGCGTCTCGGGCCCGTCCGTCCCGCCCGCCGCGGGGGCCGGGCGGGCGCCTTGCCGCTCCCCGGGGCCCGGCTCGGGGACGGGCGCTTACCCTAGGCGGGCCCGACCTACGCCCTGGGTCTCCGAAGGGAAGCGCGAGGCTGACGGTTGAGGCCGAGAAAATAAAAACGCGGGGGGAGGGGCGTTGCGCCGGCGCCCGGGCTCGCGGACGCGCACCTCGGTGGGCGCGCAGGTGTGTGGCTCGCCGGGGGGCTGCTCGGCGCCCGCAGCCGGGCCAGAGGGGACCGCCTGCGGAGGAGGCTCCGCCACCGGCTTCGCTCACGGCGGGGGCGGGAGCAGAAGCCAAAGTACGGCCCCCGCCTTTGCAGCTCACTACAGCCATTTAACCCTAGATCACACCTATTGGGACCGCGCTTCAGTCTCTTCCTTTTTGTCTTTCCTTACGGAAATTGTAAGGAAATACGCTACCTTTGAATGAAATTCCTCTGTTTCTTCTTCTACCAGGGTTGTACAATAAGTATATAGTGCGCGCCACAAATGCAAGCCACTTACCTAATTATACGTTTTCTAGAAGCCACATTAAATGAGTAAAAAGAAGTGAGGTGAATTTAATGTATTTTTTACTTAACCACTATGTCCAAAATGGTATCATTTCATCATGTAATTAATACAAAATATTAATGAGATTTTTTGCACATTAATCAAAATCCAATGTGTATTTTACACTTTGTGCATCTCGGTTGTGATTAGGCACATTTTAAATGATCAATAGCCACAGGTGACTAGTGGCTACTCGCTGCACAACAAATTTCTACAGACTTTATGTGTAAATTACTTTTCTGGTCAGGCCTGTGTTAAAGCCCAATGAAGGGTGAATATAAGGAATGAAAAGGAGAAAAAAATATATTTACTTACTGTTCGATTGAAATATCTCCACAAGTTGATGGTAGCCCTGTATTTTAAGCAGGGCTTAATGGTTTTCAATTTTGTCATCTGGAGAATCTTTTCAATTAAGAACAAAAACTCATGTCAACCTTTTTCTCCTTGCTAATACGGAAAATATTAACATCTTTACCTAAATGAATGAGAAAAAAAATGGCTTTAATGAAGGCAATTATGATTCATCCTCTTGATGGTTGGCAAAACTAACGAAGTCAGGGTAGAAATCTGGCAAAAACAATGGATCCTTGGTGCCGAGAAAGAATCTAGGATTCAAGGAGGCCAGAGCTTGGGGTGGGTTCTGCGCTTGACTGCGAATTCCTGTGTGATCTCGAGCAAGTGAGGGGTTTAACTTCGCTGAGCCTCAGTTTCCTTGTCTATAAAATAAAGATGCTGTAGCTATAAGCGCTCTGTTAAAGGCAAGACGAGATTACAATGTGAAAATTAGATGAGTTAATGTTCATACCATTAAAATCCGTTCATTTATGCAGTCATCAGTCACTCCTTGCCTGGGCTTTTCTCTTATATAGGAAAGACTCACAAAACAGTGTGGTCCTTCAGGGACAGAAAACCTTTCCCTTCTCCCCTTCTAGCTGGTTGGGCTGGTCTAATAACTAAATTGACTAAGACAGATCAAGAGAAAAACAAATTTAATTTTTTTTTGTACAGGAGCCCATAAAAATAGGAAACTTCCTGGAAGTGACCAAAACAGGCAGCTTTTATTCCTGTTAGACAAGGAGACAATAAAGTTGTGAAAAACTGGCAAACAAAGAGGTCAAGGTAGAAAATTAGTATGGAAGTAATGCAAGAGGTGTCCAACCAGTGGCCCCCAAGCCCCTTTCAACCCAGGATGGTTATGAACGCAGCCCAACACAAAATCGTACATTTACTTAAAACCTTGTTTTTGATCGTCAGTTTTCGTTAGCGTTTGTGTGTTTAATGAGTGGCCCAAGACAACTTTTCTTCCGTTGTGGCCCAGAGACGCCAAAAGGTTGGACACTACAGCTTGCTCTCACAGCCTTCTCGGCCCTGAATTCCCTGTCTCTGGTGATAAGGATGCCTTCCAACCTTTTGCCCGGGGAGGGCATCTTCACGTGGGAGATTTATTTTTTGATTTCATGGGACAAAGGAGGGTCAGCATGTCCTGGCACTGGCTGTTTCTTAAGTAACTTTCATTTAAAATAATATGTCGAAGTGGCATATTCTGACCTCTGAAAACAGTGTGAATGAGTTCCCCTGTGTGCTCCACAGAGGTAGATGCCTCGATGCCATGCCGTCCCAGGCTCCCGTTTGCACTCGTCACCCTTAGAACTTTTATGGTAGCACCTTTGTACATGTGCAGATTTTCTTACCTGCCCCTTTACAGCCTTGTTTTGTTGGGTAAGTTAGATAATTAAGATGTTATCTTTGGCCTCTTCCCTATTTGCTTTGACGTGACTGTAGCCCTACTCTTATGATAGGAAAGGTGAATTTGAGGATAATGTGAATGGAATTAGCTTTGTGGTAATAACAATAGCTAACGCGAGTTTTTATTATGTGCCAGCCACTACTCCAAGAGCTTTACTTTCATCATTTTATTTAATTCTCACATCCTACGAGGTAGTAGACGTTCCAATCATTCTCATTTTACAAAAAAAATGTGCCACGATATTATGAGGGCTCACATTCATCTGGGTGCAGTTTTAGGGCTCACTGCCAGGTGCTAAGTGTTGCAAAATGCTAGGAGGCCGCACACATATGTGTGCACACACACAAATGAATGCATGTTAAACTAAGGTAGGCGGGTTGTATATTGTCCAGTTTCTGGATGTGTATTGTATGGGGGGGCGGGGACCCAAAAAAGCCTGGAATTTATTTATAAAAATTTGTATATTCTTACATGTTGAAACCTCAGTCACCTTCAAAGCACTCTGCATTTGATGCAATACACATTTCAAGACTTTTCCACTGCTCAAAACAGTTTTCGAACTCGTTGATTCTGATGCCTTTTAGTGCTTCTGCCATTTTTTTTTGTTTGTTTGTTTCCACATCAGCAAAATGTTTCCCTTTGAGGACATTTTTCACCCGGGAAAACTAAAGTCGCTTGGGTGAATTCAGAAAGGGTGGGGCATGGGGGTCATGTCACTTTTTGGTCAAAAACTGCTGATCACTCAGTGCAGCATGGGCAGGTGCACTCATAAATCACCCACCATGAAATGGACTAATGTGTCGACGGAGTCTTCAAAAGAAATTCACTGAAGCCGGACACTGCCTCTCACAACAATGCCAGCTGGTACACTGGTACAGATGGGCTCCTAAAACACTCACCCAATGGGGGCAGCCTGTGCTACATGGGGCCCGCCCTCCAGAAAATAATTCCAGTTTTCAGGGGGCCCCCTCATAGTTATGCAAGATGTTACCACTGGGGAAAACTGGATGAGGGGTAAATGAGATCTCTATATTATATCTTACAACCGCAGGTGTACCTACAGTTATCTCTAAATAAAAAGTTTTAAACGTGAAATACATACATATAAACCTATTCTATCACTTCCAACTCTTTCCTAGATCATTCAGTTCCCTCCTCTCTGCCCAAATCATCATAGGAACTTACACGTTGGTATAGCTTGGTGGTAGCATCGTTCAAAGGGAGAAGAGAACAAGCTGATGTGTTTGTTCTCTTGGGTCTCATTTGTGTAAATTATCTTCCTCTCCTAGTCTCTCGGGTACGCTGTGAAATGCAGTCCAAGCCAGCCGACACTTGACTCCCATCGAGATTGGGGCTCCAGTACATCTTCGAGTCCGAGAGAGCCAGGGGTGCTGCTTGGGCTCTCGTCTAGTGCGCTTGTCTATCTTGATCGTTCAGCTGGACGGTAGGTACCATGAGGGTAGGAATTTATCCATTCACTCTCTCATTCATTCAGTATTTACTATGTGCCTACTCTGAGCCAGGCACTTCTCAGTGCTGAGGACATGCAGGGGTATGAGATTAGTAGGTGGGAGGTATGCAAGGCTGGAAACAGAAAGAAAAGACCCGTTTGGTGGCTGGAACAGAAATTCCAGAGAGAAATGACGATGGCTACTAGGGTAGTGGTAGTGGGGTTGGAGAGCAAGGCCGAATTAGAGGTGATTGGGACCAGGTGGACAGATGTGCGTGAGGCTTAATGAGAAGCCAGAAATGAGGCTGACTCCCAGGGTTCTGGCTTTGGTGCCTCAGTCCCTGAGTTTGGAATACCGAAGGGATCAGAGTGCCACTACAGAGGGGATGCGCGCTAACTACATCTGGGGGCATTTCATTTGGCACCTGGCGCACGCAAGGTGGAATTGCTCAGTGGACGGTTCAGTTATGGAGCTGGAGTTCACAGGAACGTTGCCTGGGGTTAGAGATTTGAAGGCTGACGCCGTGGGAAGAAATGAGATGACTTAGGAAAAGTATACGAAGCGCAAAGAGAAGCACCCCATTCACGGCTGGGTCGAAGAAGAGGAACCTGTTCACGCTCATTTCTGTGGGACAGAAACTGAGAGAAGCCAGTGGGGAACAGGAAGTTAGGGAGGGAGATGCCGGGGCGTCACGTGTTGCAGCTGCAGCGGTGTCGAACGCAAAAAGGGCACCGAAGGGTCCATCGCAGCGTGCCATTTCCTGAGTTTCCTTCCCCCAGTCACCTCGAGGCTGTGTCCTGCCTGAATGAACGACCCCCTGGAACCAAGTCCCCTTCACAACCACACGATCTTCTAATTATAACTTAACCATCTGTTAAATTTGCATTTTGAGAGGAGCAATGACAAAAGAGGTAGCTAATATGTAGCACTCCCTACATTTCGAGTGAATGCTGTACATGGATTATCTCACTTACTGATCTCATCTAATCTTCAAAACAACCCTGCGAGGTAGGTACTATTACCCCATTTTACAGATAAAAACACTGAAATTCAGAGAGGCTAATTAGCTTGCCTACACTCACATAAATAGTGAGTGACACATCTCTTTTAAATCCAGAGTCTACAAACAAACAATATGCTATACTTTGTCTCCAGAGTGAGTAGATTCTGCAGATGCAAATGCTCTACTCTGTTTGAGTTACGTTTCTTACTTAAGTTAGTAAATAGGCATTCCATTAATATAATGGGAATGATATAGATTTGTGAGTGATTTGGGTGCAAGCACTTGTCAGTGTTAGGAAGCAGAGACAGCACTAAGCTTGAGTGTGAAATAAGTGGGAGTGCTATGGAATATTTGCAAGGCAAATGTATTAAAGATGTTTTGCTCTTGTAGTTTTTTTTTTAAATATGGGAGAAAGATGTGTTTGTTAGTTAAAGACAAGGCAAAGGGAAAAGGGGGAAAACAGAGGGAATTAAGGACCAGAGGATGTGGCAGGTCACAAATTCATGGTACAGGCGGCAGGAAGAACTTTGGGTAGGAGAAAACCTATTCCACTCAGAAATAGAAGCAGACATAGATAGCTTGCAGGAGAGGTACTGGAAACTTAAGATGGTCCCCACGTCCTCTGTGAAGAAGAAGGCAGTGTCTTTGCAGTGAGGGTGGGAGGCAAGAAAAGAGGGGTCCGGAGTAAAGTGGCTATGGCTGCAGAAGCTGCTTGGGGAGAAAAAGTGGGGTTCACTGGGGGCCCCCTGGGTGGTACAGAAGGTCTGGCTGAAGTTGGAGATCGGGATTTGAAGAGGCAACATTGAACAATTTCATGGTCTGTCTCTAGCAACTCTCAACGTGATGTAGGTACGGAGAAGCCTGTTTGTGGGAGTGAGACTTCACGATGCAGTTAAGGCAGAAGGGTAAAGACAGAAGGGAGGGGCTGAGAGGCCGTCCATGGTTGGAGCCAGATAGAGAAAGGGTTGAAGACGGAAGGTAAGTCATGACTGGACGAGAAGAGGGATCAAGGGACAGAAATAAGAGAGCTCGATAAGAAACAAAGTGATGGTCAGAGCATGAGATATAAGAGTTGTACAGAGGAAGTCCTGGGTGAATAATGATAACATGCAATATTCTAGTAATTGCACAATTCCACTAACTGAACTGAAGTGCTCGCTGGCCAGCAGCAAGGTAATGTAATAGCTGGAAATACTACTTTCAGAGTCCAAGTTGGGCATTTGAAAGACAATTAGGAACATCGATGTTGAGAGTATAAATGCCCAGTAATGGTCTTTTGTTCCTGGCACGTTCGGTTTCCCTATCTCTCCAGCACAGTCTCTTTATGCCGTTTTTGTTGGCATGAAGTCAAAAGCCAGCACCTTCTTTCCGTTTCACCTCCTATAGGACACTCACAATGCTTTTCTCACTTTTAGCCGTGTCTGTTGACTGCCTAGTAATGCCAGTCTCTTAGGCATTGACGATTATCAGTCAGGAAGACGAAATATCCATCCTCAGGAAGCTGAAGTACGGCAATCAGACAGGCAATAATAATACAGGGTTGTAAATGCTGTAATTATGTTAAAACCTGGGTCTTAATGGGAGAGCGCCTCACTCAGTCTTGTTAGTCAGGAAAGGCTTCGGTGAGATCAAATGAAATAAAGGAGCAGTACATAACATCCAGGCGAGTAAATGGTGTGTGTGGGGGGCCGTGGTTCACCAGGGGGCCTCGAGGGTCACAGAGGCGACTTTCTCCCTGTAGCGGTCTCTGTTTTCCTAGCTTCCCTTGGTGCCTTCATCTCCACAGACTAGTCATGCCCCACCTGGGGGACATTATTTCCCACGAGGAGTCACTGAGTCAGAAGACCTAACTTTATGCCTCTCCATCTTAAAGTAGGAGTGACAAGACTTATTTCAGTTACTGAAACGATCAAAGGAGGTAATACCTGTGAAAATGCTGTGTGAACTGTCAACTATTACATAGATTTTTAACTATGTTAGTGTCCTAAGATGGCAGGCACGCTGTGTTCTTTTGTACTCTTGAGCCCATTAAGGAGATTAAGAAACAAAGACTATTTATCATCACTATGGATTTATAGGCAGCTTTCAGGTCTGCCAAGTTTAAGATCGGAAGTGAATTATTTCCTGAAGCTACTTAAAATGTTTGAGTTAATGCCATAAATTATTGTTATTGGTCTTCTACTCAAAAGCGGCCATGAACACCATGTGGCAGCTGAAGCGCCACCTAGCCGCAGAGTGAGCATCACGGCCCTTAGAGGACCTTAGCCATTCTTGGAGAAAAAGGTCAGCAGAGGGAATTTGACAATTAGCAGGCCTCAACGAAATGCTGAATAAAGGTGAGCTGGGGGAAGGATGAAAAGCATTTTTACGCTCAAATTAGGGATGGCTTCTTGAACCATTAACTTCTGCTTCCTCTACTTTAGAAAAGCCCCACTAATGAAAATCCATTTCAGGGAATTGGTTGCTTGTTCAGTGGGTAAACGCACTTGACAAACTTATGCCACAGGAAAAGCGGCACGTAGAAATATACTTCTAATGACTTGAATCTATGTTACTGTTTTAGATTATAGGAGTGGGCAGATTTTGTCTCAATATAATTACAATAGTTGACGTTAAATTTTTTTCCTAATTATATTAAGAAAAACATGGAAAACTACAGCTATTTTGAAAGTATTTTATATACTCACCTGTATACCAGCCACCTGGGTTCTACCGTTAATATTTTACTACATCTGCCAGACTTACTTTTTAAATTAAATATTTTTATTTCGAGATAATTATTGATTTACATGCAGTTTATAAGAAATAATAGAGAGAGAACATGTGTACTTTTTACCTCCTTTGCTCCAATGGTAGCAACTTGCAAACTATATGGTTCTTGCAACCAGGATGCTGACATCGACACAGTCAGGATACAGGACTTTTCCATCATCACAAGGATCCGCCAGGCTGCCCCTTTATAGTGACCTGACCGCACCTCCTTCAACTCCAGAAACTACTAGCCTTTCTCCATTTCCATAATTTTGTTACTTCAGGAGTGTTATATAAATGGAATTATACAGTATGTAATCTTTTGACATTGGTTTTTTTTTTTTTAATTGTCAGCACAATTCTCTGGAGATTCATTCAAACTGTTGCATATCTCGATGGTTCATTCCTTTTCACAGCGGAAAAGTATTCCGTAGTAAGGAGGGACCATCCTGTTTCAACCGTTCAGCTGTCGGAGGATGCCCGGTTGGTTTCCGGTTTGGAGCTGTTGTGAATAAAGCTACTACTGTTAACTAATGGCGCCCCAATAAATTTAATAAAAAGTAATTAAAAAAAAATACAGCTGCCCTGAACATTCAGGCACAGGTGTAGAGGTTTCTGATGAGCAAAAATTTCATTTTTCTGGGGTAAATGCCCAGGAGTAATTGCTGGGTCATATGGTTCCTGATGCTGGTGTGCTGAGGTGCCCCAAGAGAGAAATCTAGAGAAAACCCCAGAGAAATCTCCAGGCAGATTTTATGAAGCTCATGCTTGAGCACAAGGGAGGCGGCACAGAGGGAAGGAAAGTCCTCTGAGCTGACTTGGGCTGGTCTGTGTGTCCGCTTTTGGAAGCTGGGGACAAAGTGGGCTTGCTGGGAAAAGCAGGCCTGCAGGAACCCCAGGCTTGTGAAGGGCTGGGGAGCAGACTTTCCCATGTCAGGCTGGGGTTAGGGTCTCCCTCTCCTGGGTTTCTCGGCAGTAGCTATCTCTGCTCCTGCTCTGCGCGGCAAGATGGCGGCGTTGCTCTGTCCGCCACCCTAGGAAGGTCGTATAGAGGCCAAACCTTGATCAGCTGTGCATGGGGTTGGTAGTTTAAGCAGGCAGTTCAGAAGAAGATAAAATCATCTACCTCTGCATTTTTGAGTAGGGGGGTGAAGGGTTGGTGACATTTTTTTCCGTCTGTTCATCCCATGTTCCTTCTGACCACATGGTCTTGGCTTCCTGACCACTCAGTATTCTCCATTCCTCTGGCCCAGGTCCCTATGTGATCTCCATAGGGTAGATGCATGTTTAGTTTTCAAAGAAATCACCAAACTGTTTTCCAGAGTAAGTAGTACTGTTTTGTATCCCCACGAGCAAGGTTTGAGTGACCCAGCTTCTCTTCATTGCCAGCGTTTAGTATTGTCACTATGTATTTTAGATATTCTTATAGATCTGTAGTAATGTCTCATTGTGGTTTTGCTGTTCATTTCCTTAATGGCTAATGATATTGAACATTTTTTGTGTGTTTATATCACTCCAGTGAGATATGCCTTTTGCCCTCTTTTTTTATTGGATTTTGTGGGGAAAAAGAATCTTGAGTTTTGGAGAGTTCTTTACATGTTCTAAACACAAGTCTTAGAGTTACTTGCTTTGCAGATATTGTTTCCCCATCTGTAGCTTTTCTTTTTATCCTTTTAATCAAGTACTTTGCAGAACCAAAGTTGGTTTTTTTATGAGGCTCAATTAATCAATAGTTTCTTATTATAAATCATGCTTTTGGTGTCACGCCTAGCCCTAGGATTGTAGGTGGGAATCAGGCTCTTCCCCGGGGTCATGAGGAAAGAACTCCAAGGACCCACGTGCGGGAAACTGTGGTGGGGCAAGGGTTATTCGTGTGGAGACAGAAGCTGCTCCCTGGGTTTCCAATGTCCCATCTCTGTCCATCCCATCATGGAAGAAGTCCAGCCTTACCCTCAAGACCAAAGCAAAAGCCAGTGTCCAAAGTCTCTGCTCCACATTAAAGTCCAGTCCAGCCTCCGGCTAGCTTGCCGTGCGTTCCCAGCTGCAGTTCTTTGCTGTGCTGTGGTATTCGGGCCCCCTCCTGGAGCCTGTGTGGGGAGTCCCCATGACCAAGGGGCATGTGGCTGCTAGGGCCATGCGACCATGGAGAGAACAGCACGTGCCCCGTGCGGGTGCAGGTCATCGGGAGAGAAAAAGGGGGGCACTTCTTTGAACTTTCTAAACTTTCATGGGCTTTGGATGGGTTTACATCCTGTATTGGACTGTCAGGCCTGTATGATCCAGCACCTCCCCCAGCGCCCCCCAATAATCCAACCCCAGGGTGCGGAAGGGAGGAGCGCTGATCCCCTGGGCGGACACAGAGTTGTGGCTCCCCGGGCTGTGAAAAGCTGTAGCTTCCTGGTTGAGCGAATAGGCTCGTGCTCCCCAGTTCATCGAGCTCAATGTTTAGTCCCCTTGCTCCCTTTTCTTTTCTAAATAATTAGATAAATGCAGGTGGTAACACTAGGTCCTGCATATTTTTCTCCCCCCTTTTTTTTTCTGGAAGTTTTATGGTTTTATGCCAAAGTCTGCATTTGATTCTGATTTAATTATTGTATCAACTGTGAGACTTAGGTTGAGATTTATTTTTTTCCCCTTGTGGGTGTTCATATACTTCTACACGTTGAAAAGGCTACCTTCCCTCCCTGGGCACACTTTTGAAAGGCTGGTATGTGCCAGGCCTTGGGCTATCTTCCTTATACGAGTTTTTTTCTCCTCTTCATAACAACCTACGAAATAGTTAGTTAGCCTCTGTTCTGTGCCAAGCACTGCGCTAAGCTCAGGGAAATGAGAGGAATACAGTTTCCTGGGGTGCTTCAAGGAGGAAGGGACACACGCTAGGCCCCGGGGATGGCCATAATGGAAAAGGATAGGGAAGGTAGGGAGCACGTTCCAAACTGATGTAAGGGGCGGCAGGTGTGGATCTGTAAAACAGCTCTGACAGTGAGGAAGCAGTGTTTTGTGATGCCTAAAAGGGGGAGAGAATGTTCTCAGGCTGAGTGCGTTGTGGGGTGTGGGGGGGAGCTCCAGGCTTCCCAGGATGTGCCACCTAGACAGGCAGATTATTCTGAGTTGAAAACAAAGCCCATCAAAGTCAAGAACAGGTGTTTTTTGAACCTCCCCCTTTCCAGCCTAAAGAAATAGAAACTGCTTCAGGAAGAAACTTATTTAGCATATTCAGCTTAGCACGTGTAAATTACCTGTGGCCCACTGTGAGGATCCAAGTAAAAATGTTCCCTAGGTCCCCGTGTCCCATCGTGTCTGGGTGTTCCTGCGAGAACAGGTTTACCGTGCGTTCGCTCTCACTCATCTACCTGTGAATTGCTATGCCTCCCCCTCCTTAGTCCAAAAATGATACACCTCACTTTGCCTTACTGTCTTTGGAATTTTCACGCTTATGTAAATTTGCCATGCGCATGTGTTAAAATCTGATTTCTTCCTGTAAGTCTGTGTGTTATTTGGATTTTTTGATCAGCCAGAAGAAATAAAGGGGTTAGAGGAAAGTTTCCCTGGCCCGACAGATTTAAGATCTGTGGATGATGTCAATGAAAATGGCCAGCAGGCCGTTGGCTGCATGAGTCTGCAGCTCAGGAGAAGATTTGGGCCGGCCATTAAGCTCTGGGAGTCGCCGTAGCACGACTGACACCGCACAGCCAGGAAGAGAGTATTGGAGTTAAAAGGAAGGAGGGCCAAGGGGACACTGAAATATTTGCACATTTAAGCGGTGCAAGAATTGGGAATAAATGGTTAAAGAAGTTGGAGATATAGGAGAGTGGAATGACAAAGACCAATGGAGATGAGAAATTCTGGTTTTTGCTTTTCTGCTACAAGTATCATCTGGCATTTTAAAAAGATCTATGCCCCGGCCAGGTAACTCAGTTGGTTAGAGCACCCTCCCGATACACCGAGGTTGTAGGTTTGACCCCTGGTCAGGGCACATACAGGAAGCAACCAATGAATGCATTAATAAGTGGAACAACTAATCTCTCTCTGTCTTTCTCTCTCAAATCAATAGATGAAATTAAAAAAAAACAACTGATGTTTCACAAAACCATTTCAAATATATTGGAAACAGAATTTTCATCAAACACAATATTTAAAAAGTTAAATATAAACATGGTAATTGCAGTTAAGGAGTTTTATAATCAACTAGTTTGATAATAGTTATATACAGGGCCTGGCACAAATAACACCCATTTTTTATTACAAAATCTTTTATTACAAAATCGTAAGCATGTAACTCTGTGACATAACAACATCACACTCAAGCACACCCTATGACATTTTAGGTGAAACGTTCAAATTAAAACTATAAATTATTACACCGATATTATTACCCTACCAACCACTCTCAAGCAGGTGTTACTACTGCTGGACCCCATATATGTATGTATATGTATATATATGTATATATTATATATATATATATTTAGGTGGTAGACAGTTAGGTGAGAGCAGTGAGGACGATGGGCTAGCTACAGAGGTCACGAGGGCAGAAAGCCTGGGGTACCTAGAAAGGGGCAACGCTGGGCTGGGATTTTGCTGCCAGGGTGATCTTTCTTCCCCTGGCATATCACTGGTCATGTAGTTTGGAGCCCCTGACCTTTCCTGGCACTGGTTACGTGGTTTGGACCCTCCACTGACCTGTCCTCCCCTGGCATGTTGCTAGTCATGTGGGTTAGACCCCCTTAGAGGGGGAACAAAAAAGGGGGCCAGAGAAGAGCCCTAAAGCATTGAGCCCCCAGGACAATAAGTTTCTGATCCACATCAGATGCATGCAGGCCTCCGTTGTGTTTCAGCTCCAAGCCCAGAAAAGCAGCAAAAGCAGACAAGGGACGCCAAGGCTGACATCAGGACCAGCTGCATTGGCTAATGCCCCCCTGGTGCCGACCAACCAGTAGAGACCGGGACCTTGAAAGAACACGCCTACAAAGCTGATGAATATTTGATTGGGATCGGCCCCTGGGACCTCCAGATAAATACCCTCGAGACTGAGGAGTCCGCTTGACTCTCTCTCAGGAGCATGCCTGGGCCTTTCTCTGCACCGTCTCCCCAGGCACATTTTCCTCACCTCTCTCTTTTGCCTGAGCTCTAAGGGTCCTTCTTTTGCCTCTGTAACTTGTTTCCTGAGCCCATTTCTTCTACATCTCACTTCTTCTACCTCTGTGACTTTCTAAATAAACTTTCTTTTATAATTTGAGTCTTGGCTCTGAATTCTTTCTTAGCTGAACCAAGGTCTGGTCTGACCACACCAGTCTAACACCTGGCACCTGTCTCCCAGCCAACAGTTATATATTAAAAAGTAAACAGAAAATTTCAATTAGGTTGAGCCTTTATCAAGAAAGCAAAAGTACATAAGGAAATTCTTCTAATTATCAATACAAAACAACTTTCGCCTGAATTTCCCCCAAAATAATTTGGATTTTTACTTTACGCTCAAGAACTGGTCAATCTATCCATGTTTCAAAAAAAAAAAAACCCCTGCAAAACCTCTCTTTACCTTGCCCTGAAACACAGAGAGTGCCCCTGTACTGGGTTGAAAAGAGTTCCCTCCAAAATTCATGACCACCCTTATTTGGAAATACAGTCTTTGCAGAGATAATTAGTTAAGGATCTCAAGACGAAATAATCCTGGATTTGGGGTGAACCTTACATCCACTGACTGATATCTTTCTAAGAGAAAGAAGACGGAGACTTGGGTACAGAGAGACACACAGGGGAGGTGGCCATGTGACGAGGAGGCAGATATGGGAGGGATGAGCCTACAAGGCCAGGGCATCAGGAATTGCTGACAATTAGCTCTCTTTAGAGGTCAGAGGAGAGGCATGGGACAGACTGTCCCTCAGGGTCGCCAGAGGAATCCACCCAGTTGACACCTTGATTTCAGACTTCTGGCCTCTAGAACTGACAGAGAATACGTTTCAGTTGTTTTAAGCCACTGTGTTTGTGGTCATTTGTTACAGTAGCCCTAGGAAATGAATACTGCCTCTGTTCCTCATCATCTTTCCAGTTGTCCCCCCGCAAGGTATCATTAAATAATTTTTTGGATTCATAAAAGACATGGATTTTTATCATTGGCACTTTACTATATGGAGAGAAAAATATCCACATAGGTATGCTAAGAGCTAGTTTTTTAGATGCTTGTAACAATTCTAAATAGGAACTGATTTTACTTAAATAACTTAAATTGCCAAATATTTAACTTTGTGTTGGCTGCCTGTCAGTTCTCCTGAAGCCTCTACCTAATTAACTAATTAATGTTGATTTCTGTACATTCATTTAGCTGGTTAATAGTTGTTTCCTAAGATCAGACACACTCTTGATGGGTCTGTCTGAGAGGAGGAAGGGCGCTGGGGCTGAGGTTGGATGGTTGCCTTAAAATCTGCCGAGTGTCTGCATTATTAAAAAACCCTGGCATCTGTCTCACTCAAATTGTTCACTTTGTTAATGATTACATATAATAGGGAAGCTTGAAACAATAAACTGCCAATGACTGTTTACCATAATAACCACAACGAAAACACATTAAATTGAACCGTTCCCTGGCCTGATTCTAACTAGATGCAGGGTGTTGGCAACATGTCTTTAAGAGTTTTCCATCGCTTATCTTCTCAGGCTCAGTGTACATTTTGATCTTTAGCTGTTAGATACCTCTCTGGTTTGTGGCTTCAAAACAGAGCCTGAGGGTGTGTTATATTCTTCTAAAGGTTTTATCTTTTTTGCTTTTGATTCTACCCTCTGTAAGTATTTGTGGGTGCACAGTCCCCTACATTTAAGAGGGTTTACATTTTTATGTATATTCTAATTTTGAAGTATATTTAAAATGTAAGTACCCAATCATAGAACAATGCGTTATGAAAACTTGCACACATGTTGAGTGTTACTGTTTGGTGGCTGGGAAAGCAGAAAGGGAAGGAGCAGATATCAAACTGGACAAAGCCCTCACAGCCTGGCGGGGATATACAATCTTTGCAAAAACTTCATACAAGATAGTGGCTAAGATTCAGAAGCAACTAACTTACAAACTTTTGGAACTCAATCCAATTTTCTTTGGGGACTCATGTATACTTTGTAATTACTATGTAGGAACTTAAGGCCTGAAACAAAACCTTCCAAATGACAAATGTTTTCATCTGGAGCAATGGTATCCAAATTATGCTGGCCAAGTGAGTGGAATACATTTAAAAAATTACCATATGCTCACTATTTAACAGGATAAGTGAAAAGCTGTGTCGTCTTTGGATTTGTTTTCATATGGTATGATCATAAGAATGTCAATTAAATAACCCATTGAACATTTATTTAAGTCAGTGTTTCTCAGTCTGAGAAGTGCTGCCTTTTGGGGCTGATAATTCTTTGTTGTAAAGGGCTGTCCTGTGTCATGTAGAGCGTTTGGCCCCATGGCTGGCTTCTACCCACTAGATACCTCCCCTTCCAGTTGTGACTGCCAAAATGTCTCCAGGCCTGTGGGACAAAACTGTCTCCAGTGGGAAACACTGATTTTTAAGCTTTGAAAAGAAGCAACCCCCCCGACACACACCCACATGTTTTAAAATAGCTTAGTTTTTTTTTCCTCTAGTTTTATTGAGAAATAATTGATATACTGTACTGCATAGGTTTAAGGTATACATAGCATAATGATTTACATATATAGTGAAAGGAGCTTAGTTTTAATCCTTATCAATTACTCCTGATTCATTGCACCTGCAGTATCTTGACCCTGTCCCTATGGTTGCATTTATTACGGTTCATTACTATTTTAAAAGACCTGGCTGCATCTCCTCCAGTCTGTGAACTCTTTGAGGACTGGGACCATCTTTTACCATGTCTGGGTGGCACTGAGAGTCCATCAGTTGCATGACCTTTGTGAAGGTTAAACGCAAGAGATGTTCTCAACAGAAGTGTTTCTCTGCAATATATTTCCTTTTAAGAATAGAGAATATCTGTTCTAGGTTCATCATTCTCTTACTCACCTTTGATATTTCAATTAAAGTAAAAAAGCAGTGACCTATCTTACTGACGCTTCGTGATTCTGCTTCAGGGGAGATGAGCCATTTTATAGTCTATATTTCATTCTTCCTACTTTTAATCAGAAGACACCTGCAGATTAAGTAACAGAACTATGTGCAAAGAACAACTAAGTCATTGAGTTCTGGAGTCCTCTAGAGTTTTGCTGAAATCAGCCTAGGCCTGGTCTGGACACTGAACATCCCACCAGGGGCCCACTCCAGCCGCTTGGATGTTAATGTTAACACCAGTACAAGGCTTTCTCTGGGCCGCCGTTTGGACGAGTACGCAGGCGTGTGCTAATTTTTGAGCCCTGATATCTTTTCCGAGGAACTTAACTCTACCTTTCTAGCCAGCATGGAAAAACAATGCACCCCTTCCAGCCCTTCACCATCCTCTGGCTTCCTTCCACTTTCTTTTTGGTCCTGTCCCGTTACGGAAATTTTGATTGTTCCTAGAGAGGTGAAGTCGGGTATGAAGAACAGAGTTCTATTAGCCTCTTGTTTGTTCTGGTGGGGCACTGGAGAGGAAATTACAGTTTGTAACTGGCTCTCCGGGGAGAACTATCAAATGTAGTCCTAAGAACTCCAGCGCCGGGTTTGGCTGCAGGTTTGATTGACAAGGACGGGCAGAGGGAAAGCGGGGAGGCGGGGCGGGGGGCCGCAGGGAGAGCAGAGACAAAGAGGTCTCGGCTGCCACCGAGTGCGGTGCAGAGCCCTTTGGGGTTCCTGGCCTTGGCGCTCAGAGGAGGTATTTGGAGAGGTCGCTTGCGGGCCAGAGGGGAGGCGGGAGGGTGAATCCACGAAGCGGACCGGGCGGGCAGCCGGCTGCCGCGGGGCCCGGGCGCGGGGCCGGGTGGGGGCTGCGTCGCCGTCACGTGGCCGCCGCTGCCGGGTTGGGGCTGTTCTTCCGGGTTGGAGGCTCAGCGGTGCGGGGCCCGAGCCCGGGTCTGCCAGCGCGGCGTCCCCTCGCGGTCCCCTGAGCACCGCCCGCGACGGCCAGGCCTCCCGGCGGAGGTGAGCGTGGCGGCGCGGCTGCGCGCCTAGGGCGCAGCTGGGGGAGCGCAGCTGGGGAAGGCGCGCAGGGCTCCCGGCGGCGGTCCGGGCCCCGCGGGGAAGGAGACCTGTCAAGGAGAAGGGGGCGGGGTCGGCAGGGACCCGGGCGCCAGCCGGCGGGAGTCTTGGGCCAGGAGTAGAACCGTGCCCGCAGGGCACCCTTTCTGGTCTCTTTCTGGGGGGTGGGAGGTGGATTCGGGAACTGGGTCGCCGCAGACAGCAGGGGACGAGTCGGCAGCTAGCAGGTAAAGGTCTTGGGGCTTTGGGGCGAGGCGGGAGTTGTACGGGATCATTTCGGCCCGCCGGATGGAAAGAGGGCGGGAGGTCATAGAGGACTCTTGATAGGGGTGCACCAGGAGAGGTGGCAGCTAGGTGCTCCGAAACTGTGCTTGAACCTTGATGGGATTCGGAGTGGGTGACTGACTGGAGACATAGGAGGTCGCGCAGCGAAGTTGTGAGTGCATGTCGGACGGCCAGTGGTGGTTCAGGCAAAGCTCTCGGCGTCCGAAAGTCGGGACGGGCTGGCAGGCGGGAGAGGCAGCGGGGGGCGGGAGGGGGATTCGAACTTTGGGGGCGGAATGACATTAGGCAGCCTCCACCAATGGGCTTCGGAGGAAGGTTATAAATAGCGGTCCCAAGCAGATGCCAGCTGATGGCAGTTTAGTTGCCTAGCAAGGGGCGGTGGCGGTGGGTTTGGGCGAGGTCACGCCGCCTGCCAGTCTAAACTTCTGTAGGGTATCGCGTCCTTGGTTGGTATGCCCGCTGTGAAGACACGACTTGTTTACGGGTGCAGGCGTCCTTTATTCGCCCCATGATGCGGGGCAGTCCTTAAGTGATCCGTTTTAAGGAGTCTTGTAAGGACAGGCTCTGTTCGGACAGGTGGAGTTTGCGTGGCTACTTTTATTTAAAATGTGCCCCTCTCCTCCATAGCGCCCCTGTAGCGTGCAAATCTTGGTGTTTTTTTTTTCTTTTTTAACTGAATGGACAGATAGTGTAGGATTACTTTCTTATCATTAACTGTGCCCACGCAGCTTACCCTTGCTGATGGAAATAATTTTCCACAAGGCTACACAGCATTTTATTTTCAAACGAAATTTCCTGAAACTTGGAGACCGCGTTGCATAGATATCTAGGCTTCAGGTTGCCTAGCCCTGGCTGTTCGCTCAGTCAGTCAAAAAATACTTGTCGATTTCCTCTGTTTCGTGCAAAGCACTGGGCCAGAGGTAATAGCAAAGTAAATTGACACTAACTCACAACAACCCCATGAGGTAGGTGCTATTATTATTTCCATTTTGAAGATGAGGGAGTCGTGTACAGAGAAGTTCGGTGACTGACTTGCCAAGGTCACACAGCCAGTGTATTGCGGGCTGGGGGCTTCCAGTCCATAGTTCACCCTCTTAGCCGCTCTGCGTTCCTCCCTCTCAGGTGCTTGCTCTCAAGGAATTTAGTATCAACGAGGGAAGATAGTTACCCAAACAACTTCCACTAAAGGGGACCATATGAATACCATACTCCCCCCCCCCTTTATTTCAATTTCGAGTTGTAAAGTTTCCCCTGTTGCTTGAAAGCCATACAAGCAAATGGATAACAAAACAGCAGAGAGCTTTAAAATGAAGAGAGAGGAAAATGTGACAATTATGATGGAATCTTTGGTAACAAGTACCAGCCTGTGGTAATGTGGTTCAAATATTTATTCTCTGAATACCTTTCAGGTTCGTTTGTATTTGACTTAGGCTCAGTGATAGGGACTGTCTTGACAATAAACTTCTCTTGATCACTGACTGTGCTGTATGTTCAGAACTCTAATCAAGTGGAAATTTTGGGAGAAATTGACCTCTGAAGGCTTTGGCCCTGTTGGCATCTGGTGCCAGGGATCTGCTCAACATCGAACTACCATTTGCCAAGTAAGCAAGGGAACCTTTCCAGACTCCAGGCCGTGGAGTGGGACTTCAGCTTTACGGCACTGCAAAATACCACGTAATCATAGGATTTCTAGATCCTAGCACGTGAGCTTTCCGAGGCTCCTTTCACGAAGGAGCAGACTGAGGCACAGGCTCAGGTCAGACAGTGGGTGAGTGGCAGTCAGACAATATATGGGCTTTATCACAGCTGGCTTTATTTCTTCGCTGGTGAGGTCCAGGCAAGCCTCGTCAGGCCCAAGAGAACGGTGGTTGTTGGGGAGCTGGGGATAAGCGGGAGGGTTAGGAGAGGACTAGGTCACTGGTAATGGTAGGACAAAATCTCCTTCTGTATCTCCCAAGGTTCTTGGCATAGATGCGGCGACTGTTTTGAATGAGTGACTGACTACTGAACTCATTTGCTCTCCATCCTTGGCCGTGAATAACCCTAGAAGTGACCTACGAGTGAACGAGGAGACTATTTATGGGATTCAGGAATGCTTTAGGGTTGAAACAAAATGACGTGTGTGGAAACACTTTGAAAATAATATAAAACATCCTATTCAGATGCGAAGGATTATTCATATACATTTTTGTTTGCATGCCTGAACACATCTTGCACGCTCCCTCTGCCAGAGCTTTTGCCCATAGTACTGTCTCCATCTCAAGCGCCTTTCGCTTCCTTTCTGAGCCCCGTAGGGGGATGTGATCTCCTTTGATCCCCCCAAGAACTTTGGACTGCCTTCCTCTACTTTGTGGCCTTGTCGCTTGTTGACTTTTTTTTATCTCCAGGCATGTGACCTACCTCCCTTTGATTCTTCAGACGCTCCCAGTGGCTGTGCCTCTGAAACAGCCCCCGGTACAGGACTGTTGAATTAAAGAGTCAGCACCACCTGGCCTGAGGGTGGCCCTTCTCAAAGTTTCCCTCTGGTGTTTGCAAGAAGTTTGCCCCAGGGAGTTGTGGCAGCAGTTCTGAAATTAAAAAGGAGCTAGACCCTTCTTCCTGCGGAGGCTGGAAGAATGTTTACTGAGTCTGCTGCGGTTGGGTGCTGGGTGCTGTGGTTGGGTGCTGGGTGCCGTGGGGGCCCACATGATGGGACGGAGAGTGAAGGCACAGCTGGGGGAACCAGCTGAGCCTGGCTGATAGAGCTCCAGGTCCTCTGCTTCGCCCCGATTTTGAAGGAAAGAAAAGAAGGATGGGGGAACATTGGGAACCCTGACCTTCGATGAACCTCTGCGAATCTGTTACAGAGAGCAGTGGAGTTAGCCTCTGGAGCCTAGGTCAGTAACAGCAAAGGTCAATGTCACTTTACCCAGCCTGTTAGAGCTGGTAAAAAGTGGCTGCTTGTGAGGACCATGGACAGAAGAGCCCCTGGTTACACCCTAATCTGCAAACACAGACTGGAGCTTTTCTTTCCTTTTTTATTGGAGTCACGTCCCACACATGTTTAACTTGTTGCGAGGTGCACTTGGCGAGCCTGAGTGTTGTGTTCATTCAGCCTCGGTTCAAGGGTTTTCACAGGATGTGCAAGCCACTGGCTACACTGAATGGGAAGTCGTGTTTTCTGTATGACATGGCGTCTAAACAAGTTCCTGCACTGCAAAAAGTGTTTTAGACAATTTAAGGGAAATTCAAGTAACTTCGACTATATGCAATTTTTACTGGGCATGCAGACTTAGAAATAACTTTCATGTAAGACGGAACTGGCCTCTCTAGCATTTTTAAAACTTTCCGGATACATTAAGGATCAACTAGAGTTCTGTGACTCGGCTCCAAACTGAATAGTGAGTTTATAACTACAATTTAAGTGGGAAAGTGGATTTCAAGTTTTAAATACCAGAACTGGAAACAAACTTCTGTAAGTAAAAGACCTGGCAAACAAATTCATTGTAGATGGCCACATGTAACTGTTCTATTCCCAGCTCTTTGGATAAGAATGTTTTTATGTTTTTGATGTTCAAAAGAAACTATGTTTTTCTCAGCACATAAATATTTCATTCTGTTTTCTCTTAGTGATTTACCTTCAAGAAAACTGGGGATTTGGAAAGCCGGGACTCGTGTGAACATGGCGAACCTGCTGAAAACAGTGGTGACTGGCTGTTCGTGTCCTTTCCTTAGCAGTTTGGGGTCCTGTAAGGTTCTACCTGGGAAGAAGGAGTTTTTACGGACATTTCATAGTCATCAGGCGCTGTGGTGTAAATCCCCTGTGAAACCAGGTAAAGTCTCACTTCAGTGTACGTGGAGCAAGCCAGTGAGTCATGGGAGTTAATCGTCTCTTGATGACTGAGAAAAGGAAAAGCCATGTTTTACAACCTGGTGCTTGCGAGGGATCATTTTGAGTACTGTCTTCCATTTTCCATGTATAGAAGTTCCAGATTGTCAGTACTAATGCAGAAGGAAAGGTAACAGAACAAGAAACAGGGTCAGCCGGTGGAGTCAAACCCTGGGAAGTAGTGTCCACCATAACCCTTTCTCCCGGCAGCTCCTTCCCTGTCCTAGGCAGTGCTGGCCAGTTGTGCTGTGAGGGGCCCATCTGTGCTCCGGAGTTAGGAACTGAGTGTGCGAATTCACCTGCTGCAGAGCCTCACCATTCGGTGACTGGCAGCTTCCCCTCAGGTGCTCGGGTCAGAGCCCTTGGCGTTGCCCTAGAGCCTCCCAGTAGGTGCAGATCAGCTCTACCTTGTCTTGAGAACCTGTCCTTTTCTCACCATCACCACTGCTACCATTCTGGTCCAAGCTGCCATCGTCTGTCACCGGGACTCCTGCACTAGTCTTCTAAGTGACCTCTGTGCTGTCTGCCTCTGTCCCCCACAGTCTCTTCTGTGTGTGACAGCGAGGATAATCTTTTTAAAATAAAAGAACGTGTTCCTCTTCTACTCAGAATTTGCCACTAGCTTCCTAGCTCATGCACGGTAAGAGCTAAGGCCTTTTGGTGGTCTACAAGGCCTTGCTTGATAGAACTTCCCACCCTTCCCCCGCCTTCTGTTCTGGGGAGCAGGCCAGAAGGAGGAAAGGCTAACGGGGGCCCTTCTAAGCTCAGTCAGATAGATCCCTGTAAGCAGGTCACCCAGAGACCTTGCCAGC